>JARYHS010008075.1:181928765-182002582 GCA_031002005.1 Vandiemenella viatica | reverse complement strand
TTCTAAGAACCACAATGACTGCTTCACTGTGAGGGCAATCAGAATTTTCCACAGCTTCAGAACTTCGGAGATGGGAACTTGTATACCAAAATATCCTGGATACCACATACCCACCTGGCCTCATTCTACCTTTTCACCCATCACTCATTATTATTAGTATTATCATTTATCATTTAATTAGTAATGATTTTAACAAATTTCTTCCAAATTTATCATTCTGTACCCTTTTGTTATTCATATTAGTTTTATCACCACCTGTGACATATATATTTATATATATCATCTTAATCTTTCCTGACATATTGATAGTTCACTTCTTTACAATTAACCCCTACCACCTCCTCCCCTACCATTTCTTTCACTGCCCAGCCATTCATATGATAAATTTCGGTTCATGCACACCTCCCGAACCATATGACTCATTCCCTGTCCCATGAATAAGGAGTAAAACCGAAATATTGTACACGTTTTTGTTTGTCACATATGTTTTTTCATTCATCTCATCCTTCAACTTTGGTGAGTGATGAGTCATTTTCCCTATTCTTTGCTATTCAAATAAGATTCCACATTTTTTTTAAATTAACTCACTTGTCTCTCTTTGAATTGGAATTTCTTGGGAAGATTATCCTTCACTATGCAGAACAATGCATTAGTTGTTCTCGTCTGCTTATACTCCGTATTGTTTTTGTACACAAAATGAGTTCGTTGACAGTATCGGGGATCAGCAGGGTGAGGAGACTTCTGTTCACATTTCAGAAAAACTTGTCTGTCATCTTCTGTGCAGTCAGGATCACAACAGCAGTTAATGTCACACGAGTTGACCTGGAAGAGAATTTCAACAGATACTGGCACTGAAATAATTAAAGATTTGCATTAATACAAAACATAGATTTTCCCAACATGAATAAATTTTATAATCACTCTCACCATATGTTTATTCACTTCACTAATAAAATGCAAACATGAAATAGGTTAGACAAGGAAAGTGAAACAATAAATTGAGAATAAACATTTCTCTCCTTGATTACCGATGGCAGACAAGTGACATTTCAAAATGTGTCGATAAACATATCTGTATTTCCATTTATTAACAATATATTAGAAATAATAAAAAAAGGATTTTTATTAATTAAAAATAGCCTATTTGTGTGGTGAAGCATGTTCTCCTGTTAACTTAGTTAACAGTCATGTCCCACAGTTGTAATAATTCTGTTTCTTCAGTCTTGCCTCTCTCTAAATATTCCACCGAATGGTTCAACTATTAAACTTCCAGTTTCAGGCTGCCATCCACAAATTCACACGTCACTTCATGCTTTCAGTTTCACCCAATACCTTTCTCTCACGCAGCTGGTTTTTCAACGTAATTTCACATGGCTTAGCACCATTCGTCTCAGCTTGTATCACTCCACAAAATCCTCTGCCTTTCATCACCTCACCTCATTCGTCATATGCAACAGATCTTGTCACAGTGCAGACAGATGCAGGCCCAACATGCACAAAAACACCTGTGCAAGCTTTCCACTCTTGTTAGGAGCTATTTATCCCTAGGCCTGTCCCTCCCCTATCAACATTTCAATCCTGCACATCACACACCAACTCCACCCCTAGTTGCCAACACTCCATGCTTGGCTCACCTCCTCAATATACCCCATCCAAACCCTCTGCAACCTGTCCCAAAAACCCCTGCTTCTCCTCCAGTTAAACCCAAACAGTGATTAATCTCTCCTCCACACCCCTGACTGAACCCCAAATATCGGTCCTATCCAAAGGACTCACTTTTTCTCCAACCCCCAAGTTCGACCATGCTGCTTTGGTCCGGGGTTAATTGGCATTCTGCTGCTCTCTTCTCAGGCAGTACCATTTTACTGTCACAGGAGAACACACCAGCCGACAGAAAAAGATTGAGCTCAGTCTACAATAGTTTAAACCTTCGTCTTCTCTGGATCCACTCCGGCTCCCACAAAACCATCCCCTAATTCTAGTCCCGGAGTTTCTCACATCCACTCTTTCCTTACCCGCTTTCCTAAACTCCATCCAACACTTTATAAACCTCACCATCATGGCAACTTGAAACATGAGAGAACTGTCGAGAAACCATAACATCATCATCCTCCCTTCCGACAAAGGCTCAAACGCGGTAGTGATGGGCCGCAATGACTATGTGGCTGAGGCCCTGAGGCAACTGTCTGACACTATAGCTGTGGACAGAAGAATTGGCGGGTCAGTGTTAACGCGCTGTTGCCGTACTTGGGGACAAACTCGCGATGCGCTCTCTTTCTATCACCTGAAAATTGCAACGCTGTGCGGCCTGTGTTGCCTAGTCCAAGCGGCAGCCCACCCCAAACCTTCCACCTCCCTTTCAACACACAAAAAATGTGTGAACCTGTGAATCGGAGTTTGTGTCAGTGTGAGGGTGAGCTTGCTCGAGAGAGAATATTTTGATTTTAGCGTTTTGCGATTTAAATAATTCGTTTTAGTTATTTATTAATTACAGTAATTTAGTGTCCTAATTTTACCGAACAAAAAGTGCAGTAAATTGTAATAACGGTAATTTAGCAAGAGAATCATGCTACTAAAAATGGATACTCAGGAAGAGACTTATTCTCCTACTCCAGGTGTTTCCGGACTAACGACTCCAACAAGACACACGTCATCGACAGCAGAACCACCGCGGCTGAAGAAGACAACAGAGTTTCGCCGGCAGAGTAAATCAATCATTCACAGTGTATATAAATATTTCAAACTCCTTGTGGACAATGATGGTGAAATTTTGTCTTCTACATGTACGCTGGTAAGAAAAGACTTGAAAAATATGGACGTACTTGATGTTAATGAAATAAAAAACTGTAGTGATTTGTTACCGCAAAAAACAACCATATTGCGAAGAAATTTAGGGAATGTACAGACTATTTGCGCTGAAGCTTGTGGTGTTAGTTTGAGAACTGTCCAGCGAGTGTGTCGTGAGGGAAAATCGCCTACGTTTGTTTCTCCAAAGAAAAATGTGAAACAATACAGCACTATAACAAAGCTTAACGACTTTGACAGGGAAATTGTCAGGAGAACAGTACACGAATTTTACGACCGTGGTGAGTACCCTACCTCAGAAAAATTAAGAAAAATATTAAAAGAGAAGATAAATTTTACAGGATCTGCACGATCTGTAAGACGCATATTGAACAATATAGGGTTTAAATACAGGCGTCAGAATGATGGTAGGCGATTTTTGCTTGAGCGAAACGACTTAGTGTCCTCAAGAGTCAAATTTTTGAGGAAAATGAGCTCCCTTCGTAGCTCAGGTGACACGCGACCCATTTTTTACTTAGATGAAACTTGGGTAACTCAGAACCATTCTTTAAAAAATATCTGGCAGAATTCAAATCAAAGTGGGGGCTTAAAGGTACCTGTCGGAAAAGTGGCAAGGCTAATTGTTTTGCATGCGGGTTCAGCAAAGACAGGCTTTCTCCAGGAAAGTAAGTTGGTCTACAGATGCAGCAAAACCAACAAATCTGAAGATTATCACTCAGAAATGAATACAACGACGTTTAAAGATTGGTTTCTCAACAGATTTTTGAATTTTTTGGAGGAAGGTTCTATCATCGTCATGGACAACGCCAAATATCATTCGGCAGTGATAAACCGAGCTCCAACAACCAAATCGCCGAAAGCTGATATAGCTGCTTGGCTAACAGAAAAGAAAATTTCGTTTTTGCCTACGGAGACTAGAGCTGAGATGCTGGAGAAGGTTCGCATGAATAAAGAAGAACCGGTGTATGAGTTGGATGTACTTGCAAACGAAAGAGGACATGAAGTAGTCCGATTACCCCCTTATCATTGCCAGTACAATCCGATAGAGCTCATTTGGGCCCAAGTCAAAAGAGAAGTGGCGGAGAAAAACAACACTTTCAAAATCGCCGATGTCGAACGTTTGTTGCATAAAGCCTTGGAAAACGTCACCGTCGAACAGTGGCAGAAATGTGTTTACCATACCGAAAAACTGCAAACAGAAGATTTCGAAAAGGAAGTGGTCCGAGATAATGTAATCGAGCCTCTTATAATCAACCTCAACGAAGATTCAACGACAGAGAACGAGAGCAGCGAAGAAGTGGAAGATGATGATGATGAAGAAGAAGGCGTTGATGAAGATGAATAATGACAAGTAAGGTATTAAAGAACATTTAACATATTACGCAATAAACTTATCAATTACTGAGCAACTTTAATAGCTTGTACTTAACAGTTTAAGATACTATAAACATTTGCTGTGTTAATGTTATTTAAAACCCCAAACTCATATTTAACTTGTTTTATTGTTGGTAGTAAGTTACGATATTACTGTTGGATATTATTAATTTTGCTTAAAAACATTTGGCTTTCTAATAATATTCATGATGACAATATAACATTTTTGCTTACTTTTATTATGGTTGATTTTTATAAAAAGAACTGCAGTGGCCATACTTCTTTTCTACATATAAATTTTTGGTATACAGCAATTTTAATTCTATAGTCTATATATATATATAATTTTGTCGTCAATTTTGCAAGTTTTTCAGTGCAGAGGATAACAAAGTATAATTTTGATTTTAGTTGTAAATAAAATTTAATACGTGCTTAGCCACAAATAAAATAAAGAAGAGTAATTCAATACGTTTTCTTAATTTCTCGAGAAAGTATTCTTCAGTTATATCAAATGCATTTACACGAACATAACTTTCTTAACGAAATGACATAAATCAATATTTTATCACAAAATTTCGATTATAAATTATTTAAAATACAGTATAAACTATTACTTCAAGTAAAAAGGTGAATACAACTGTTAAGCGCGTGGTTTGGCAACGGCGCATTCTAGGAGACCCGCCAATTGTTCTGGCCAGCACTATAATACCTACCTTCCACAAGCTACAGATCCTACTACCTCTATATGCCAGGACATAAAAACTCTCCTTGACCTACAAGGCCCCCTCAAAGGCCTCTCTCCTCAGTCCATCTCCCTCCTGACCCCCCAAAATCCTCGTATGCCCACGCTGTATCTTCTTCCTAAGATCCACAAGACTGGTAATCCTGGGCGACCTATAGTTGCAGCATATGGATTGCCCACTGAAAGGATTTCAGCTTTTGTGGATCAACATCTCCAAACCTTTGTACAAAATCTTCCCTCCTATGTGAAAGACACTCCACATTTCCTTGAATGCCTATCCACAATCCACACACATCTGCCTCCAGATTCCTTCCTGGTCTCCACTGATACTACATCCCCCTGTGCCAATAGTCAGGGTTTCAGTGACCTAGAACACTACCTAGACCTGTGACCACCATATAGCCAGCCTAGTACATACTTCCTTTTGGCCCATATAGTTCTCTCCAAAAATTTGTTTGCCTTCAATTCTAAAGTATATCACCAGATTTGCGGTACCACCATGGGCACCCACATGGCCCAATCCTATGCCAACTTATTCCTTGGTCGTATGGAGGAACATTTCCTGAACCACACTTCCTTTAAACCCACTGTGTGGTTCAGATACATAGATAACGTATTTGTGATCTGGACGAACAGTGAAAATCGACTCCTTGAGTTTCTCCATTCCCTTAACAATAGCAACAATTCCATCAATTTCACCTGGACCGACTCCCGCTCACACATCGCGTTCCTCGATGTTGGCATCATGCTCGGCCATGGTGCCCTTCATACCTCAGTCCACATCAAACCTACTAATTTACAGCAATATCTACGCTTCGATAGCTGCCATCCATTCCATACCAAACGTTCCCTCCCATACAGTCTTGACATCCGTGGACGTCGCATTTGTTCTGATGCTCATTCCCTCCATCAATACTCACAGAACCTATAACAAGCCCTTATTTCCCATTGTTACACCACGGATCTTGAACATAAACAGATCTCCCATGCGATCACTCACCCTCCGCATAACCACTCTCGCTTGTCTCCTACAAAAACCAACCATAGCCCTGCCTTTGTCACCTAGTTCCCTCCTGGCCTCGAGTCCATTAACCATATCTTGCAACAGGGGTATGACTTACTTTGCTCCTATCCAGAAATGCGTACTATCCTACCCAAAATTTTACCCAGTGCTCCCCTGCATGTTTTAGCACACCACCCAATCTTAAGAACATCTTAGTCCATAAATACCCTCTGCCAGACTCTCCAAAAGCACCATATAGATTTTTTCCTTGCAATAGACCTCGCTGTAAAACCTGCAGCATGCTTTGACCCACCACTAAATATTCCAATCCTACCACAGGGGAAACTTTCCCCATCATTGAACAGGTCATCTGTTCAACAACTCACGTCATAACCCACTAACATGCCGCCACTGCACTAGCTCCTACATAGGCCTCACCACACAGCAACTCTCAGTCAGAATGAATGACCACAGACAAACAGCTCACACCCACAACTTGTACCTTCTGATACCAAAACATGCAAATAGCTATGATTTCAACAATCTCAATGACTGTTTTACTGTGAGAGCAGTCAGAGTTTTCCTCAAAAGCACCACTGCAGCAGAACTGCGGAGATGGGAACTGGCGTACCAGAATATCCTGGATACCAGACACTCACCTTAACTTAACCACCATTAAAATCAAACCACTTAACCCATCACCTCTTATTTTTTTTTTTTACTAGATATAACTATTCGCGTCAGTACTAGGTACCCTTGCTAGATATGTTCATTTCACCATCACCTGTAATATATTATCAGACACTGCCAATATATCAATAGTCTACTCCTTAGCCGTTCCCCCACCCTTTCCCCTCGCTATCCAGCTAGTCACTAGGTGACGTTCTGTATGTGCACACGTACGGAGCCTAATGGCCCATTTATCTACTACTGAAGAAGGCAGTTGACGAAATATTGTGTATTTGTTTGTCCGCCTAAGTGTTTCTTCTCATCGCAGCCATCAACTTTGGTATGTGGTAGGTTAATTTCCCTTTCCTTCATTATTTATATCACCTAGAAGCCGCTTCAATTTTCCTTAGTTTCATCATTGTATAAATATTTTAAAATTAAACACCGTTTATTAACAACTACTTTATTAATTTTTCCAGACACGTTTCACCTTTTAGGTGGTACAGTAGAACTCCAATTATCCAAATCAGTTGGGACTGGACCCCATTCGGATAATCAAAAATTCAGATAATTGGAATTTTTCCGAAAAAGGGTCTATTTTAATTAATTGTATGTATGTAAAAAAAGGGAGAAAAAAAACTATTTTTTAAAAATAAAAGAGCTTTTAATTAATTAAATGAAAAGGCATCACTTCTACATGTTAAGCGTACTTACAAGTGTTGTAGATTAGTACAGAATGTACGTACCATACTGTAAATAAAAGTTATTGCTTATGAACATCTCGGTCAAAGTAAGCTGTTTGACTGTATTCATCCACTTGACAGTGAGAAGTTGCATGTGGTCACACTCGGGCTGACGCTCCATCCACTTCAACGCAGTTTCAAGGCCGGCAAATGCTTCACTAGCTGGTGGTTCACCTTCGACACTAATGTCATCTTCTTCCTCGACACTTTCAATGAATTCATCATCATTTAGGGTCTGATGAACCACACACCACCCACTCCCCTATATCTTCAGCGCTAACTTCTTAACATCCAGGAATTTTCAAAAGAATGTTTCTGAATTCCTCAAGTGACACTTCATCCCCATCTTCTCCTGTCTCTTCCCTTTCATTTTCTTTATTTTTTTCCTTTTTCTCCTTTTCCTTCTTTCTTCTTCAACTGGAATGCCTTTCAACTTGTTCCATGCACGTCTTAAAAATGTGATTCGGATATTCAGCGATTCGGATAGTCGGAGTTCAGATAATTGGAGTTCTGCTATAGTGTCTTTAAAAATTAATAAAAAAGTTGTTTAGATGGTGTTTAATTTTAAAATGTATTCTCATGAATTAATTGACTGAATTTATAGGTGTTGAGTTTTCAAATTATTATGCTTAGAGAGAAAAAAAATATACAATGATTATATAACAATTAAAGATCAAGTTGCTAAGCTCAGTCACTGATCATTTTTTAAATGATAAATTTTATATCCATTCAGAGCACTCTTTAAATAACATTTCAATATTTTACAGGCACCCAGTACTATTAAAATATCAAAACGCACACAATACTGAAGCTTCAGAGGTTTGAAGTATGTTAGTGACAAGAATATAATATGGTAGTTACCTTTACTTTAAAAACTCAGAATAAATGAAACAAACAATAAGTGCATGAACAGAAAGCAATGTGAGTTAATACACAAGCTTCCTTAGAGTAGGTGTACATAGTGAATTGATCTATCAAAAAATATCTAAAAACTTCAATTAGTCAATTTAGTCAACAAGAGGTTATGTCCCAAGGCTGCAACTTAAATTCACACAACTTATGCAGATAGGGGAGGGAGAAATTCAGCCACAGCTTCTGAAGAAACCAACTGGCACTAACATGGAGTGATTTCAGGAAAACCAAAACCTGGATGGCAACATCGGTAGTCAATCACGGATTCAACTGACTGCCTAGCCATTCACTCATGTAAGCGATCATTTCTGAAATTTTAGTACAGAAATTTGCAAATTATGAACTTTATTTTTTGAAAACACAGTAACGAAATATATAAACATGTTCCCTATACCTTCTCATTTCAATATGACAAAGTGACCAACAAAAAATAAGAATATGCTACAGCAGCGGTTCCCAGCCTTTATTGCTACACGACCCAATTTTAAGTAAAAAAAATTCACGACCCACCTAATATGAAAGTCTATCTAATATCAGAATGGGAACTTCTGTATGACCTCGATACACTATAGACTTTCCTATCCTACGAAAAGGCAAATTTTAGTACAAAGGATATACTATCAACAAAAACAAGGATTGATAATACATAAAAAAACAAACATATTATAGACCGGGAGGCGGCTGTACAGACCATCACCTCATCAACTTGGCTCCTGAAATTCCACAATTAGAAGTAATGCGATCAGCATATTAAAATGCAACTGGTCTGCCAAGTCGCTTTTCGGTGGAAACTAGCTGCAGACCTGATTTTAGTGGTTGATTGGTAGCTTAATCATTGTGTTTTACTGCACCCAAATGTATGAAAATATGGAAGACTGGGAGCAGGAAAACAGAATGGTAAACTTACCAGTCAACCACTAAAATGGGTTTTGTAGGTGTTGTAAGACGTCTGTCCTTGGTTGATGGAATATTAATTTCTAGTTATGGTATGATTCTGATCTGATCAATTCAAGTAGTTTAAGACATTTATTTAGCAAGAATTAATTATAGTTCGATGACCCGGTCGCCAGACAGTGAAACCAAAACCGTCCCCAGAAGTAATTAGGAGAATAATTCATGAAAGTCATTAAGCAACATCAAGAAGAGCAATTATGTTCATAGCAAGTTTATTACGAAAAACACGTCAAGCACATGTGAACGGTTTGGCCACCATCAAATTTCAAAGTATAGCTATCGAAACTTCTTATCCGAAAGATTGCAGAATTCTTGTGGTAAAAGGAAAATTACAGTTCGTATCTTCTTCCCACTAAAACATACTACAACACAACTTGGCTTTCACTGTTCATTCATATACTGTTCAAACACTCAACTTTATAACCACAGTTCTTATTAAGACGTAAACTTCTTCTTACACACAGTTCAATATAGGAAAACACATTATACCGAACCTATATCGGCTAATCCCTACGATAAGTGAGCCGCGGTACGCGTTCCGCTGTCTGCGACAATCCGCGCGCAACCATTACTAGCGGGCGACTGACTTTAGAACATAATGTAGCTCTCCGCTCCAGAGATACTACTTTGAAGCGGCGGAAGGTAACTGTAATGTCACACTCCCCAGCTACCAAATGTGATAATTGTTCGGGTTTTGTTTGATTATTTAGAAAAAACCGAAGAATTATCATAAAAAGCATACAGAAAATTCTATACTGTGCTACAAATACAAAGTTACAAAACCTAAGGTGGCCAACCGACTAGCCTAAGTTACATTAAATCACTGCGCATACACCTTAAAGAAACATGAAATACAAACAAAATCAGAAAACACAAACAAAAATACACGAAGTAACCACATCAAATTGTCATAGTTTTTTGTGGTCACAGTTCTCAGGAAAAATAAACTGAAAGGAAAGAACATATATACAACATAACAAAAAAAATATTTTCGCTTCCACCGCAGGCTCTATGGTTGGAGTCCTCGGGTGTGACACTGGTAGAGGTCATTAACCTCTATAAGACTTTTGTTGAATCACTTCACACACTACACTGTTGTTGCTGCAGCTGCTTTGGCATTTTTTTCAGGCAGGGTATGAGAGTGGAAATGTGGATTTAGTTTACAGGCTTTAGCCGGAAAAAAATTAAAGATTTGTTCGCCGCAGCGATGAAGAAATAGGCATACGCCAAATAAAAATTTAAAAAAATAAGGATAAAGGGTGTCCCCTCCTTTTAGTCAGATAAGTCTTCTGGCAACATTTTGTAGGGTTTAAGGGAAGTAACATTGAAAGTACCCCTGAGATTTTGACCAACAGGGTACACTAACACATAGGAATTTTTCCTAGGGCAGCTAGCAATCCGATACGGGCCTTCATACAAATCCTTAAACTTCCTAATTTCTTTATTTATGCTAAGGACTTATAATGAGTCTGCGCCAGTACCAGATCACCCGGCTTATAGTCGATTGCCTTCCCTCTTTGATCATGCCACTTCTTCCTCCTCTGAGCTTTCTTCTTCTTCTTCGAGCTGTTGTTGGGAGTACATTAAATCCTCACTGTCCTTTTCGACCAATAATTTTGCTAGCTGCACTTCTTCCTCACTAAGCTCATCATAGCATATAAACTCCTGCACCTCTCCTCTTGAAATGACTCTAACTTGAACCGCTTCCTTTCCTTCTTCACAAATTTTGGTTTCATAACTTATATTCACTCTTTTCCCTTCCGTAATAAATTGCAGACTATTTTCTTCCCAGTCCAGTTTAACCATTTTCTCGGCAAGCCAATCGACTCCCAGAATTAGATCAACGGTTAATTTAGGGATAACAAATGCTTTTATTTCAATCCTGTGTCCTCCAATCTCACCATCTACTCGAATTTGCTGGGTGATTCTTTTAATTTTACCCCCATTCGCTACCGTAACTGTCATTCCTTGTACCGAGTGTAAACATGCGTCAGGTTCATTCACAAGGATTTGAAATAGGCTTTCCGAAACACAGGATATGTCCGCGCCGGAATCTATCAAGGCTTCTACTTGTCGTGATTTAAATTTCACCAAAACAGTAGGTGTACGGGCTTCCTTTCTCCTTAAAATTCCTTCTTCTTCTAACAAATCTTCTCTCGGGTCGTTATTGTAGACTGAAAAGACTTGTGATTGGCGAGCAGTTAAATTCGCTTCATTATTCGAATCTGCGTAGCAAGTGCTAGTAATGTCCGTTAATTGCTTGTCACTATATGGTGAATCTTCGTCCCATCGCAACTTATTTTTACTCTTCCATTTTATTGACTTCCTGTCAATTCTTTTCTCTTCTTCATATAACCGTGGCTGCTTCAGCTTCTCAACATCTTCTTTACCAGTTCTACAGTCTATTGGTATTGATCTTTCCTTTCCATAACTCTCTTTAGTTGATAAAAATGTTCCGCATTGTTCGTATACCGCACCAGCGGCTGCCGCGTACTTCAAATTATTTTTGGCACAGGTACCAACACTGTTTACGCCTTGACTGTGTGTTGGCGTGTGTTGGCTGCCGTCGCGTGCGTCGGCTGCGCTGTCATGAAATACATAAGACTTCCGCACAACTTTAATCCCGTCCAGGCTTACGTCGCCTGTATCCATTTTTTCCGAACCGTCAATTCCTATTAACATCATCTCACCCTCGCGTAATTTCCTTTGTTCTCTCCAAATGTGTTCTTGAATTCTTTCGTTTTCAATTTCAAAAATGTCATCTTCGCCTTCTCCTCTGATCTCAGATTCTTCGACTTCCATTTCCTGATCAAATTCATTTTCATCTTCTACCTCATCCGCCTTCAATTCTTCACTTGTACTGGTTAATAAAATTTTCTCGTATCTTGTCGGTTCCTCTTCAACTTCGTTATTGAATACTGTATCATATAGACATATTTCTGGTTGATCCTTTTTCTTCCTCAAGCCTATTTTTTCTTCTTTTGTTAATAATATTTTCTCTGTATTTGGCCTCTTTTCTGCCTCCGCCGCTGGCGAAGCCTTCTCAGTGGCAGGCACTAGTTTAAATGTCTGGTGCGGTCTTCTGAAACCACGGCTACCCTCTGTTCTCCATTTTGCGGTCGGTAGTTGTGATTCTGGAACCGCCTATGAGATTTTCCTTCCTCTATGTTTTCCTTTCGAACTCCGTCTTGCCGGCCTGAGTTTTCCGGTTCTTGCCAAAAATTTCTATTCCCTTCTCTTCGGTGGTTTTCCTGTCGGAACCCGTTATTTTGAAAATGATTAGGGTTATGTTGTCCCTGGTATCTTGTTCTGTACATTCTTTGCTCTTGTACATCTAATCTTCCCAGCATATCTACAGCATCCTTTATGGAGCGGATCTTGTGGCTAGTAAGTATTAGCTGTGTCTGTTCCGGTAACCTAGCCGCAATCATTCGTACATACTCTTCTTCACTATGAGGCTGGTCTAAGTATCGGCAAGATTAATAGCACCGCATGAAAAAATCGGTTTGCGATCCTCTACTCGGGTCATAACGGTCACTGCACATTAATTCTGATTTTACGGCGATCTGCCGCTCTGCCGACCAGTAAAGATTCAAAAAATCTTCTTTGAACTGCTCGAAAGATGAAAATTCCTCCTCTAATTGCTCTGCCCACAGTCGGGGTCCTGCTCTTAAATGTTTTATTACCATATTAATTTTCTTCTCCTCACTAGCAGCCATAAAAGGTGGAAAATTCTCGAAATTTTTAATAAACTTTACAGGATGGATGCTATTTCGGTCAGAAAATTCTTCCCAATCAATCTTTTCGCCGTAACATTGAACAGGAATTACTGTGCCCTTTCCGGTCTCTTTGTATTTACAGAATTCTTCTCTCACTCCACCCGGCACTTGTTTTAATACTTCTTGCTTTATAATTAGCGGCGCCTGCACCTTCATTCTCTCGTCCACAAATACGGCAGTTGACACTTTTAATTTCTCCAACTTCTCATCCCGCTGTTCCACCTCCGCAGTTATCTCTTTCATCCCAAACTTCACTTCCGCATAGCCCTGTCGGGTACCTTCTTGCAATGTCTGGAACTGTCCTTCTATCGTCTTTATACGGTGGCAGTGACTATCGCTTTTTTCTTGTAACTGCGCATACTGTTCTTGCAAAGCGTCGGTTTCCTGGCGCAAACTATTAGTTTCACCCTTTAACTCTTGTTTTAAATCTGAAAACTGGGTTGCTAAGTCCTCTGCTCGCATATTACACAAAGCACGATACTCTTCCATATCCTTACGTAATTCTGCTATTTGGGATTTGTGTTCTTTCAGAGACTTGGAATGTAACACTTCTGCGTCAGATTTTAGTTCAGCTTTTAAATTATCAAGCTTGAAATCAAAGGTTTGAGTACTTAACTTAAGATCTGAATCTAACTTTTCAAATTTATCATGGAGGATTTCAGTACTTGATTTGAGGTCCAAATTTAAGTTTGCAAATTTTGAATTTAGGGTCTCAGTATTTATACTAATATCTGACTTAAGGTCTGACTTTAAGCTTTCAGTGGTTGACTGAAGGTCTAGAGTTAAATTTTCCAACTTGGAATTTTGGATTTCAATATTCATATTCATATCTGACTTTAGTGAGCGCATTTCCGCTTTCAAGATTTCCACCACCTCAGCGAGACTTAGACTACCGTCTCCTTCCGTACCCGGCATGATTATAAATTTTACACAGAAAACTGGATCAAAAAAATATTGTAAATTCGCCTCCCGCGAATCAGACAACCAGACCACAACAATGCCGTTATACACGAAGCGCCAGCTGCTGCAAGCTATCTAGCTAAGCATGCCATTCAAAGAAAAAAAGGTAACAAAAGGTTGCACTATAGGCATAACTACAGTTGGAATCTAAATAATTGCTTCTGTCATCACTGATGACAAAGGAGAAGAAAATGTATTGTAAAGTTAGGAGAGAAAAATCTTGTCCGATTTCCTTCCTCGATATTTCACAGAAAAAAAGGAAAATTATCAGACAAAAAAATTAGGAAAAGGATTTAAGCCTTCAAAAACAGCCAAATAAGCAGCGCACAGCGCGTCCTTAGCTTTCGGGGACTCTGCACGATGATTCTTCTTTCTCCCGCCTTCGTCGTCTCGACTGCCCAGCTCCGCGCCGAACAATGTGGAATATCTCCTCGGCTGCTCTCCGACCAACCACGCTGCCTTCCTCGAGTGGAACCTCTTCCGCGCCTTTGAGTATTGTCGCTACAGTCCCGATTGTCGTCGTCGTTATGTCCCTACTTTTCCTTTTACTTTTGTGTGTTTTCCTAGGGTTTGAGAAAAAAATGTCTCTCCTCCTAGTACGAATTTCTATCACACAGTCCGTTACGCGTCGCCATGTAAGATGCCTGTCGTTGGTTGATGGAATATTAATTTCTAGTTATGGTATGATTCTGATCTGATCAATTCAAGTAGTTTAAGACATTTATTTAGCAAGAATTAATTATAGTTCGATGACCCGGTCGCCAGACAGTGAAACCAAAACCGTCCCCAGAAGTAATTAGGAGAATAATTCATGAAAGTCATTAAGCAACATCAAGAAGAGCAATTATGTTCATAGCAAGTTTATTACGAAAAACACGTCAAGCACATGCGAACGGTTTGGCCACCATCAAATTTCAAAGTATAGCTATCGAAACTTCTTATCCGAAAGATTGCAGAATTCTTGTGGTAAAAGGAAAATTACAGTTCGTATCTTCTTCCCGCTAAAACATACTACAACACAACTTGGCTTTCACTGTTCATTCATATACTGTTCAAACACTCAACTTTATAACCACAGTTCTTACTTAAGACGTAAACTTCTTCTTACACACAGTTCAATATAGGAAAACACATTATACCGAACCTATATCGGCTAATCCCTACGATAAGTGAGCCGCGGTACGCGTTCCGCTGTCTGCGACAATCCGAGCGCAACCATTACTAGCGGGCGACTGACTTTAGAACATAATGTAGCTCTCCGCTCCAGAGATACTACTTTGAAGCGGCGGAAGGTAACTGTAATGTCACAGTGTTTTCCACCATGATATGACTTGGCACATCCATGTCATTTTAATTTGCAAATCGAGTTTTAACTAATCCTGAAATTTCAGCCGTCAACTCGATGAGACGATGCTTTGTTCAGACGCCTCCCGCTTTTTTACAAAGATAATGAAAAATACGTTTAATTATTATAAAAAACACAACTTTACAATCAGTGAGATTTCTGGCACTGGTATTTGCTGATGAGGGCATTGAGTCACTTTTTACACATAGTTTATTTCTGTATTAGTTTTTCAAAACCAATAATATATATTTTTGTGGTAAAAACCTAGATTTTTCCGCGACCCACCTGTGGGTCGCGACCCAAAGGTTGGGAACCACTGTACTACAGTATTCAAAACCAGAGCCAGCACCGTGTATTAGATTAGGTATGTTGAATATTCAATGCCGGCAGTGTGGAATGGAATCCTGCCAATGCTTAGTCAGTTTAAGGAGGAATTTTAAGTCAGCACCAGCTAGCTAGCGCATGGCTTGAATTTCCAATTTCACAGCCTATCACGATTTTAGCTGGGCGGTCGATCTGATAAATTTATTCTCTCATATGGTTGATCGACGATCAGAGGCACTTCAAATGCCATGAGGAGCCCTGACAGTATTCAATCCCTTCATCATTTATTCCACTTGTTTATATATAACAAGTCTTCTGTAGTTTCAGTAGTGCTTTTGGCTAGTAGTGCATGTATAGTTGTTAGTGCAGAGATCATTTCAACTTTTGCAGTACAACTGTAATGCGTCCTTATGTCTTTGGAATTAAAACGGAACTGTGTCTTATTGCAACTATCAGCTTTTACACATTACTTTACACCATATCAGTCAACCTCTTACATTAAAAATACCTATACACATCCACAAATTCCAGTCTAATCAAAGATGATGTCAAATTCTGAGTGAACAAGAGTCAGAAGACTCGAGATTTATAAGTGGGTAAACGTGTAAGGGCAGGAAATAACCATCCCTACCCCCCCCCCTCCCTCTTTACCCACCACCAACCACTACACCCAGACGATTGGTACTTAACAAACAAAAACCATTTGTATCTGCAGCTAATTTTCTTGATCTTATGTTACGGTGACAATGCTTAGGATAATGACTGTCTGATAGTGGGGGGAGGAATGCAATGAACCGTAAGGTATCTCCAGTGACACAGTATGCGACAAGCAGTCCCACAGATGATAATAACTGAAACAAGTGTTTTTATAATGAATCCAAATGAAGCCATGATTCAGCTTTTTTTATACTGTGGTCCACAGCTGTTAAGAATTGAAAGTTTAAATAGATTCTGTTCATAACTGTCAAGAATATGGTCAATGTAATTATCAAAACTAAATGACCCATGCGAAAATTTTGCAAATATGACGAGTAGTGGGGTTGGTAGATTGTAATAGGATGAAAGAAGAACTGCCTTATTCATAGGTATTGTTTATTTGTTTAGTGTAATTGGTACATAACAAAATACTTACAACACACTGTGAAACAATCAGGAAAAACTTTTGGAAGCGTAAAACATATGCATGACAAACTGTCGCTGTGCCGAACAAAATACACACAGCATGTCCATCTCTCTGTAATGTGTGCTGCTGCGATCATAGCCCGTGAGAAAAGTTAGCGAATAAAATGTTTAAATAGAAACTGTATAGCAAAGCAAAAATGTTTCCATAAATGAAAGACATATCTGAAAAGCTACTTATTGTGCAAAAAGTTAATTGATACATGTGTGAGATGTGGTGCTGCTGCTATTTAGAGGCTCGACTCTGAACTGTTTCAAATGTGTCACCTTCATTGTTATTACTTTTTCCCTTTAAGGTTCAAATTCCAGGAACATCCTTTCTTAAAATATCATGTCACGAAAGCGGAAACCATAATCTTTAAAATGACACCTCAATTATCGATTTCAGTTACCTTGTAGTGCCCCCACCTGGACACCGGTAAACCTATGGGGATCTATGGCGAACCTGATCCCAAAGTGGAGGGGCAATTGGTAGACCCATGATGAGGCCAATCCATGCCGTCATCTGTCCTCCTTAGCTCAACCATTGCTCACTTTTTCCCTACTGTCAGCGCTCTAAATCCCCGGTCGATACCTCTATCTGGTTTCTCAACATGAAACTTGCCATCCTCATTTCATAATTAACAAATGTGTAACTTATGAGCCAAGTGAACAACTGCATTCACTACAAGCTATCAAGGGAGATAAATGACTCATGAAAAAAAAATTTCGTTGTAAAAATATTAATATTTTTGCCCCCTAAGGGTCGAATTTCAAAAACTTCCTTTCTTAAAACATGATGTGACCAAAGCAGAGACTTTAGTCTTTAAAATAATACCTTATTTTATTGATTTTGGTTATGTAGAAATAATATATATGATTAACGTTGAAACACTTATCTTATTTAAACCATACTTATTATATAAAATAATTACTGTCAAAGCACAGTATTGTAGTTTGTATATGAAGATAAATTATATTGTAATGGGTGGCATAAATTATATGCGACTGCCACAGTTTATCGTCACTGTTCCAAAAGCAGACAAATATGAAGCTATGTACGTATGTATGTTCAATGTCTGGAATTAAAAACATAATGGATAGGCTTGATGAATAAATCTTTTTGTCACAAATTTATGCTTTGATTTATTTTCTCACTCAAAAGCCCAATAATGATTAGCACACTTCCTATTACACCAGTTGGTTTAATTTTGCCCAGTACATTGGTGAGTACAAAACTTCTGAACGTAACAGTAAGAGATGACCCGTCAGTATGACTGCGTGCGTTAAATTACCATCACAGAGGTACAATGGCCCCAGATTCATATCCCATGCCCCATGTAACAGGGGTGACTGTCATTTATAGACACTTTTCCGCAGTCATCCAGTTGACTGCTTGGATGGTCACCAACATGGGTCTCATACAGGTAGACTAAATATTTCAGAAACAAAAATACAACTTACATGTTTCACAGACAGATGGAAACACATCTGCTCCCCAACTGAAACTCGATAGTCCTGGCAATCCAACAGTAGAAACAACCTCGTTATAAAAACAAGTATACCCTTTGGAAAAAGATGCACGGTGAAAGTCGTAAGACTAATATAGTCGCTGTTGAAAGTTTCCCCCCTATTCGAGTCTGTTCTTGTTGGTATTTAATCTAAGTTCAGAACACAATAAGAGCCAGTGTTAAAATGCATCAGCTGCAAGATTTTATAATATAAAGTTTGAAAAATGATATGTAAACTTTGTAGAAAAAACTACTTGGGGTTCTAGCCACGCCGAATTCAAATCGTCCGGCGACATTTCGGAAGCCCTCCTCTCCACTCCCGGCTGGCAGCTCTATATAACAGACTGCCGTGCGGGTGTCTTCAGTGTTCTCGAATGGGGGCTTGATGATAGAATTTTTTTTTTTTTTAACTGCTTTACGTCTCTTTTTAACATCGAGGTCTTTAGAGACGGGAAAGGATGGGGGGCAAGGAATGTGAAGGAATTCGGCCATGGCCTTTTGAAGGAAGCATCCCGGCATTTGCTTGGAGTGATTTGGTTGACAATAGAATTAGCTTTTTTTTAAAAAAAAAGAAATGTCACCAGACAATTCGAATCTGATGCGGCTACAATCCCGAGAAGATTTTCTACAGTGTTGCCACAGCAACAGTGCGCATAGTGGTCTGTAAACTTATTCATTTGGTGTAAATGTTTGCTCTCACTGGCTATGTTCTGCAGCTAGATGAACTGTACCCACCTCTAAATTGCACGTGCAGATATCTTCGGGGCTGCGAGGGGTCGCTAGGTTCTCTCGTGCGGTAGTCGTCTCCACGGCGTCAGTTGTGTGTGGCTGGGTGCTCAGGTCCTCTGAGATGTTGGCCGTGGTAGCTTCCCAGTCCGTCTCACCGGTCTGAGTCCCTGTAACTCTCCCATCCCCAGGTTCACCACTTCCTGTCGTCACTTCTACCACAACAGTCAAATTGACATCAGATTCTGCTTCAATTTTCTCTGTGCTACACAAACTGTCACCTTCTAAACAGGTCTCATTTACTCCGCTTATCTCATTCAAAACAGATTCGGCAGACAAATTTGCATTTTGTCCCGTGGCAAACAGTGGTAAGCAGACACACAAAATGATACAGAAAACAGCATGGAATAAACTGCTTTTTATCATTATGAAAGGTTAGTTCATCTAACTTCACATTGCTTTAGCACTCAACACCAAACTTGTCAAAGTTCCTAAGTATGACATTTAGTTCAAGGTGAACAATACCCATCGTTTCTGTCTGAAGACGATAACGGTCGACACCACTATATACCATTTCTGGGTTTTTTAGCTGTGGTCCACCGCCGACAAAGTACTGCCGGATCTGATCGTGAGTAGTGCCTGCAACAGAACCAACGTTAATTTTTCCTCGACTGAAAGAATTGCTACCATACGTTCAATTAATTAGTTGAGCATTTGGAAGACCATCGTATAAACTTCATCTTTTACAGCTGAAGTATAATTCTGATATTCATCTCAGCTTAAGCAGAAAATCTTAGTTTATTAGGTCCATTAACATAAGATACACAATCGATTTCTTTTGATATCATGTTTTAGTAAATTCAATATAATTTATATTTCAACTGAGAACTTACAATTCTCTAAAGAATTTAAAGAATATACTTTTGAAAATGTTCCGTTCAAAAGTATATTCACAATACATGATACATTTTATTACTTGTTCCTGGTTTGTGTTAATTTGGGAGGCTTGGGAAAGTAAACCCGTAACTCACTACTGATGAACACAATAAAATCATGTAAATACGAATACACTCACTATATCTCAGTTAAAATATTAAACACTCATAGAGGCGACATAAGTGGCAAGGGGATCAGATGTGCACACACTGATTTTTTTTATATAGTTTTACATCTCGCCGAGGTCATCAGAGATGGAAAAGGACTGGGTGTGAGAAATTTGGCCATAGCATTTTGAAGGAACCATCCCAGCATTTCCCTGGCACGATTTTGGGAAATCAAAGAAAACCGAAATCTGGGAGGCCAGACAGGGAATGGAACATACGTCCTCACAAAGACAATGCCAGAGCGTTACCGCTCACCCACCACACTCAGCTGTACACACTGAGACTCACTACAGGGGTAAATCAAAGTTGAATAGTGTGCGAAGGGGTGGATATTAGCAATAGTGGGGGCAGTAGTAGACAATCAATTATCATGGCAAAATAAAATCTCTGGAATGGCTATAAAAAGTAACAAATTTAAATAAGAGACAAAAAAGCAAAAAAAAAAGAAAAATTAAAAAAAATGGAATGTGTGGAGTAATAATTCCGAAGCCCTCTTGTGTGGTTCAGAATACAAATGATATAGTTATGATCTGGACCAACACGCGAAACCAGCTCCAAGATTTCCTCTTTTCCCACACCACTACCTACCCCCAGTCCTTTCACAAGGGTATCTTTTCCTGATATTGCACATGTTACTTACACAACTACACACCTCTTTTACCAACTTAGCTGCATCCACTGTACAGCTAACCAACTGTTCATCACGATGAATGGCCAAATAAAAACCGTTTATACCAGCAACTTAAACCATGCACTGGTAGCCCATGACTGTTCCCACTACTGTAACAAATTCAACACATGTGTCACAGTGAGAGCTGTCAGACTCACCTCTAGCACTACACACATCCATAACTGGGAACTACTCTGCCCACATCAGGCATTCCCGGACAACAGCCTGCATTAACACCACCAGTAACCCCATCACTCATTTTTATTATAAGTAAAC
This sequence comes from Vandiemenella viatica, assembly GCA_031002005.1. Classification (NCBI taxonomy): domain Eukaryota; kingdom Metazoa; phylum Arthropoda; class Insecta; order Orthoptera; family Morabidae; genus Vandiemenella; species Vandiemenella viatica. Next base: position 181,981,528 of record JARYHS010008075.1, on the reverse strand, counting down.
CATTATTTATTTATTTATTCTTTTTCGTCATTATCATTAAACGTTTCCTCCACCTTTGCAGGTCGTTCTGCACATCCTCTTCCAAGCCTGGCGCTCATTCCAAGATTTTTCCTCCACCACTTTTCTCCAAACGACCTCTTAGCCTCTGCGTCTTTCTTCACTTGGTGCATCCACCTTGCCCGAGGTCTTCCAACTGGTCTCCTTCGCTCCCCGCTGTTCAGCAGTGCTACTTTCGGCATCCTCCCCTCCTCCAACCTCATACCATGTCCCAGCCACTGCAGTATTTTCTTTGTTAACAATCTTCTAATGCTTCCAGTTGTAGCCTTTCCTTGATTATTTTATTTCTGATTTCATCTTCACCCCCGACATTCTCTGTCCATCTAAGAAACCACATTTCTGCCACCTGAAATCTGCTAATGTCTCCCTTTGTCCAAGTCCAGGTTTCAGAACCATAAGTCAGTTTGGGCTGTTAATAGCAGAAGTTTGGCGTCCTTCCCTACGTTCCACCTCCAGACTACATCCTTTATATGGTGATACAATTGTCCACTCTTCCTTACTCTCTGACGTATTTCTTCCTCCGTCTTTCCATTGATAGTTACCTTGCTTCCCAGACACACAAACGATTCTACCCATTCCAATTTCTTGCCATCAAGTAACACATGCTTCGAAGGGCCTGTGTTTCCTGTTATCTTTATTACCTGGGTTTTTTCTACACTCATCTCCAGGCCATGTTTACGCACTACAGCCCACCATTTCCGTAACTCTCTTTCCAGATCCATCACGTCATCAGCATATGATATCACCTTCAACTCTGTATCCATGGATTCCTGCGATTACTACCTCTACTACCACATTAAACAGGACAGGTGACAATAAATTTCCTTCTCTGACTCCTCTTTCTGTGCGAAACAATTCTGTTATTCTCTTTACTCCATCAAATTTATGTTTTGTATAAATATATGTTTATTGGGGTCAACTGGACATTTTGGCTTCATTTTGACTTGCATTTGCTTTGCATCTCTACAACTGAGTTACAACTAAGGTTGTTAGTCCTAGAGGTTGCATTATCCTAGCCCAATAATCTTATTGGGTATAGGCGACCTACAGTTTAACGTGGAATCCAAACGATCGAAGTGTTCTGGTGTACTTTATATTACACAGCAAGCCATGCCAGAGGTGAAGGTCAGGTTAAGGGGATATGAAAATCCCAGGTGAGACTGGGATTTCAAGTGACCTTTCAAGCTCCAGTCAGACATCTTACCACCAGACCACTTATAACAGTTTTCTTTTTTTTATTAAATAACTAGCGGAGTTCCCGGCGTTGCCCGGTATAGTTGGCATAGATTTAACCGTACCCTATTTTTATTCCCGCAAAACATTTGTACAAAGTTTCATAAAATACGCGCCAACTTTTTCGGAATTAAAGCAAACTTACATTCACCTGCCCCCTACCAAGAAACTGGTGGGCTGAAGTTTATTTGAACGTATACTATTTTCATTCGTCCGAACAGATTCATGTATATCAAGCTTCGATAATTTGGTTAAGAAATTTCATTACTACATTACTGAACAACCCTAGATTATGTTAAAAACTCACGTTTGATTCAATTGCGAAGTGAATGGATATACACCAGATCCTTTAACTCTTCAGATAAAATATCAAAAGTGAATCCAGAATAATATTATCATGAACAAACGACTAATGCTAAAGGCCAGAGATATTGTCCAGAAATCGTGCTTAAAGAAAATCTCTGTTGTTTTTACGGCTATCTATGTCGTTTAAAAATTGATATCCCGAATTAAAGGAAAGAACACTTCAAGCCATGGCTTTTAAAAATTGAATATATTGAATTAAAAGAAAGAATACTTAAAGTTTTGTTTAGTGTGCAAAATAGTTATTACTATAAGTTATCTTATTGCTTTAATTAAAGGCTATGGTCAGAGACATTGTGTTGTGTGTTTAGTGGGGAGTATGCGGCATGTAGCGATTCCTCCTGTGGAATTTCTCAAAATACGTTCAGAATTTCATTTAAAGCTCCTACATTATTTAACGTTGAAACATAAGACATGCCAGACAAGTGAATTAAGATTCTAAGCTTTAAAACGGTGAAAACTCCATCGAAATCTGCCCCGTAGTTTCCGAGTTTTTATACGACCAGTATGTCCGGTTTTCATTTTATAGATATAGATTATATTCCATTTATTTTAGTTTGACCCAACTTCACAGAGATTATAATTATCGTCAATCAATTAATACCCCCACCAGTCATCTGCACTCTTTCCACTAGGTTCGGCTTTGGTTTAACCATGTGTTGAATCTCAGTGTATACAAATCTGATTTCTGTTCCATATGTCCACCTCTGATCATGATCAAGGTTTATACTGAAATATTATAAAGTGTGTTCATATTTATGTGTTCATTCTGGTTCTCACGCCTTCATAAGGGTAAGTGACGCACAGCCTTTTCAGAGATTTTATTTTCCTGTTATTATCAATTATCTACTTCTCCTCCCACCATTGCCATCCCCACGCTTTGCCCTTATAGAGGCCAAGTTACATGTTTCCTCTCTCCCATCACAGCTATGACAGGCCTAGAAGCTAGTAGTAGATGGAACCTTGCTATCAAAATAAGCACAGCCTCTGAAAGAGGATGTACTGGAAGTTAAAACATTCAAAAGATAATAATGAAGAGTCAGATCGGCTTTTGTTTCACATTAAGAATGGAGAATTGTAGTGAAATCACATTGAAGAGACATCAATGGAAGTATGAAAGGAAATGTGATTCACATTTGAAGGAAAAATCCAATGTTTCTAAAATAAAATAAAAAAAAATGTCTATAATTTAGAGATAGCAATCAGAATCTCCATATATATATATATATATATACTTCATCATTTCAACATATGTTGCCCATTTTGATGGTTCTGCAACACCTTTGATTTACATATACAGTCAACATTCCTAAAAACAAAATCTGTATGTTGACCAACAGTCATTACCAACAGGTCTCCAAGTAACACAATCTATCATGTGACTGCCAGGGGAAGTGGGAATGTGACAAAATCCATAGCCATATATCTCACTGCGACCCCAATGATCTAGGTGATACACCTGAACGTGAAGTTTTGGCCAGCCTGAAACACGAGAGACATACGTTAGATTAAGTCACAATACAAACACTAGCTGTAATACTGAGAGCATTTTTATTAACCTTGTATTCCTTTGGTGGCAAAGTGTATGTCTATCGGATGAGACCAGTATGCCTTCTCCTCATACTGGGGACTGTCAACATGTGTCTGTCCTTCCTTCAAGCCTGCTATCAACTGCCACCCACCACCTGTTTCATAAATATATATGTAGATCTTGGATAGTGGTAGGGTCATAAACGGAAGTAAGGGAAAAGTTGATGCACTCATTATATTTCAGTATCTGGATGACCAATCTTCACTCGGCATCTTTTGATTTCTGTTCAGTATGCAAGATTTCATCAAAATACTTAGAGAAGCTTGTGAGAAATTAATATTATCTATTTACAAGAGTTGCTCATGTAATAGTATTTGATTGGATAGATTAAATATAAATACAGTATAAAAACACAACCTGAAGGTTGGTTGGATCCTCCAGAAGGAGGCATACGAAGCCATTGTATCAGAGGTAGGACGGCCAGTTCCTTTCCTCTGAGACCTACAATTTAATGCAGAATCCAAACCACAGAACAGCCTTCGTAGTTCATATAATCAAATACAAATCTTAAAAGTTCTTGCCCCCACCAGGATTTGAACCGAGGACCATAGCCAGAATTTTTTGAGAGCTAGCGCATAAACCACTTTTTTCCCCTACTAATTACATTTGAGCTGGCAGACCGTATTTAAAAATCTTGAATAATAGTTCAACATTTTATTTTAACAGCAGCATTTCATGAATTGAAACCTGCTTAGGTCAAATTTCGTCAGGATTTTCTTAAATTGAGTCTTCACCGGGCAAAGTTTGAGTTACTTGGTTGAGACGATTTTCTTTTAGGGTTTTTTTTTAGATGAGTCTTGACTGTGTGACATTTGATTGTAGTTAAAAAAAAATCTAAAAGCTTCCTATGCATTTCATTTGTGTGTGTGTGTGTGTGTGTGTGTATCAAAGAGAAACTTAAATAACATCAGTAGGCATTACCTGATATTTCTATGACAGCTGTTTCGAGATAAAAAATGCTGCTATTATGTTAAATATTGTTTTTTAAGGTAAAGAAGTTTAAAAAAAGCATCTGCCAAAGCCAGTATCTTTTTTTTTTTACTTATGGCTTTATGCCTCATCGACGTCGAGGTCATTAGAGGCAGGATGGGATTGGGGACAAGGAATGGGAAGGAATTTGGCCATGGCATTTTGAAGGATGCACCCCGGCATTTGCCTGGAGTGATTTAGGGAAACCATGGAAAACCCAAATCTGGATGCCCGAACCTGCGTCCTCCCGAATGTGAGGCCAGAACGTTAACCATTCACCCACCACGCTCGGTGCCAGTATCTATTTTCTAAATATCTACTTTTAAAATGTTTTACAATTAAACTGGTAGTATTTAACGATAACCACTTGTAATATTGATGTTTGTGTTATAGACACATATGGTCATAATATTAGATTGGATAGATTAAATATAAGGGCAGTATAAAAACCTAACCTGAAAATTGTTTGTAAAGTTTTGTAAAGTAAATTATCACTTCCGACAAAGCCAATACCTATTTTTTAAATATTTTCTATTTAATTAAACCTGTAGTGTTAGTACTCACATGGGTCAGCTAGTTTACAAGAACTGTTCACTTAAATATATGAGTTCCTTGTTGAAACCAAAGAGAAACTATTAGTTGGATTTCTGCTACCTGAATCATCTATGAGGGAGCATTAGAGCCATTTTTGAGATACCAAGTGCAAAAATTGTTCGTATTTTGTTAAATTGTGTTTTTGCACAGAAGACAACTATTTAGATAATATTAATAAACAAAACATTATCTAACTACGAAATTTCATCAAAATCGTTAGAGCCGTTCCGAGATTAGAAATATATACAAGCATTGCTCATTGAAAGATAAGATTATCTAATTAATAACAAAGGATGAGGAAAATGACTCATCAAAGTTAAAGGCTGTGACAAGTGAGACAAACAAAAACATATACAATATTTCGGTTTTACACCTTACTCATGTCCTAGGGACTAATGCCTATGATTCAAAACGTGTGCACACACCAAAATTTACCACATGACTGGCTAGGCAGCAGAAGACAGGGTAGGGGAGGTGGAGGTGGGAGTGAAATGTTAGGAAGTGAACTATCTATATTGTGGGAAAGACTCCCCCACCCTGTCTTCCGCTGCCTAGCCAGTCATATGGTAAACTTCAGCATGTGCACACCTCCTGAACTTTATAAATCAGTCCCTAGCACATGAATAAGGTGTAAAACCGAAATATTGTGTTTTTGTTTGTGAGTGATCCATCATTATTTATACTGCCTAAAAGCCATTTCCTTTTTCATTAATATTATTATATTTCATTATTGTCATACATATTAAAGAAAATATGAGTTAGCATGACTTAATAAATAAATAAAATGGTACGAGAGGAAAGTAGGTGAAACTCTTCTAGAAACAATTAAGACAAACATGACACAGAACAAAAGCAAAAAGCCAATGGAGTAGGAAGAAATGCTGCAAGACAATATTTACATGGAAAGGAAAGATAAACTACACCTAGAGTTGGATTAAGACAATGCAGCACCTGTAGCAAATGCGAACACCAGGCCCTCGGTGTGCTTTAGGTATTAAAGTACAGGCTATAAAATAAAACAATACATTTTCAAAATTACGATTGAATGTGGGCAGATTTAGAGATAACACTGGCGAAATCAATATTTCTAAGTAAATAATTTTCTATGATCATTAAAGTCAGATCATTAAAGTCAGATCATTTAGGTGTTCTTATTGTATTGTATTCCTTAGTTTATTTTTAATGCAATCATCTGAAATTCAAGCCCTCTGGTACAAAGTTGTCAATGTACCTACAAATGTGAGATTATTTCGAATCCATATGAAATCTACAGATAGATGTGATACATGTGGGAATATTGAAACATTAATTCATCGTTTTACTTGTGGAAAGGCTGCAGATATCTGGAACTGGAAGATTCATGCAACGGCAACTCTATTAGAAACTTGTCTGCCTGAGGTTACATGCGAGATTCTAATACGACCAGACATCAATACCATACCACCAGAAAAACTTAATTCACTGGTTTGGGTATTAGGATAAGCAGTGTAATAAAAAAAAACCTAAGGATTTAAAAGATTATTTATCTACACTTAAAATAACACTATGAAATTTAAAAAATTCAACGAGGTACAAACGCCACTTCGGAGCATATCTGGAAGAACTTCTTCTCCGTGAACAATTTTGACAACAAATATATTCAGCCCATTCATTTGTCCAGAGTACTCATATTGATGTTTCTGTAATGTACAATTTATTACGAAACTTAAATCTTGTAATGTTGTGATGTAGAAATGTTATAATATTGGGGGGGAAAAAGTGTACAAAAAGAATTTTCTTTACTGCAGTTGGTGATCTTCAAACTAAACTCATATTTAAGTTCTAAGGCAGCAACCATATTTGTTCTCAGCACCTCAGTGAAATGTATCAGTTTGTTAGTTTGTTGCCTAGGCTGTCTTCCACATCATCTGGGTAAGCTCTGACGGTAATTAATGATCTTTTCATTTCTTCTGCTGCTAAAGACTTTAACTTCCTAAGCATTCCAAATACACTGGTCACTTGATGATATGCTTCCCAGCACATTATCAATTATGACAATAAACGCCTGAATTTCAAAATTTTGTGTAGGTGTTTGATTTTCTATAACTTCAATGAGTGTAGTACGGCCGCTGAAATAATCGTACTTTGCATTTCATTTGCATCTTCTTGAAGTCTTCTTGAAGTGTATCCTGAATTAAAGTCTTGATCAGTAAATTGCAGAGAAGCATTAATCGTTAGTTCTGTTTCTACTCTCTTCTGACAAGCTGTATGTCTTTCTATTGGGCGATGGAGTGGTATAACATTTGTAACTTATTGAGACTTAGATATTTCTACGCATAGGTGCAAAGTTCCCCGAAGCTGCGGGGCCCGTAGCATTTGCTAACTCTTGCTACGTGGCTTATCCGATACTACTGTACCCACTACTCACCTAAGTTGAAGGGAAGAGGGCATTTTAAAAGAGGAGTCCTACCTGTGGCTGTAGTGATCATAGCTACCTGCACAAACTCAGTAACACATTTCTATTTTATTGCAAAAGAGCACGACCCGAAATATTATATTTCTTTTAAGTTTGTGAATCATATTTTTTGTTTCTGCTGCCTTCCTCCCTTCAACTTGGGTGAATGTTTGGTATAATTTATGTTTCCTTTCCATACTATTATATAGTAAAGACACTCACATATGGATCTACACAGCACAAACAAGGCAAGAGCACAGAGAACCCTGCGAAGCACAGATACATGGACAATGCTGATTGACAGCGGGTGAGAGAGTGTGGAAAACTGAATGTAGAGTGTGTGTGAATGAACAAGTCTGGGCAAACATTTCATAAATATCTGGAAAGCAAATCATCATTTGACTGATTCTCAACATGTAAACTGTTGAAGATGACAGTGCGTTTGATCAGAATATTGCGTTTTTATAATGATATAGCACACCTATGAAGACCACATCACACCAATATACTATGAAAGCATTTATTTACACACAACAGGTTAGACTGTTAAAGTATCAATACAATCAATAAATTTCAGTTATCACTAATTAAATTATTAAAATGTATGTCAGTTCCAAAAAATGCTGAATGAAAATGGAAATAACTGTGTGATGTTTCAGATATCTCTCTGATACGTAGTCTACATACCTGTATGAATTTTCCACTTGCAGAACAGTGTCTGTCTAGGAAAGTGGCTTGCCCCAATAATCTGTCCAATCACATGAACCTCAGCCATTCCATGGTCTCTTAACTGATGAAAACAGAAATATGTGACTTGTATAAGACTTCAAACCTAAAATTAGAAACTAACAACTTAGATTCCACCTAAACCAACCTTCCATCTTAATAATAAACAAACCGTCAAATTATTTAATGTTTAACTTTTATTTATATTAAGTATTCAATGTCAATTTTGAGCTTTAACATAACAGGTATTGGTCTACAGTTAACCCATTGGTTTGGAGGGCAGCTATTTACTACAGAATAATTTCAACAATTTAAATTAAAGATTTTTATTTCCTCTTCTGTCATGTGTCTTCTATTTTGCATTAGGTCCGCCTCTTGCCACAGGCAGATCCACTAACTGCTCTGGCCAGCCACGTCATCTCAACGCGTATACTGCTCCACTCACTGTACACTATCGAGAGTCTTTTTGTAAACTTTATTCTCAGTGTGGCACGGCCCCCACCACATTGCCTCTAGCTGCAGAGGGGGAAGGCTTCCACTCCAGTTTGCGTCTTGACGTTACTTCCTGACACCAGCTGCTCGGCCACAATCCCAGATTGCTGAGAGGTCTCAGCAAGATTAATACACATTCTTAAACAACATATTCTAATGTAAAGTAAGAAAACCTCAAATTTATGCATTTTCTTACAGATCATCAAGAAAACTGCAGAAGTTATGGAAAGTAGAAAACCCAGTACAAAGTTCATACAAAAGTACTTGGGAGTAGTTATCATTATGACTTCTGCAAATAATTACACCACGACACACAACAATTATAAATCAAATTTAAGTATCTGTACAATTGATGACTATTCTGCAGAACATTAGGTTGTGTGATGTAAAGCCTTCAGGATATCTCATTATGTCCACAGTGGACTGTTCTCCACAATGTGTATCATACATGCTAACCTCATTTCTTTAAATTTTAGTCACTCCTCTCTTTTTATATTCTAACGCAATTAAGTTTTTACTATTTATCTCAGAGCAGGCAAATTTCCTAAATCTTCTTTATTGGCTACTGAACCAGGTGAGTATTCACTTTAGTGTTTTTTCCATTCACTTGTGATATCAAAGGGTGCAGAGATTGCAGATCAGTCCTGGGTTATTTAACTAATGTATTTACTTAAAGGATGCAGATTCTTTAACATATTTTCTTTTCAGATACATAGGCACCAAAGAAAAACAGATTGACACTACCAATAAAATTTAGCTGGACATTCGATTTTATGCATAAGGAGAATTTCTTCTGTGGGTAAAGGTCAGGGACTGCAATAAATTACCAAGGGAAGTGATGAATAATTCACCAAAGAGCTGAAGGAATGTAAATAGGTGAAGAACTTTAACACTTCATGTTTTTTACACACCTTGTCAAGGTTGTTAGAAAAGGGTGGAAAAAGACTGGGGGCAAGGAACTGGAAGGAATGCGGCCATGGCCTTTTGATTGAACCATCCTGGCATTTGTGAAAACCATGGAAAACCCATATCTGGATGGCTGGATGGAGATTCAAACCCACATCCTCCTGAATGCAAGGCCAGAGCGATACTGCTCATCAACCACGCTCATATTTAATACTTAAAGTAAATAAGATTAAAAAATTCGGATAATTCCATACACAGACGAACAATAATTCCCTCTCAAATATTTTAGAGCAGTAGTCCGCAACCTTTTCCTACTCGCGGCACACCATAAGGGTATCAATATATCTCGCGGCAAACCTTAAACAAAAAAAAACACACACACACAAAAATCCTCACTACGTGAAATTTTTTTCTGGGGTATACAGTTACCTAACACGTAAATAATGATAGCTAAAAACAGCAGTTGCATAAAATTAATAATCAGGCAGTTTTATATTACTTTTAAAATAAATAATGTACACATACCCTCAATGTGACACTTGTGCCTGCTTAACTGTGGCTGATCCGTGGTGAAATCGTTGACAATGAAAGCCTCATTTCTTAATCGATGGATTTGTATTTCCCTCTTGGATCTTTTAATCTCAAACAACGTCTAAATTCCCAATTCACATAAATATGTAGACTGAAAGGGCAATAACACATTAACTGTTCCTTATTTTTAGCCAAAATGTATCTAATTAAACTTCGAGAAGTTTTAATTTCAAAGTTCTGTCAGCTTTTAAATCTGTGAGTTCCTCTTGAATATTTATTGTAAGATGTTCCGAATTTGCGACGAATGGACCACGAACCTAGTCGTAATCTTCAACACTTTCTCCAAAGTACTTTTTGAATCTCTGCTGCAGGACTTCTAAATGTTCTTTAATTACGTCCATCGCCATTTTATTACAACAAATCAAGTGACCATAGAGTTGGGAACATCTCTTACGACCCATTTTGAATCGTCTGTAACCACAAATCCAGCTTATTCTGAAATACTTTAATCTTATCCATGCTAATGAGAATATTTTCGTTCCTACCTTACATTTAGATGTTTAGCCAATTCAAGTGTACGAAAATGTCGGAAAGATATGCCATCTTACATACCCATTCGCCATCTGCGAATAAATCCGCGTACTTATGTATTTCAACTGTCAAAAATGCCTTGACCCAGCTACGAGCGCATGCGGAACTAGTGTACAGCCGAGAGTGAGCCTTTCCTGTTTACGTGTGTGGTTGTTAGTGAAGCGGGACTACAACAGTGTGCGGCATTTGCGCCGAATGTGTATATTAGTGAAAACCAGACGTAGTGGACATAGCATTAGAATATAAAGTATCTGCTAAATTAACTCGAAGGAAGCGAGTGTACCTCGGATACACATCAATCTATCCGAAACTTTAAAGATCGTGAAGGAGGCAGGATGGCGGAAGCGAGTGGCGGTGCTACTGCCAAAGCAGCAGAGGAGAGGAATGAACCATTCATTTATCAAACAGAACAAGACATGTCAGAGACAACAAAAAAGAAAATAGAAGAACACAAGGAGGACAGTGAAGAAGAAGTTAAATACAATCTTAGAAAGAAAAGAAGAGCTACCGGGAAAAGAAGTATACCTATAAGCAACAAAGAAGATTTCGATACAACAGAAATAGTGCCTAAGTTGAACAAGGATTAAACTATAAAGCAGACAACACCCTCGCAGCAGCTGACATATCACGTCACAGAGACTGCGAGCAGATCAACAAATGACCAACTGAACCCAACACGATCAAGTCAAGAAGGACAAAAGGAAAATAACACAGCACCACTGAAACGTTGCAGACTGTATAACCGACACTCACAGGGACCATATCTAGTATCAATCGAACCAGAGATGAACAGCCAACTGCCTCACCCTATACAACTAGATTAATGGTCTTCAGCGGATCAACCAACAGGGGAAAAATCGGATGATGCTGGAATTTACTAAAGCTGAGGCGGCAAACAAGTTCGTCGGAAATGATGTCTTCTTACAGTCACTAAGACTAAAGGCTTATATCCCTGCAAGCAGGGTAGAGTGCAAAGGTGTAATCAAGTACGTCCCTACAGACTTGAATGAGGAAGAGCTGATAAGAAACGTTAAAGCTTCCACTCCCATAGTAGGCGTAAGAAGATTAATGAAAAGTATACATTTGGACCGAAAAATAGAAAGAAAACCATTACAAACGGTTCTACTCACGTTTGAAAGCCAGTTTCTTCCGGAAGAAGTAGAAATCTACTATCTCAGATTCAAGGTTACTCCATACGTGTATCCAGTGACGCAGTGCTTTAAATGCCAAAGATTTGGTCACATCTCCTCCAACTGTAGAGGGAAAGAAAGGTGCACTAAATGTGGAGAGGAGCACAATGCAACCTGCTGTAACAAGGAAGAAGTTAAGTGCGCGAATTGTGGTGGAGACCACAAAGCAAACGACAGAGCATGTCCAATAAGGAAACGAGAAGAGGAGCGAAAGCAGACACAGGCACTTGGCAGTAAAACACCAGCCAGGGCAGGATATGAACACAACCCAAAAGAATTTCCCCCCATACAGTCCAAAACCTTTAGTGCAGCTGCAATGGGAGAAAAGACCAACCAATATAAGGAGATACATGAAAGAAGATTACCGGCGGTAAGAAGAGAAACAAGTACAGATCAGATGGCGGAGCATGAAAACAAGGAAACGAATGTCGAAAGCATTAGCATCATTGTGAAAATTGTGACCAAAGTCATTATGCAACAATTAAATGGAAACATCCCCAAGGAAGTGATAGAAAAAATTCAGTAAGAATCCACTAAGATGGTCATGCAAGAAATAAAGCAAATGGGAGACAGTGAAAACACAATGGAGATAGGTGATGCTGCAGATAATAATGGATAAAAGGGCTAAACTTATAATTCTACAATGGAATGCCAGAAGCCTGATACCCAAATGGAATGAATTACAGAGAGTTATTGAGGAACATGCTCCCCACGCCCTATTGATCACCGAAACTTGGCTATATGATAATATTAACATAAAGCATAAAAACTATAACATCTATAGGAAAGATAGGGGTGACGGATTTGGAGGAGTAGCCATACTAGTCAGAAAAGATGTGAATAGCAACATCAGAGACATAGTAGAGCCGTCTGCTAATTTAGAAGTGCTATCCGTCGACCTGAAACACAGAGATCCGATAGAAAATGTTACTGTTGTTTACAAACCTCCTCAAGTTAACATGAAGGAAGAGGACTGGGAAGCTCTATTTGATCAGATACCACCCAAAAGCTTCATGGGAGGGGATTATAATGCGCACCACCCGATGTGGCAGGAAAGACAGCGGGATCAGCAAGGTGAAGAACTGGCGTCGGCGATAACCTCGTCCTCACTTACCGTGCTGAACAACAAGCACGGAACGCGACTAGGGACTCCATTCCAAAGGAACTCGTCACCCGACATCTCACTAATTGCGGCATGCCTGAGGACCAGGACTAAATGGGAGATGCTACAGGACTCATTAGGTAGCGATCATCTGATACTGAAAATCACGTTGGATTCCATGGCGAAAACGAAGTTAAGCACATCAAAGAGGCGCTGGAATTGCAGTAGAGCTAACTGGAACTTATACCAAGAAAGAATCAGTACAAGAATAGAGCACTTAAGCTCAAACACAGGCAACCTTCAACAACGATACAATGAATTGGAAGAGATAATAATTAAAACGGCAGAAGAATGCATCCCAGAATATAAAGTAAACGAGGAAAGCAAGATTAATAGAAAACCCTGGTGGACCAGTGAATGCGCTAGAGCAGTAGCGAGACGACGCCTTGCAACCAAAATGTATAGAAAAGACTCGACATTCCAGAATTTTAGGATACTTAGACAAACAACAGCAGAGGCCAGAAACACTATCAGAAAAACCAAAAGAGAAGGATGGAAAACCTTCTGCTCCAGCATCAAATATGGCACTTCGACGCAAGAAATGTGGAAGAAGCTACGATGGTTCAACGGCAAGAGATCTTCCCAAAACATCATCTACACAGACGACAAGCTGGCGGAACAATTTCTAGAATTAACGGCACCTGCATTTGTTCCCGGGAATACGGTATGGAATGCTCAGCAGCACCCTAAAGAAAACTACAACATCTCAAATAATGAATTCTTCAGCATGTCTGAGCTTGAAAGTGCCATTAAAAAGAGGGATACAGCTCCAGGAATGGATAGTATCACTTATTCAATGATAGACAACATGCCACAAAATTCCAAACATAAAATTCTGAACCTATTCAACGAAATGATAAAAAGATCTTACGTGCCGGAACAATGGAGAAATGTAGTAATTGTCCCAGTGCCGAAACCCAATAGGGGCAAGAATGATGCATCGGCATATCGGCCTATATCACTAATCCCGTGCATGGCCAAATTAATGAGCACAATGATAAAGAACAGGATGGAATGGCATGTAGAACACCATCGAAACCTCGATCACCGCACCATGGGATTTCGGAAGGGGTGCAGCACAATGGATGTCATTAGCACACTAGTTACGGACATACAATTAAATTTTGTCAGAAATAACTATCTCCTAGCTGCGTTCCTGGACATAAAAGACGCATACAAAACAATTACCTGGGTCACAGGGTGAATATAATACACACAGCAGAAGGAAAGAGATTTGAACGACACGTCTACCAGGGAATTCCACAGGGTGACCCAATGAGTACGACCCTCTTCAATATATATTCGGCTAAGCTGTTCACCGAGCTACCAGGAATGGTGACCTTCCTTCAGTATGCGGACGATTTTGTGATATATGTCTCCCATCCCGACAAAGAAAAGGCAAGAGTAATACTACAAGCCGCAGTTACAGCAATCCTTGAAAAGCTGAGAGAGAAAGGATTATACATGACAATACAAAAAAGTAAAATATGTATATTTACTCATAGACATTATCAAGAAAATGAGCTTATAATAACTCTAAACGGTATTGGGATGGAGTTGGTGAAGGAAATCAAATTTCTTGGAATATGGCTAGACTCAAAGCTTACGTGGAGAAAACACATAATGGATCTGAGAGCGTCATCTCTAACGCGGATCAATACAATGAAAGTAGTTGCTTCAATGAACTGGGGAGCGGATCCTCGCCCATTGCGCTATGTGTACTACAGCGTAGTTAGAAACAGATTGGACTATGGAAGCTTTCTGTACGATAATGCTTGCAAAACCCTACAGGCGAAACTTGATTCACTGCAGGCAGCGGTACTGAGGATAATAGGAGGCTTCATTAAGACCACTCCAATAGCGGCAATGGAAGCAGAGACAATAACCCCGCCGCTACATATACGCAGAAAGAAAATAGGGACGAACTTCTGGTTAAGGGTAAGCTCCAAAAAAGAACACCCACTGTTGAGGAAAGTACAGATATTAGCCCACGAGATTCGAAGCAAACCTCCAGACCCTCACAGAATGCCAAGACTAGTAACATACAGACAGCTAACTAGTAAGTGGAATATCCATACGGCAGAAAACAACGACCTTTACTCGGAAAAACAACCTTGGCAAAAAGTGGATTTAGCTTCACATGTGTACCTGTACATCACATCAGAGCAGCTCGAAAGAAAATACTGGAATCAGGAAGAACCGAAACAAAGGACGATTGAAACAATCAATACAAAGTGGAAAGACTGGTGTCAAATCTTCACGGACGGATCCAAGGCGGGGGAAGAGGCATGTGCAGCTGCATATGTTGAACCTAGAAGCGACGTCGTAGAAGTGTTTCGACTGCCGAACCAATTCTCGACCTTTTCTGCAGAACTTTTCGCCATTCTCAAAGGAATAGAATATGTTCAAAGTACAGAGAAAAAGAAAGCAGTAATCTGTTCAGACTCGAGAAGCGCCTTGCAGGCAATCTTAGCAATCCCTAAAGGCAATGGAAAAAACTACATAGCCTATCAAGTGGCTAGAGAAATAACGAAGACAATAGCTAAAGGGATAGACCTACAATTACAATGGGTACCAAGCCACGTGGGTATACAGGGAAATGAAAGAGCCGATAAGGCAGCCAAAGAACAATTAGTTGCAGTACAAAAGGAGGACGTCGCAATACCGTTCACTGACCTTAGACACACTGCGCGGACCATAACACTGAAAGAATGGGAAATGAAATGGCAAACCAACAAGGATTCTAAGGGATTGTGGCATCGGGCCATTTGCAACAGAATCGAAAGAACGCCATGGTACGAGACCAAAGAACTGAGCAGAAGGAAGATTACATTATTCAACAGGTTACGTACAGGACACTCCCTTTTAAAGGATAAGAAGCATATCATGAACATTGTAGAGTCGCCAAATTGTGATACATGTGGTGAACTGGAAGATATATATCACATCTTACTTAGATGCAAAACTTACAGAGACATGAGAAAGGAGCTGATTGAAAAACAGCTAAAAATTACTGATATAATATCTCTAATGATCAACTTAGCAACTCCTTGCACCAAAGTTGTCAATACCATATGCAAATATGTAGATAATACCAAAATTTGTATATAAGTCAAATAAACATAAACCCTAACAATAACAACCCTATGTTTATGGCGTAATTAGCCCAAGGGTAACAGCCAAGAAAAAAAAAAAAAATGCCTTGACCTCTTCTCTAAGTTCAAATATTCGCGTTAACACCATTCCTCGTGACAGCCAGCGTACTTCTAATTGAAGCAGGAGTGTAATGTGTTATGAACACATTTCCTGACATAAAACGGAAAAAAATACGCGAATTTAGGCTCCGCGTTTTTCTGAAGTTCACGATTTTTACTACCTTATCCAACACATCTTTCAGAGAAGGTGGCAGAGACTTAGCAACAATGGCTTCGCGGTGAATGAGACAATGATTGCATCATACATTGGGATTTACTTCGCGTACTATAGCTGCAAATCCCTTCAGTAGATCTGTCATAGCAGCCGCTCCATCTGTACAAACTCTAACGCAATCCTTCCATGTTAATTCATTAAGCAGAAAATATTCATCAGTCAAACGAAATATTTCTTCACCGGTAGTTAGCTCTGAAAGTTCTTTGTAAAAGATGAAATTACTTACAATTACATCTCCATCGATGTAGCGAATGTAAGCCAGACATTGTGCGTGGCGGATAATATCTGTGGACTCGTCGATCTGAACTGAGAACTGGGTCGAAACGTCGCACATGGAAGAACTGATACGGCAGGACACTCGAGAAGAATTTCTGTCACTCTCACCATCTCTTTACACACAGGCTTTAACAGCGTTTCACCTATTCTAGGACGATAAGATCGACTTCGTTATATCTTATTTCCTGTACTTTTTCCAAAACACAAACTGTAATGGTTATGAATGTTCTTTGTTTTTTCTTATTTTCCAACAACCGATGAAAGTAATTGACATCTTTGCTTGAGAGAGAAGAATATTTTGTTGACAAATGTCGGTCCAATTTACTGGGAACCATTGCCATGTTACTGAGTTTTTCACCATAAACGCTACACTCGGGAATTGGGCTCGTTTTTTCACCACACTAAAAACACTTGACAATTAATTCCTTATAATGGGTAAAATTTCGCGGCACACCTTTCACCTAGTCGCGGCACACCAGTGTGCCGCGGCACACCGGTTGCGGATCACTGTTTTAGAGCAAGTGCATAGTATTTGCACCTGAACTCCAGCTGCTTACAGCAAGTTTTTAGAGGAAATTTCCTTAAGAGATTGATTTCCTGGAGATGTTGATACAATATTGTTTAAATCAGTAGGGTCAATTTAGACAGGTTCATAGATGCTTTGTTTAGAAGTCGCAGGAGAAAATGATTAAATTAGTTGTAAAATGTTATTTACAAGCTTCCTTAGATATACAAAATATTGTATTATCACGTTTTTTTAGTTATTTCAAAAGGGGAACAGAGCTCTATTGCTGTTGTTCCATTATCAGTCCTTCACATGCCTCCAGCTCATAACTGAAATACAATTGTAAGAAACAGAGACTTTGCAAGCGTACGCTTGAAATGAAGTCTTCATGGGTGTACCGCCGGATAGTGTTTTGAAAACACGATATTTCGACGACTAGCTCCGTCGTCTTCATCAGGTGTCGAGACATCTGCACAGGTCGGCTGACCGTCGGATACTTATCAGACACCTGATGAAGACGACGGAGCTAGTCGTCAAAATATCGTGTTTTCAAAATGCTATCCGGCGGTACACCCGTGAAGACTTCATTTCGAAATACATTTGACTTCACATGATGTGTATTTCATGACCCAAAACTGAGTATCAGATTTAAAATTTTGTAAGATTATATTCTTGTTGGGGGAGGGGGGATATACAGAAATAATTGGGGTTGAAACACAAAAAAAAGGTCTGACCTAATTTTTTATAACTGTAAATTAAATAGAAGCGTGGCCATCATAGTTATTAGTTTTGGACCCTTTTTATTACTAGATCTATCTCAGAAACTGCTATTGTACAGAAACTTGTTGCCCACAGAATTGAATATATTCTATATTTAAATTACAATTACTAAAAACTCTCACATCTAATACATTTTTAAATAAACAGAAGTTTTGGAGATTACTACAGCATATATTATCATAATTTCATTTTAAGATGCTCTAAATTCAAAGTGCTATGAGGTAACACAGTGTGGCATTGGAGAGCCATGGAGTGGAGACCTCTATCTAACCTGTCATTTCTGTGCCAAGCGAGTGCCATCTGGTCTACCAGATTCAAGATACACGTTCACGTTATCAGAGTACAAAACTTGAATGGTGCAAGACACAACTCACACTTGGCCACTGTTTGCTATTTATTTGGCTGATGTTTCCATTTTTGGCAGCAGTCACTGAATGTGGTAAGATTATTTGACACTATGTGAATTGTTTGTTCTAAAATTACTAATACCAAGTCATTTGTATACTGTATCTCACCGAGTTGGTAGCCGGCATGCCACAGTCAGAACAGATTAAACTGATTCCAGAACTGATCTTTGACAAAGCCTACATTGAGAGTTCTCAAACAGTTAACTTTTATAATATAAATAACAAATGATAGGGAAAATAAACCCATCATTCACCAAAGTTAAAGGCAAAAGGTCTGCTATGAACACACAAAATATGACATCAACACAGTTGTATATTATTTCAGTTTAAAACCTTATTCAAACAGAGAGAGGTGATTCATTTGGCAAGGGCGGAGTGCACACCCCAAGGCTTTTCACATGACTGGCCTGGCCTTGGAGAATATGTAGGTGTGGAGGAGTAAAATAAAGTGACGTGAACTATCGATAATTTTGGTAAAAAAAATAAGCATCACAGATCACAGTTTTCTTCCACTTACCATTAGGGAAGGAATAATCAGGAAGAAGGGAGAAATAATCAGAAAGAAGGGAGAAATGATCAGGGCCCCTGAGGCTCATCCTGTGGAGGCTCAGCATGGGTAGGCTGTGTCTGTGGATGCTTAACCAGTAGAGACAGTGAGAAGGGGGAGAAAGATGGTTGGGATTTGATAACAGGTCATAGGTGAAATACAGTTAACAGGATGAAGAAGCAAGAAGCTTCAGAAATTATGGCAAAAAATAAGTTTGACCTGTTACCAGAGTCAGTAGGGGAAGAAACTCACGTACATTTAGGAGTAGGTAAGGTGCCTTTAGGAATAGGAGTGTGCAAGGAGACAATAGGAATAAAAGGGTTCTAATTAGGTATTAACCATCGAGAGGTTAGACTCTCTTCTGCAGGATCAATTAGGCACAGGTCACAAGTTTTTTCAACCCTAGTGCAACATTAGCTCGGGTAATACAGGAAATAGGGTCACTGAGTAGACGTTTCACTAAGGACTATAGAGTAGTAATAGTGGGAGGTGTGGGGAATAGTTTTGACAGAAATGTGAGTTATAGTATAGAGAGTGACCTGAGGAAGGTGGTGAAGGAGGCACAGCATACAAGGGTTTGAACTCATGCAGGTCCTAAGTTGCCATGACTGGCCATAGTTGAACCACACTGTGAGGCGGGTAAATGTGGGAATGGAGGTGCTACTGGGGAAAGGCATTAGTTCTGTGTTTGGGGTCATGCCTGTGGAAACCATTTGTAGGCGGGTTTTCACTAGGCATAGCCTTACCTAAATTGGAAGGAGCAAGGGGGTCTTTTATGAGTTGTTAGCTAAGGCTGTAAGTGAGCCCATTTCCAGTGATGATGTGGTCAGCACTGTGCCATTCTTAGGTTAGGGGCTGCTGGTGAGGGGATGCAGATAGATGATCAAAAGGATACTGATAGTTAATCCACAAAGGAGGAAAGTTCACAAATTCTAAAACATTAGATGAAGCTTTAGAAACAATACCTGGCAGGGGCAGAAATGCGAAGGGGGAGGTTAATGCTGAAAATATCAGAAAGCCAGTCATGGGAGCATTATCGGCGAACTGTAAAAGTATAATGGACAAAGTAATAGAATTTGCAAACTTAGTAGAGACACGCAAACCACAAGTTATTATATGAGTAGAGTCAGGGTTAAAAAAAGAAATATTACATAATGAGGATTTTTTCTGATGGTTACATAAGGTATCGCAAAGATAGAGTAGCAATTGGTGGAGGTGTTTTCATACTGGTTAGCAAAGAGTACTACAGTTCACTGGTGTTCGTAGATCATGAACAGATTTCGGGGGTAATAAAAAATCAGGGTGTTGGCTGCTTACCACAGTGGAAGAATGACTGATGAAGATAAGGGAGAAATTGAATTCAGACACAGAGTTCAGAAGTGAGAATAGAATGGTCATTAATTGTGGGGAATTAAATGTATGGGATTTAAACTGGGTAGGAAATAAGATGGCAAAGAAGGTAGCTACAAAAGGGTTTATGAAGAATATTATTGAAGCAGGGAGACCACAGACAGATGCATCTAAAAAAAATTATGGCGATTTTAGTAAATTAAGGGGAAGGAGTGGTGTTGAAACAGTTATAGATAACGATGAAGAAATAGTTGGTGAGGATTTGAAAAGGCAGAGATTTAACTGCTGTAGTGAGACTATTAGGGACAATACTTCAGGAATTGAAGCATGTAAATCGGAGAATAAGCTTATCCCCACAATTAGAAATGAGCAGACTAAAAAAATTTGAAATTCATCCTGAGGATATCATGAAGGAACTAAGAACATTGAAAAAGCTTAAACGTGGTGTAGATAATATTACTATGGATGTCTTAAAGACAGCAGTATGTGACACTGTAAATTACCTTGAAACGTTGTTTAAAATGAGTTTAGATATGTGTTGCTTGCCAGAGGAATGGAAAAGTGGGATAGTAGTAGTAGTTTATAAAGGAGGGGTGACAAAAAAGGTAAAAAATTATAGGCCAATCAGTTTGGCATTCTTCTTCTTCTTGTCCCTATCCATTCCGGATTTCGGCAACCATCTTGGCTGTCTCGTCTCTGCTCGGATTAACTCCGTAGATGTCTTGGAGGTGCATATTCTTAGATTTTTTAACCAAGAAGTTCTTCTTCTACCAGCAATTCTCTTTCCTGGTATTTTCCCCTGGAGAACAGATTGCAGGAGTTCATAGTTTGGCATTAGTAGTATGTAAATTAATCAAAAGATCGATTTGCAACCACGTCAAAAATTTATGTGAGGAACATAAGTTGTTTTCAATTCGACAACATGGATATTCCTGTGAATCTCAATAAGAAGGCATATGCATTGATTTTCAGATGAAATGGACAAGGGAGATGAAATAGATGGTGTAACAATAGATCTTTCAAAGCCTTTCGACAAAGTTAGCCGTAAAATGGTGATAAAGAAGGTAAAAAGTATTGGAGTAGAAGAAAAAGTGATCTCCTGGGTAGAAAAATTCTTAAAAGGTAGAAAGCAAAAAGTCAGGGTACAAAATGCAGTATCAAAATAAGAGGAAGTGAAAATGCAAGTGCCACAGGGTAGTGTATTGAGACCAATGCTATTTGTTATTCTTTTTTGCTTATGGCATTATGATTTGTCATAGCAGGGAGCATTAGAGGCAGGAAAAAACTGGAGGCAAGGATTGCGAAGGAATTCAGCATTTACCTTTAGAAGGAACCATCCCAGCATTCTTCTGGAGTGATTTTTGGAAACCATGTAAAACCAAATGGATGGCCGGATGGGGATTCAAATACGAGGCTAGAGCATTACCGCTCATCCACCACGCTCAGTCCGTTCCTGTTAGGGTATTTAACAAGTCTTTCTTATTCAATTTTCACAATAAAACCTACAGTATTCCGGGATATTCTGCAATAATCGTGGTGCCACAATTTGAAGACAGATTCTTATGTAACTGAACAAAAAAAAAAATGAAAATGAGGAATATAATTTTTTGATATATCGCTTAGTATTCAGAATATACTGTCTCAAAAGTGAGGTGGTTAGGATGATATGTGGCCTGGACTAGAAGAAAAATTTTGATAAAGTCAATGTGGATGATAGATTCTTCTCTAACTCAAAAAGACAAATCAAAAGTAAAGAATAATTTTATATATATATATATATCTCGCTTAGCTCTTGAGATATCGTATATCCAAATTAAGATAGACAGGTTGAGATGTGGCCTGGACCAGAAAAAAATCGACAAATCCATGCTAGACATGCACAATAGATATTTTGTTTTCTTCCTAGCGGTAATGATTAGAATGAAATACAGCATGGACATCAAACGTCACCAAAAGTACCATGAATTATACCAATAACCGATTTTTGACAATCGATATGTCGAGAACTAAGCGAGATATATATAAATATTATTTGCTTTCCATTTATTACAAAACAATTAGTCATCCATTTGCGGCGCCGCGGTGAATATATTGCTGTCGTATTCAGAGATGTTAAACAAACATGTATTTATTTTTTTCTCTAGCGTTATTGTAATTGTGTGTTCTTAACTTCTTACCCTGAGAATACCTGTTGTACTTTCAGGTCTCCCTATCAGGGGCCATCCACAAATTACGTCACTCGAATTTCATGATTTTTGGACCCCTCCCTCCCCCCATGTCACAGGTTGTCACATTTGTGGGACCCCACCCCCCCTGGTGTGATGTCACATACTTTGCAATTTTAAATTTATAAATTAAAACAGCACTTCCAAAATGATTTATGTATTTCTTATTAAAAAAGCATATCAACAATAAATAAAACATTTATGAAAATATTTAAAAAAACATAAAAATTGAATTAATGATACAAAATTGAGTCATCATGTGTCCATGGATTTTGAACCCATTCCTTGATACTGTTTATTATTGGCATGATAGTCATTTCATTTTTGGTTTCGCTAGTGTTGGGAACATTTGATATATCATCACTTCATCTTCTGCCACGAGCCAAAAAGTGATACAAATTATGCATGTGATGTCACAAAGTTTATGACACGTCCCCCCCCCCCCCTTGTCACACTTTGTTGACCCGCTCCCTAAAGGTGTGATGTAATTTATGGATGGCCCCTTATGCTTTGCAGTTGCGCGCGCGCTGAATAAGTCATACACCGCATAGTATGACGCCATACGTTATTATGCCGGAAAGTAGCTGTAGCGCAATTGCAATTTAAACTAACGCCCTAATTCTTCTGGCAATATCTTCCAAACCTAATCGCCGATATGTGTCTTCATATTAGAAGCTTACGTTATACACTTTAAATTAAATATTATCGCCAAAGGAATGTGTGTACCAAATTCCATACCGATAGAATAATATTTGTAGGTTCCGATGTATTGGCGTGGAGCCGTGCCATATATATTCCCAGCAAATCTCCATCCGCCTCATGACTTCCAATGAATCTCAACTTAGCTCGTGTATGTATTGTATCAGTTACCGATCGTGTTCTGCGGTAATTTCCACATACAAAATGATGTAGAAAGAAGTAAAAACTATATTATTTTTAGGTCTACTGCAAATAAATACAAGAAAAGAAAATTTATAACAGATTTACAATCCGGTAAGAATGAAAAAAGAGTAACAATACGCTTTGAATGCAACCAAACATCCCTCTGAAACAGAATCTTAAGGTCATATCTATTAATTACATGTGTTTTACTTAGTTTCCATAAGAACTAAGCAACTTAGAACTTACTTTTCAATGACATACTTCAAAAGTATTTTATTGTATCGGACAAGCCATTTCAAAACACTTGTTGCCATAGCAACGACACATCACAACTTTCTATATCCCGCCATTCTGCGATTTTAAATGTGTACCAATACAAAAACAATAACTCTGGTTTCATCCGATATCTATCTTTCGTTTAATTAATCTTTAGATAAACCTTAATACTTATTATCTAAATTGTAAGTGTTTTAAAAAAGTAAATTATAACTTCATATTATTTTTCTAAGAACAGTCATACCCTTAAATTGTTTTCCAAATAATTCTATCAGTGAGATTATTGTCCTTGATTAAATGCCGCACAATAGGCTTTAATTGAATCATTTTCTTAAGACACTATTCCAATAGTACTTTGATTTCTCAGTACAATTTTTTTTTAGTATTGATCCATCGATGATGTGGCGTAAAGTCTAGTATTTTTTACCTCTCTGCGTATCCTTTCTTTCCTTTCTAAATGTAAACATTAGATCCTTTCTATTCTCTATGCAATTAAGAATATTCTTAATCACACACATTGAGGAGGCCATCGACCTAATTTCACTTAATTTAATTGCGATCGAACATTGCTGACATCGCAAAATTATTTCCAGGTAACAACCACCACTACACACAATATTACGATGGCTCATCAAACGGTTATCCTGTTTCTGATAAACAAATAAAAAGATTGTAAAAATACATTCACTGTCATCTTAATATAACATAGAATTTTCTTGTTTGAGATTATTTTCGTACAGTTTTTGAGTGACATACGACGGAATAAATCTTGATGGTATCGATTTTCTTATCGATGCTGAGTACAGATTTTGCAATAATCCAAAACATTGAGAAATTTTAGTTCTGATGTGTAAGCTTCCTAAAGTTTTCTTATAAATAATAATAGTAATAATTTTCTTCTTGGCTGCTGAGTTTAGACTTCCGTTTTTAATTACTCTTATATACTTAAAATCGAAACTGCCTCCAAGTATTTGAAGTCGTAAGTTTCTATGGTACCATGGAGGAAGGAATATTTCCTTCCTCCATGGATGGTACTGCCTTCTCAGTCTGAGAATTACACTTTCTCTTTGTGTTAATGACTGAGACTTGTATAACTGCAGGTACAAACCATGGAGGAAAGAAATATGGTGCAAAAACCATTCAGAAATTCGTTTACATGCTTTTTATTTCGCCGCATTTTACAAATGCCACACCCATCTTGCTCAACGTTTCTCATATTTAATTCTTGATTTAAAATATTATGTATCATTCATTCTGAAATGCCTTTGCCTCAATTATGGTCCAAACTTTTTTTTTTTTTAAATCGCCTACCATTTAATAGCATTTATACGAATTTAATTGAATTGAATTTTAATTGATCCATGACGTCATAATTTATGACATAGGTCAAATCATCAGTAATTACAATAAGCATTACAATATAATTTTTTCACACAATTTAGGATTACATATCATTATTATAATTATCATACTTAAAATTGCACAGTCAATACATATGTTCACTGAAGTTAAATTAATATTTCAATGTTTTACAAGTTACAATACAATATAACTTAATCATGTTTGTTCATATATTCATTGACACTATAGAAGCTATTGACTAATAAAATTTTTTTGAGCTTATATTTAAAATTATGTAAATTTGATATTTGTTTTATGTTTTCAGGAAGAGAGTTGTACAGAATTTTAGGCTGGTAGAGTACACTATTTTGGTATATGGCTTTCTTGTGCCACTCTATATGAAAATTATTCCTATTCCTCGTTTCGTGTTTATGTATTTCCTTATTTAGCGCTGCATATTCCTGATGTGATTTCAGGAAGCAGATACACTCAAATAAGTATATACATGGTAGAGTCAGTATTTTTAGTTCTTTAAAATATCCCTGCAGGATTCTCTACGTTTCATACCTTTCATGATTCTTATAGTTCTCTTTTGAAGTATGAATGCCTGTTTTGCATGTGTCGAATTTCCCCAAAAAATTATACCATATCTTAATAAGCTATGCATATATGAATAGTAGGCACACAACATTGTTTTCAAAGAGCAGCAACCTTTAAGCATTCTTAAAATATAACAACATTTGCTTAACTTCTTATTCAGTGATTCAACATGTTTATCCCACTTTAAATGTTCATTCAACCATATTCCTAAAAATTTTGTGTCGCGTATTTGTTATATATAGGTATCTCCTATCTTCACTAAATTACTACTGTTATTTTTGTTTATTATATGAGTGAAACTAATCCATACTGTCTTTTCATGATTTACAATCAAGCAATTATCATGGAACCACTTTTCCACTTCTTTTGTTGTTGCAGTAATTTTCTGTTGTAGGTTAACTTCATCCTGCCCTTTTATAAAAATATTAGTGTCGTCTGCAAACAATACCTCATCAGCTGTTAATCAGTGATTTGGTAAATCATTTATATATATAAGAAATAGTAAGGGTCCTAAGACTGAGCCTTGTGGTACTCCGTGGTCAACTTTCTGAAAAATATTCTTTACCATCATGACATACTTTTACTCTCTGGTACCTGTTGGAGACATATGATTTAAACCAATCATATGCTTTGCCACGAATACCGTATCTGTACAACTTTATTAATAAGAGGTCATGTCTAATAAGATCAAAGGCCTTGGACTGGTCTAAGAATAACCCACTGTTTATTTCACCCTTATTCACTGCACTGAGAACAGTATTCAGAAAATTGTAAATGGCTGTTTCTGTGGACCTATTTTTCCTAAACCCATGTTGTGAATTGCTTAGCATTTTGTTTCTAGTGAGAAAATCAGTGAGCCTTTCATATATTACTCTTTCAATTATTTTTGAAAAGCCAGGTAGTAGAGACACAGGTCTGTAGTTCTTTATGTTATATTTGTCATCCTTTTTGTAAAGTGGTGTTACTGTTGAATACTTTAGTTCTGTTGGGAATATTCCTGCGCTAAAGGAATCATTAATGATATCTGTAAGCTGGGAAACAATGTATCCTGAGCTGAGTTTAATGATTTTGTCTGGGATCCCATCAATACTGCAGGATTTTTTTATTTTTTAATTTAGAAATAGCATTTCCTACTTCTGTTATAGTAACTGGATATAGAAACATAGTTTTTTCATTCATGGGGACATTTATATTACCAATTCTACTGCACATCTCGCTGGTGAAATTTTTTCCTATGTTTGTGAAGCCTTACCGATATTTTGATCTGTGGTGGCAGATTTAATTACACTTTAGGTAGACCATTTGCAAGAGATGAACGACCACTTTTAAATTCATTGTTAAAAAAGAAGGAGCCAAAGTTCTAGGGTAAAAGTAGGCAGATCCAGAAAAGCGGTGAGATGGGAAGGTTTATGTAGGGAAATTGGCACTGAACCGTATGCTCCATCGAAATTAAACATTAGCATCATTCAGATGTAGGATGAGGCAGACAGCGCCTAAATAAGAGAAAAGTTGTGAATATAAAACTAGGAAGGGAATTTTTTTTTCCAGCCATTTAGTTGACATGGAGAAGGTAATAATAGATATCCATTCCTACATAATTAGATGGGTATGGGCTACCAAATTACAATTACATTTAAATTTGAATAAAATTTTCTCGGGTAGCTAGCCGAGTTAGTCCATCGTTTGACCACAACGTTTCGGCGGTCACAATCTCTGCCGCCATTGTCAAGTGACTGCTGCCGGTAGGTTATTGAGGTGCTTATATATCACGCGAAGTCCGCGCTAACGTCATCCTTTTTCCGGTCGGCCAATGGCTAGTGACGGGAAACGTTGGCCACTAGCGGGAAGCGTTCCTATTGGCGGAAGCCATTAGCTGCTGGTGGGTTCCGCTGATTGCTGGCGCGCAAGAGAGGTGCGTGTTTCCCAGTTGTCCTGCTGCACTCTCATTTTCTGGATTGCTGGGCTCCAGGCATTACTTAACTGAAATCCAGTATCTCTGTTAACGAGGTCCTTCGAGATACGAATTTCGATAGCTTCCGAGAAAACACTGTCCCAATAACCTCTCGTACGCGCAAGAATTCTTGTTGCTTTGAAATTAAAGCCATGTCCCGTGTCAATACTGTGTTCAGCAACCGCTGACATGTCGATCTGGCCCAGGCGGACGTTGCGCGCATGTTCGGCGCACCTTTGGTCAATACATCGTGTTGTTTGTCCGATGTAAGCCTTTCCGCATTCGCAAGGAATGCGATATACGCCAGGTGTTCGTAAGGCTATATCGTCCTTGGGTGACTGCAGTATATTCCTAATTTTGGCCGTTGGTCGGAAAATGGTTTTGATGCCACATTTACTTAAAATTCTGCCAATCTTAGCGGTAGTCGTTCCGACATAAGGAAGGAAGGCGAAGCGGCTCGGGTCTTCCTGCTGTCGTATTTTCCTCCTTCCTGCTCGTGTGCAAACCGAGTTTATTAACGCCTCGTTGAAACCGTTCTTGCGGAAAGTTTCCCGTAAATGACACATTTCCGCCTGCAAACTATCCTTGTCACATAGAGTTCGCGCCCTGTGCACCAAAGTTTCCAGTACTGATCTGCGTTGGGCCGGGTGGTGGTGGCTGCGCGCGTTGAGACCGGAAAAAGGATGACGTAGCGCGGACTTCGCGTGATATATAAGCACCTCAATAACCTACCGGCAGCAGTCACTTGACAATGGCGGCAGAGTTTGTGACCGCCGAAACGTCGTGGTCAAACGATGGACTAACTCGGCTAGCTACCCGAGAAAATTTTATTCATTTACAACGCCGAGAAAATCTCCAGTCTTACATAGTTAACCTCTACGGGGAGGATATCTTCCGCAGCGTCCGGCTGTTGGAAAAACTTCGAAAGAAGAAGGCAAAGCTGCTTTCCACGCTGGCCTTTCTTCGGCGCTGCCGGGACAACGATGTCGTGCCACATTTCGCAGAGATACGTCACCCAATATCATCAGCCGCGGTCAAGAGGATTCTTCGACGAGCAAGCTCCGCCATCGTTAGGGAGAGGGTTCACTTCACGAGATCCGAGCTGGACAAAACCTCCAAGATTCTTCTTCAGTGCCATCTGCATCTTTCTGGAATACTGTCCCGTGACGCTTGGGAATGGGTTGACGGTGTTACAACAGCCAGCAGCCTGATACACCAACGACGAGCGACGGCGCGCCAATGCGCTAAATATGAAAAACTTCCAGGGAGCCATCGTCCTCAGTCTTCGCCTGAACTCAGAACTATAGTGAATCTCTCTGGAAAAAATCTTGACGACGCAACGATATCCGTGTTATCCAAAGGACTAAACTTCGCACCGGTTCCAAGAGAGATTCCCACAAGGGAAATAATTAGCGGCGTTGAGCAAGCCATCAGGGGTCTTCCATCCGACGCTGCTGAGGAAATTAGGAGGGAAGCTTGTAGGATATTATGCAGGGCTAAACCTCCGAAGGCAAATATTTCAACATCTGAACGCAAGGCTCTTCGAACGCTACGAGAGGATATGGACATCATTATCCTCCCTGCAGACAAAGGAAATTCGACCGTCATCCTTAACTCGGATGAATACAGGCAGAAGCTGTTGCCCCAAAACAGCCAACCTGTTTCTTTCGTTATGTTGACGACACGTTTATAGTATGGCCGCATGGTATCAATAGTCTACAAGAATTTTTACAACATCTTAATGGGATCAACGGAAACATTAAATTTACAATGGAGATGGAGAGGAATGGCCGCCTTCCATTTTTTGATATTTTGATCGAAAAGAGAGCTGATGGCACTGTAAGTCATTCTGTGTACAGGAAACCAACACATACTGATCTATATCTCAACGCGCGCAGCCACCACCACCCGGCCCAACGCAGATCAGTACTGGAAACCTTGGTGCACAGGGCGCGAACTCTATGTGATAAGGATAGTTTGCAGGCGGAAATGTGTCATTTACGGGAAACTTTCCGCAAGAACGGTTTCAACGAGGCGTTAATAAACTCGGTTTGCACACGAGCAGGAAGGAGGAAAATACGACAGCAGGAAGACCCGAGCCGCTTCGCCTTCCTTCCTTATGTCGGAACGACTACCGCTAAGATTGGCAGAATTTTAAGTAAATGTGGCATCAAAACCATTTTCCGACCAACGGCCAAAATTAGGAATATACTGCAGTCACCCAAGGACGATATAGCCTTACGAACACCTGGCGTATATCGCATTCCTTGCGAATGCGGAAAGGCTTACATCGGACAAACAACACGATGTATTGACCAAAGGTGCGCCGAACATGCGCGCAACGTCCGCCTGGGCCAGATCGACATGTCAGCGGTTGCTGAACACAGTATTGACACGGGACATGGCTTTAATTTCAAAGCAACAAGAATTCTTGCGCGTACGAGAGGTTATTGGGACAGTGTTTTCTCGGAAGCTATCGAAATTCGTATCTCGAAGGACCTCGTTAACAGAGATACTGGATTTCAGTTAAGTAATGCCTGGAGCCCAGCAATCCAGAAAATGAGAGTGCAGCAGGACAACTGGGAAACACGCACCTCTCTTGCGCGCCAGCAATCAGCGGAACCCACCAGCAGCTAATGGCTTCCGCCAATAGGAACGCTTCCCGCTAGTGGCCAACGTTTCCCGTCACTAGCCATTGGCCGACCGGAAAAAGGATGACGTAGCGCGGACTTCGCGTGATATATAAGCACCTCAATAACCTACCGGCAGCAGTCACTTGACAATGGCGGCAGAGATTGTGACCGCCGAAACGTTGTGGTCAAACGATGGACTAACTCGGCTAGCTACCCGAGAAAATTTTATTCATTTACAACGCCGAGAAAATCTCCAGTCTTATATACATTTAAATTTAATTGAATGCGACAGAATTACTGTCTAAGAGTTTCACAAATGTGGAGATGGTGGGTATTAACAAGGGTCATTGCTTTAAATATGGTATTCACATTGTTGTGTAGAGAAACTTGACAAAAGTGATGAAAGAGACATAACATTTAGGGTGGAATTGATTCAGATTCTATGTCATAATAGACAACAGTTAAACTTTGCCATGAGGTCGGTAAGACTGGATCAGAGGAGCTACTTGGTGTAAGCACCTTAGAATTTTAGCAAATTCTAGCTTCTCACCGTTAGGCATAAGGGGGGAAAGCTCACTCTTTAGTAACAGATAGTTTCGTGGCTTGTATAGGTTAGGAGAGTGAAGCTTTATGTAGCATGCAGATACTGTAACCAAACAGACTAAATAAACCCTTTTAGGAGCAGTAAAGGTATTCAAAAGTTGATAAATGCCCTAAATAAACTTTCTATAACAGTAAGAAAACATTAGCTTGGGAGGAAATAGGTTAAATCACTCAAATTCAGTTTCAAACAATAAATTTTGATATAGGTTAATTTCAACATTTTTAAACCAATTTAAACGCAGTAAAGACTGTCAGTATTTAATAAAAGCCGTATATAAACATTATATAATAGTAAACAAACTTTAAGTCAACCGAAAATTAAATAATCATCAATAATTCCGTTTTGAACCTGTGAGGTTAGTTGTGATTCAGAGTTCTAGGGTATCAAATTTCATAGTAATTGTTTAAAAAGTTCTTTTGTTTGCATTTGTGCAGTTTTATTGTAAATCTTGTAGTTGCCAGGTGTTGTAATTCACTTTTAAGAAAAGTTTCGAGTGATATACATAGGTTTTTAACATTTTTTGTAGAAGGCTACTTTTGCATTTCTTTGGCATTTGACACACAAGTAGTTTATTAAAAAGTAAAAGTTTTTAAAGTTCCTTTGCTTGTAAATTCTTAAGTTGTTTTGAAAGTATCACAATGGATACAAAGTGTGGAAACTGCCGAAGGATAGTAAAAGAAGGAGTGACATGCCGGGACTGCGGGCGCTGGTTTCACTGGGGGTGCAGCGATGTATCTAACAGTGACTCTTGTGTCAGTATTTCCTGGAACTGTCACTCCTGCAGAATTAGTGATCAGGAGCAGCGGATTCTGAAACTCCAGTCAGATTTGGCATCTGCAGAGAGGGATTTAAAGGCCCTGAAGGCAGAAAACTCTGTTCTTAGGCATAGGCGGAACAGTGAATGGAAGGAAGTCAGCTCTGGCAGGAGAGGTAGGAGACGCTGTCTGTCTGATGGTTTCCAGCTGGAGACATCCAATGTGTTTCGGCCATTGGAGGATCTAGATGGTGACTCTGAAGACCGTCAGGTTGGACTGAACGATCTGGGTTCTTGCAAAGTAAAAGGGAAAAGTTTTCAGGGTGTATCTAAAAGTAAACGCAGGAAGGTACTGTTACTTGGGAGCAGTCATGGGAGGGGAATCAGTGAGATGGTTCAGTCTGACTTGGGGCCAGATTATGAAGTCTGCAGTATTTTCAAACCAAATGCAGATCTTGGAAGTGTGGTAGCAAATGTGAAAGACCTAGTTAAAGATTTTTCAGATGAGGATTGTGTTGTAATTGTTGGGGGACCAGGAAATAGCCTTGATAAAGACCTCAATTATTCAATTGAGGGAGACATTGCCCACATTTCCAAGAACACACGTCAGACAAGTGTGAGATTTGTTGGTTTGCTTGAGCGTTACGATAAACCCTGGATGTGGCATAACATCAGGCGTACAAATGCATCCTTGGAAAGGGTTCTCTGGCAGCCGGCTAATTCACACATTGGTTTGATTGATGTGGCCTGCATTGGTAGGGACAGTTATACTCGCCATGGACTCCATCTGAATGTCAGAGGTAAGAGGAAGCTTTCGCTTCTTATTGCTGATGAGGTCAGAGGATGCCAGGTGAGGGAAAGAGGTATTCCTGTGATAAATGGTGTTAAGTCGCGGCCTTTTTTAGGGTAAATAAAATAGATTTATTAAGATGTCTTAAGGAAATTAATGTCTCTGATGATCATAATTTGTTGAAATTAAAAATTCCAACTGATATACCAGTATGTAATAATAAAATAAACAATTCAAAGTCATTGCGTCAAAGTGTTCAGACCAGTATTTTCCACCAAAATATAAGAGGAATATTTAGTAAAACTGATGACATTACCTTAAGCCTAGAAGAGATTCAAAATTCCAGAAATTTTAATGTAGACGTTTTGTGTATATCTGAGCATCATTTGTCTGATACAGGAATATCTCAGCTGTCCATCCCAAATTATAAATTAAGCTCTCATTTCTGCAGATGTAAAATGGAGAAAGGGGGAGTTGCCATTTTTGTTAAAAATAATATTGAATGCAGTAGTGTAGTTGTAAGTAAGTATTGTATAGAACAACACTTTGAATGTTGTGTTACTAAACTAGAATATGATAAGGAAGAGCTGATAGTGATAGCAATTTACAGGGCCCCCTCAGGTAATTTCAGACTGTTTTTATCTCATTTAGAGTCTTTGCTACTAAGTTTTACAAATAGCAAACAAATAGTATTATGTGGAGATTTCAATGTTGACTTTCTAAATCACAGCAATGATAGATTAGATATGGAAGCCTTGATGTTGTCTTTTAATTTAACAGCACTTGTAAATTTTCCTACGAGAATACAAAATAATAGCAGGACTGCAATTGATAATTTTTTTTATGGATATTTCTCAGTGCAGTAATTACAGCATACATCCAGTAATAAATGGTATCTCAGATCATGATGCCCAGCTATTATGTATCGAGTCCAGGAACACTGTTAAACAGATAAAGAAAAGCTGGGTTTATAGAAGAAATATTAGTGAAAATAATATAAAACACTTCATAGATACCTTAAACAATGAAAACTGGTTAGAAGTATATAATGCGCAGGGTGTTAATGCGAAATTTGATTCCTTTCTGAATATATTTCTAACACTTTTTGAAGGTAGTTTCAAAAAAAGGAAAATTCTCAACACTCCAAACAATGAACTGGGCATGGGATGGATAACAAAGGGTATTAGAATCTCTAGTAAAACAAAGAGGGACCTTTATTTAAAAATGAGAGAATCAGATAACTATGCGCTGAAAGTTCACTATAAACTTTATTCTAAAATACTAAGAAATGTAATAAGGAAGGCCAAGAACAAGTACATATCGGCGAAAATAGAAAATTCAGACAATAAAATGAGAACAATATGGAATATAATAAAGACTGAAACAGGAAAAAACTGTAAATCACTCTAAAGACATAAAAATAGAACAAAATGGACATGTGTATAGCGAAGTAGGGGAGGTTTGTGAAATATTTAACAAACATTTTACGTCAGTAGTAGATAAATTAGGCATAGAAAAGCAATCCCCACATAGTGCTCTAAGGCTTCTTGAGACTGCTTTCCCAAATAGCTTTGTGGAGATGAAATTGCCACCAGTAACAGTCTCAGAAATAAATAAACTCATTAAACAATTAAAACCTAAAAATTCTTCCAGCTATGACAATATTTCAAGTAAATTACTGAAAAGATGTTCAGACTGTATCAGTCATGTACTTGCTCACATTTGTAATGAATCCTTAATACAAGGTGTTTTTCCCGATAGACTAAAATATGCTGTTGTAAAACCATTATTTAAAAAAGGAGACGTAACATGTGTAGACAACTACCGTCCCATTTCATTACTTTCAACATTCTCAAAGGTTTTTGAAAAAGTCATGTATAGTAGAGTAATAAAACATGTTACACACTATAATATCCTAACTAATTCACAATTTGGGTTCAAAAAAGGATCATCCATAGAAATGGCTATATATTCATTTTTAAATAACACATTTGAGGAACTGAATAATAAAATGAATCCTGTAGGAATATTTTGTGATCTTGCAAAAGCATTTGACTGTGTAAATCATTAATTACTTTTTAAAAAAATGGAATACTATGGTATTTTTGGGACCGCAGGTAAATGGTTTAAATCATACATTGAAAGCCGAATGCAAAAAGTTTCAATTTTTGATTCTAAAATAAGTAAAGATGCTTCATCAGACTGGGAGAAAATAAAACATGGAATTCCACAAGGCTCTGTCTTAGGTCCCCTCCTCTTTCTGTTATACATCAATGACCTTCCTGGAAATTTATCTGACAAAGTTAAGAGTGTTTTATTTGCAGATGACACTAACCTGACTGTGCGTAAAACACCAAACAGTACTATAGAATTTAATGTAAATGAAGTACTTAGAGTAGTAGCAA
The DNA here is from genome assembly GCA_031002005.1 of Vandiemenella viatica. NCBI lineage: Eukaryota > Metazoa > Arthropoda > Insecta > Orthoptera > Morabidae > Vandiemenella > Vandiemenella viatica. Next base: position 181,946,934 of record JARYHS010008075.1, on the reverse strand, counting down.
ATTGGTTTAAGGCAAATTCATTAAAATTAAATTTTGAAAAAACACATTATATTAGGTTTAAAACAAAAAACTATGCACAGCCAGATATATGTATAAACTATAAAAACAACAAAATCTTAGAAACAGAGAGTATAAAATTTCTTGGTATTAAAATAGATCAGAAACTCTGTTGGCATGATCATATCACTACACTACTGGCAAAGTTAAGTAGTGCCACCTTCGCAATACGAACACTTTCTCTAACAGCAGATCTAGAATTAATGAAACAGGTGTACTCCTCATATTTTCATTCAGTAATGTCATATGGCATAATTTTTTGGGGAAACTCTTCACAAAGTAAAAAAGTTTTCATAGCACAGAAAAGAGCTATTAGGTTTCTGTGTAGGGTAAAACCAAGAACTTCTTGCAGACAACTCTTTAAGAAACTCAATATTCTTACAATGTATTCTCAGTATATATATTCTCTCATGAGCTTTGTCATAGAAAATTTTAACCTGTTTACACCTAATTCACAGGTACACAGTTTCAATACAAGAAACAGAAATAACTTGCATAAAACACAAACATCTCTGTCATTAGTACAAAGAGGAGTTAATTATTCTGGGATACATCTGTTTAATAAACTACCTAATCGTATAAAACAGCTTTCAGATAATAAAGATGTATTCAAACAAAAACTTAGAGATTATCTTATTGGCAACTCCTTCTACTCCATTCAAGAATTTGAAGAAAATAATTAATTGTACTCATTATGACGTTAGCAAAACTCAGTTGCAAAAATGTATGTTTATTATTATTTCTTGTATTTGTAAAATATGTATATATATATTTACTATGATATGACTCATATTATGTGTATATGTATCAACAATGACATGTTTCACATCCCAGAGGTACTTCCTCAGCAGGGATCCATGGAACAAGATTGATAAATAAATAAAATAAATAAATAAATAAATGAGCTTCTACTTTGGGAGCATTTCGTCATTTCTAAACCGATTTAAGTGCGATAAAGTAGATCAACATTTAATAAACCAGCTAAATTAACTTCTTATAATGATATGAAAACCTTTTACTAACCTGAAACGTGATAATCCATAATAATTCAGTTCACCACACAATCGATTTCTGATATTTGGTATTTCACTGTTTTTGCACACTTTAGAACGGAATAGAGTAGTTTTAAAGAAGTTATAGCACAGTTAAAATATAATTTCACTAAAATTCCGTAGTCTCTGGCCGTGTAAATAACTGAAATCAATTTTTAAACACTTCGTTAGGTGCACTTCACATTCAACATTTTTTATCACAAAATCCTAGAAAGCTTTCGAAATAAAAATTAGATTTCCGGAAAGACTTAAAAATCTAATATCTCATATATTAAATTCAAGCAATTCCACGCAGTAGAAACGATTCTAAGAAGACTTTAAAGATTACTTTTCAATGTAAGCACGTGCCATGTTTAGGAATTTATTACAGCTGATCAAAATTAGATACAGAGATGAGACAACTTTCAGAATACGTAATTCAATACAGAGAATCTTTTGGTAATTTTATATTTCCGACAAAAGTAATAGAAATAAAGTTATTAAATTAAAACACACATAGCATTTTTGGTAAATCTTGTTAATGCTGTAAATCAATTACACTATCAGTGCATCAATCTTAATAAAAGTTACACCAGAAAACTCAGGAATTTTGGGAGAACACGCTGATATCAATATTATTTGAACAAATTATGGTTTAATTGAAATGACGAAATATCGAAACTTCGAGAAGAATAGTAATTCCCCGGGGTAGAAAATAGTTCGCTCATACGCTTAGATCTTTAAAACTAAATGCTTAAAGTTACTCATTGTATATCCATTATTTCTCTACTGAAAAAGTCCAAGTACTGACAGCCTTAAAGTTTCATATATTTGTTTGGTTACCGAGATATTTCAGACCTAAATTTTCAAAGTGTTAGTAGAAAGCTGTGTTTTGGCTGTGACGTCAGAGAGCCTATATAACAGGATGCATAGAGGAGACGCCATCTTTACTAGTTTGGGCGCTGTGCTGATATGTGCGTCTAGGTGGTGTAAGCTTCGGTGCTTTTGGTAGGAGATGGTCAGGGTTGGCACTACCGAGTCGGCCATTTTGGGACTTCGGCTTACGGCGGGTTTCAACAGTGACATGAACTGGTAGAATTTTACATCAGGGGTTCGGTCGGGTTTTAACATCTCTCCACAACTTGCAAACTTTTGGAAACGTATGTTCGATGAGCCAAATCAACTTTTAGAATGCTGTTTTGAACTTTTGGTTTTATTTGAATAAATTTGAAGATTTTTGAAAATTGAACTGTTGTCATTTCGTAGTTAACTAGTAACCTTTTCAATATTTGTGGATCAACAAATATTGTGGCGACCTGAAGCATTCAAGTTGAACTATCCAGGCTACATGGTAAAATTAAAATATTCCGTAAGTTTTACAGAGAAGTTTGGGTCCACATCAAGAGTGTAAGTTAAGGCACTAAGGCTATACTCCACCCCGGTATCGGCCTTTGTCCTTACATTGGGTTGTCATGGAGTGAAGCCTGTGGACATCGCAAATCGATGAGGTTACATTTTACCACTACCGGTACTCCACTATTCACTAAAAGTGGGTGGTGTAAGGTGCATTGCATCTGCCATAATGTGTAACCTTTTGTGTACAGGGAGGGATATATGGGATATGGCAGGAGGTGCCCATGGGTTTTTTTGAGGAACCATTCCAGCCTGGAGCCTGAAGCGATCTGGGAAAACCCAAATCAGGATGGCCAAAACAGTTTATCGAAACATACTCCTGTCAGACTTTCTCAATCCATAAATCCATCCTATTCCATTCCCTAATTGCTCATGGAAAAAAAAAGTACAGAAATAAATTGATTCTAGCCCTGATTTCTCTTGTCTTATTTTGTTGGTCGTCCCTAGATATGAATGTTGCTGGTAGTAATATGTGTTTATTGTCATCCTGAATTAAGTCAGTTGTGCATTTTCTAATTAGATTCTGCAGAGAGCAACACCTTCTCATCTGACTCCTTCAACATCGCATTTACACTTTCCTTATATATACCTGTCACAATTCGGGTGGCACTTCTTTGGATCTACTCCAGTGCTTCCATTAACTCCTTTGATGGGGGCACCATACAGAACAATAATATTCTAATATTTTCATGACATAAGCAGGATTCACACACAATTACTTCACTATACAAATCAGATTGTTACAAATAAGTTTGTGCAAACCAAATATGGACACGTCGCACAGTTTTACCACTAAGTTTTGTTTTGTGGAAGTAAACAAGTTCTGTGACATGGCAAACCCAGATAAGAAATGAAGAGAAGCCACTACCTGTGGCGGCCTTTGAACTGTAAACATAAATATTGTAATGACCTTCCAATGGCATAATTTATAATACTAGCTGGTACCCACGACTTCGTTCGTGATTGTAAAGAATTCATATTGACAGCTATAGACATCTAACCACGATAGGAGACTCGATACTATTACCACACACAAATACCAGTCTTCTGCGCTATGTGTAAATTTACGGATACACACAAGTCTTTGGATAAAATACGAAAATATTCATGATCGACCAATTTCAAACACCATATCTCACACACTCCCACAGTTACCAAATTTCGGCCAACGTTGTGATCGATGGGAGACTCTGTGTTACTACCACACACAAACGCCAGTGATCTGCGATTGATAGTTTTCACTTAAAAGTGATACACCGTGATACATGCGTCTTTGGCAGAAATATGAAATTGCCGCAGGTCGACCATTTTCATCCCCCGTATCTTCCACACCCCCATAGCTACAGACATCTAACAACCGTAGTGCACGACAACAGACACGATTCTACTACCACACATAAACACCAATGCTCTATGCTATGTAGTCGTGGCAGAAAAGTGAAATCTGCGGAGACACATGCCTTTCGTCGAAATACGAAAATATCCTTGGTCGGCCACTTACAACCACCATATCTCCCACACAACCACAGTTTCCGAAATTCGGCTGCTGTTGTGATCAAAAGGTGACTCTGTGTTACTACCACACACAAACGCCAGAGATCTGTGATCGATAGTTTTCGCTGAAAAGTGATACACCATGACACTTTTGTCTTTGGCAGAAATGTGAAATTGCTACAGGAAGACCACTTTCAACCCCCATATCTCCCACACCCCCATAGCTACTGACATCTAACAACCATAGTGCACTACATGAGATACGATTCTACTACCAAACACAAACACCAATGCTCTATGGTATGTAGTTGTGGCAGAAAAGTGACATATGCGGAGACAGTCGAAATACGAAAATATCCTTGGTCGGCCACTTACAACCACCATATCTACCACAGTACCACAGTTTCTGAAATTCGGCGGCTATTGTGATCGAAAGGTGACTCTGTGCTACTACTACACACAAACGCCAGTTATCTGTGATCTGTAGTTTTCGCTGAAAAGTGATACACCATGACACTTTTGTCTTTGGCAGAAGTATGAAATTGCCATAGGTCGACCACTTTCATCCCCCATATCTCCCACACCCCCATAGCTACCGACATCTAACAACCATAGGCACAACAGGAAAGACGATTCTACTACCACACACAAACACCAAAGGTCTATGTTATGTAGTTGTGGCAGGAAAGAGAAGTATACCGGTACGGAGATACGAATTTTTGGTCGAAATATGAAAACGATCTGCACTGACCAACTTTAATCATTATATCTCCCACATCCCCACAGCTATGGGCATTGCGGCCAACGTTGTGCACGACAGGAAACTCCATGCTACTTCTACCCACAAACATCAGTGATCTGTGCCAGGTAGTGGTGGCTGAAAAGTGAAATATAGGAAAACACACGTCTATTTTTATATATATATAAGATTTAATCCAAATTTTTCCCTCAATATTTTGTTCATGCCTTACACTAATTTCTCGAGATCATCATTCTGTTTTGCTAACAAGACAATCTCTTGTTAATGGTGTTAGGGCAGCTCCTTTTTTAGATTAGGATCATGTATTAGGCAGAGAGTTTTAAAAGAAGTTAGTTTAAACAATAATGAGTTTTCAGGTACCAAAATTAAAAATTGTGTAGGGATTAATTTATTACATCAGAATATCAGAGGGTTAACAAATAAAGTGGATGAATTGCTAGTCCACATAAATGAATTAAATGATATCAGTAGAATTGATGTTTTATGCTTGTCTGAACACCATATAACTGCAGGAACAGGTATGTCAAATGTAACTGATTTTAATTTAGCTTCTCATTATTGTAGAACGTACTTGGAGAAAGGAGGAGTTGTCACTTATGTTAGAAATGGTTATAGTTTTGAGGATATAAGTATTAGCAAATATTGTGTTGACCAACATTTTGAAGCCTGTGCTACAAAGCTAAGTTTCAATAATGAAATTTTCATTATAGTAACAGTATATAGAGCACCATCGGGAAACTTTTCTGTTTTTATGAACCAGTTTGAACTCTTATTAAACATTTTTAAGCAGAAAAGAAGTCAACATAGTCGTATGGGGTGATTTTAATGTAGATTTTCTAAATAACTTACCCTGTAAAGTCATGTTAGAATCATTAGTCAGTTCATTCAATTTAACTCAGGTAGTTAATTTTCCAACTAGAATAATGAATAATAGTCACTCAGCTATAGACAATGTTTTCCTAGATACCTCAAAATTTAGTTATACCATCAATGGACTTTCGGATCACGATGCCCAGCTATTAACCATCAACACTTCAATAGGAACTAGCACTAAGAGTAATGTCTTTAAACTTCAGCGTGTAATAAATGATGAGTCAGTTACTTGTTTTAGAAAGTGCCTGAATACCACAAACTGGGAACAGGTATACAGTGCTCAAGGTATGGATGAAAAATACAACATTTTTAGTAACATTTTATTAAATTTCTTTTGAAAGTTGCTTCCCCTTGAAAAAGTGTCGTGCTTCTCAAAAAGAACAAAAGCCTTGGATTACTATTGGCATTAGAACATCATGCGTTAATAAAAGGAAGTTGTATATTGCCTCTAGGAACAGTGAGAATGCTAATGTTAAAACACATTACAAACAGTACTGCAAAATACTGAAAAAGGTTATTAAAGAATCTAAAAGTATGTACTACAAACATAAAATTCATGATTCTGAAAATAAAATTAAAACAATATGGGACATTGTAAAAAAGGAAACAGGAAAGAGTAATCAAACAAGTAATGATATTTTTGTCAAAGAAAATTCTGTAGAATCTAGTTTCTCAATTGCTGATAATTTTAATAAACATTTTTTATTTGTTGCTGATAAGTTGACTGCTAATAGCTCAGTGACACACAGTATGGATTTTGTCAAAAAAGGCTTCCAAGAAAAATTTAACTCTATGTCTATAAAATTAGTTACTCCAGAAGAAATAAGAAAAATTATCAAATCCCTTAAGAGCAAATACTCAAGTGGTTATGATGGGATTTCCAGCAGATTAATTTTAATTGTGCTCCACTGAATTAAGTAATATACTAAGTTATCTATTCAATATATCTTTACTTGAGGGTACTTTTCCAGAAAGGCTTAAGTATGCTGTAGTTAAACCACTCTATAAAAAGGGAGATAAGGCAGCCGTATCGAATTACCGACCAATTTCATTACTAACAGCCTTCTCCAAAGTTTTTGAGAAAGCAATGTACAATAGAGTTTATGAACATCTAAAAAATAATAATATTCTAACTAAATCACAATTTGGTTTTCAAAAGGGTCATTCAACAGAACAAGCTATATTTGCATTCACTGACAATATTTAGAAGGAATAAATGATAAATTAATTCCTGTGGGAATTTTTTGTGACTTATCTAAGGCATTTGACTGTGTAGATCATAAAATTCTGATACAGAAACTTAAGTATTATGGTATAGATGGCATTATTAATAAATGGCTTAGTTCTTACCTACTAAATAGAAAACAGAAAGTGTCAATGGAGAATTTTAAGGCTGCCTTAAGAGTTCCACTGTTTTCTGAGTGGAAATTAATCAGATGTGGAGTACCTCAGGGTTCTATATTGGGGCCGCTATTGTTTTTAATATATATAAATGATCTACCCTGTGTTTCATCTAAAAACTCAAAATTTGTCCAATTTGCAGATGACACAAACATAGGAATTAAAAACACTCCAGATTTATCTACAGAATATATTTCAAATTATGTTTTTGAACTGATTAATAAATGGTTTACACCTAATGGCTTGTCTTTAAATTTTGATAAAACTCAGTATATGCAATTCAGTACATCACACAGATTAACACCTGACATTGACATAAAATTTGCAGGCCAGTCCATTCAAGAGGTAGATAGTGTGAAATTTCTAGGTTTGTATATTGATCATAATTTAAATTGGAAAGTACATGTTTCTGACTTACTAAAGCGATTGGGAGCAGCCACATTTGCAATTCATACAATTTCAGCTTTAGGTGATCTCCGTATGAGGCAGCTAGTTTATTTTGCTTATTTTCACTCCTTATTGTCATACGGAATAATATTCTGGGGCAATTCTACCCATAGAGACAAAGTGTTCAGAGCCCAAAAGCGTGTAATAAGAATTATGTGTGGGGTTAGCAATAGAACTTCATGTAGAGAGCTGTTCAAGAAGTTAGGGATTTTAACATTAGCATCTGAGTATATATACACATTAATGTCCTTTGTAGTCACAACTTATACTTTGTTTGAAACAAATAGTAAAATACACAATTATGGCACTAGAAGTAAAAATGATCTTCTCAAGACTTACAAGTCATTGTCATTTGTTCAAAAGGGGTCCGATATTCAGGGATACATATCTTCAACATGCTCCCATCACATATTAAATGTCTAGTAGATGATCAGAATAAATTCAGGAAAACATTGAAAGAATTTTTAATTGACAACTCCTTCTACTCTGTCGAAGAATTTATTTCTAAGGTATCTTAAAATAACTGACAGTATCTTGTGTAAATATATGACATTTTAGTTTTTCCCGGCGTATTGTTGAAATAAATAATTCTCGGGTTTTCTGCCGGTTAATATATTTATTTGTGTAAATATAGTTCACATAATTAATTTACCATGTATGGTATGACTGTACATCTCCTGGTGTATGTATTTAGTTTCTTACATAATTGTTTACGGTACCATATATGTTATGACTGTACATCTTGTGGTGTATGTTTTATTTTGTTATGGATTTTTTTTATTTACCATATATGCTATGACTGTACATCTTCTGGTGTATGTATTATTTTGTAATGGAAGTGTTAAATGTACCATGTATACTATGACTGTACATCTAGTGGTGTACTTATTATTTTGTTATGCAACTGTTTATCTGTAAATTGACAACTTTCCACATCCCACAGAGCCAGTCTCTTATATTGGGATCAATGGAAAATGAATGTATTTTATTGTATTGTATCATCATCAAATAATATGTGAGAACCTAAAGCAATACAATATTTTATTCATTCCAAAAGCATCTGTCTAGTGCTGCCTCACAAATGGAAAGATCTTTCTTGTATACCAGCAACAAGATTTTTTACTTGTTATTATTATTTATTTACAAATAGCTTCTGGCTAATACATTTACCAAGTTTATAAATACGTTATATTTTTAACAGAAACAACTTCAGCATTATAATTTTTAAGAACTCATTCATAGTAATCTAACCAATCATCGACTCTTTTCCTAAACCTTTCAACAGATACAGATTCTTTTATTTCTACTGGTAATTTATTATACATAACTAGTTCACAGACAGATAGATATGTTTACTTTGATCCCATGTCTTGGGTATGTGGAACAAAACATACACAACTTAACAATATCATATATATTATTTCTATAAAGTATTTTTTTGTCACAAGCCTGTATCTTCCTTCATACTTAACCGAAATCAATGAATGAGGTGTCATTTTAAAGCTTATGGTCCCCACTTTGGGCACATCACATTATAAGAAAGGAATTTTCAGAATTCGACCCTTAAAGGGCAAAAATGTCAATATTTCTAAAATGCTGTTTTCGGTGTTACAAGTCATTTATCTTCCTGGATATCGATCTGAAATCGTTTAATGAAGTATAATTTTAAAGATTAAGATTTCCGCTTTAGTGACGTCATATATTAAGACAGAAATTTTTCGGAATTCGACCCTTAAAGGGCAAAAGGATCAATATTTTTGCAATTCGTTATTGTGTCACGAGCGATTTATCTCCCTTAATATCTAAGTAACCGATATAGATAAATAAGGCATCATATTAAAGACTAAGGTCTCCGCCGTGGTAACACTATATTTTAAGAAAGGAATTTTTCGTAATTCGACCCTTAAAGGGCAAAAATGTTAATTTTTCTAAAGTGCGTTTTTTGTATCTCGAGCCATTTATCTCCCTGGATATCTAACAAAAATCTATAAATGAAGTAGGATTATAAGGAGTAATGTCTCAGCTTTGTGAAATCATATTTTAAGAAATAATTGTTTTGGAATTCAACCATTAAAGGGAAAAAGTATAAATTTTTCTATAACGCATTTTTGTGTCACGAGCAATTTATCTCCCTTATTATCTAACCGATATAGATAAATGAGGTATCATATTAAATAATAAGGTCTCCGCCATGGTAACATTATATTTTAAGAAAGGAGTTTTTCGTAATTCGACCCTTAAAGGGCAAAAATGTTAATTTTTCTAAAATTCATTTTTGTGTCTTAAGCAATTTATCTCATTGGATATCTAACCAAAATCGAAAAATCAAGTAAGATTATGAGGAGTAATGTCTCAGATTTGGTGAAATCATATTTTAAGAAAGAATGTTTTTGGAATTCAACCCTTAAATGGAAAAAGTATAAATGCTTCTATAACGCATTTTTGTGTCACGTGCCATTTATCTCACTTGATATCCAACCGATATAGATAAATGAGGTATCATACTATAGATTAAGGTCTCCGCTGTGGTAACATTATAATTTAAGATAGGAATTTTTCTTAATTCGACTCTTAAAGGGCAAAAATGTCAATTTTTCTAAAATGTGTTTTTTGTGTCTCTAGCCATTTATCTCCCTGGATATACAACCAAAATCGATAAATGAAGTAGGAGTATGAAGAGTAATGACTCAGCTTTGGCGTCATCATATTCAACCTCACTTTTCACCGAATTTTTTTTTCGCGAAATTTTCGCATGGGTAGTCTAGTCAATAATGATACCGATAACTGGTAACATCTTAGTTTCTTAAAAACCCATTAGTATAATAAATTTATACTGTAACCTGCACATATTCAGTGTGGCATTTAGGCTTTGTGGGCCCCAAGGCTATACAGGTGGTGCGGGCCCCTGTCGGCACTGGCGTAACAGTTTATGAGTGACCTTTTTTTTCAGCTCTACTACTGGCCTCGACAGGGGCCCCCTCTTTATAGTGCGGGCTCCCATTTGTGGTGCGGGCCCCTAGGCTACAGCATAGGTAGCCTATGCTAAAATGGGGTCCTGCACATATTATCCCACGTTAGTTACTATGAATGAGTGCAGTTTCGAGTTAATGAAATTACTGCATTTGTAAACAGTTTCAACACGAAGAAAATCATATGCAATTTTAGTAATTATGAACAACTTAGTCACCTTATCTTTCCATATACAAAATATTTACTATTTTCTCAGTCATTCTTAGTTACCAAATTCCAAGAAGAAAATGAGTTCTGAAGCAAAAACTCTTTCAGTTTGGATTTAAGATCAATAAAAAGGGCTGAAAATTAGGTGGACAGACAAAGTAAGAAATGAACAAGTTTTGGAAATGATGGGTGAGAAAAGAAGTTTATGGATGAAGCTTACAGGAAGAAGAGACAGGCTGGTAGGTCATATTTTGAGACATGCTGGATTGGTTAATTTGTTAGTGGAGGGAACAGTCGAAGGTAAGAACTGCAGAGGTAGACAGAGATTAGAATATATGAAGCAGATAATTGAGGACGTGGGTTGTAAGGGGTATGTAGAAATGAAGAGGCTAGCACAGGATAGGAAGGGATTGCATCAAACCAGTCTAAAGACTGACGACAGCAAAAAAAAAAAAAAAAAAAAAAAAAAAAAAAAAAAAAAAAAAAAAAAAAAAAAAAAAAAAAAGGGCTTAAAATCTTAAACATTGAGCCAATATAGAATACTCTTAAACCAATACTAGACCATATTTAATCAGATCAATTGAAATATATTTAATTTTTATCAATATATATAAAAAAACATTTGCAAAAAAATCAAGTAACATAGTCCCAGTGCTTCAAAATTTATCTATTTCGCCATGCAGAAATCACAACTATAATTTTCAGTTCTATCGCTACTGCTACAATCAGCATGAGCCCAGTTGCCACAAAACACACATCTAAACCAGAGCTCAGAACTACCAAATTCACTACATACTTAACATTTCTCTGTGCCTTCTGTAAACAAATCAACAATGTCATCACAGTCATTATCACCACGTAACGGACTCATCAACATCCTCTTCTGAAGACATTTCCCCAAGAGAAATTTGCCTCTGGCAACCTTTATTTACCTTTGCTGATTTTTTTTGGGGTTGTCTTACTTTTTCCATCCTTTTTGGTTCTTTCTTACTTTCCTTCTTTCATCAAAATTTTAGTTACATCTCATATCTGCCTATACAGCAGTTTTTCTAATTTAATCATAGCTTTTACCCGTTTTTCCTTCTTTTTTTTTCATCTTCCAAAAGTGCAGCTTTCATTGGAGTTCCAATCAGAATTCTAGAGTGATTCTTTTTTTGTTGGTGTTTATTCAGCTTGATATCAATAGAAATGCAGGGGAGAAATTAATTTAAGTTTTCCCTCAAACTTAACTGTATTTTCCCTAGGATTTTTCTCTGGTGCTGGTTTTATTTTCTTGGGTTTATAGTTTGGTGATCTAGTTCCTGGAGGGTCAGGTTCACCTGACCCTCCAGGAATTGGATCTTCATACACGCCAGTCAAATTCAATTTGGGTTGAGAGTCAAATTTCTCTGTATTGTCCTTCACAGGCTCTTCATTGGCAGCATTATCATCTTGTTGATCCATTTCCAAAATTGTTAATTCATTAACATTGTCTTGATCTTGACTTACTGGGATTGAATATCTGCTTTAGGAATGAAGTCAACTTCAGTGAATTTTTCAGGGTTGAAAGCACTGCTGCTTTGATGCGTGAAATTCCTTTGTCCATCATTGCTATATTCATGTAAGCTACATTAAAAATAGATGCTGTATTATAAACTGTTATCTTCTACAATCAGCTGACCCTTAAGAAACTGTCACACTCAATGTTAAATGTATTTTTAAGTGGACCATTAATTGACAGATCCAGGGTTGATAGCCAATGTGATGTATGCGGGGGGTATGGATATGACCTTGATATAATATAATAATAATAATATAATTGATAAATTTGCGATGGAGCATCCGCTCTGGTGGCAATCTCCCTACATCCCCTCCCTTTCCCCGTCCAACCTACTTTTGCCCTCTATAATTTTTCTTTCAGTGTTTCCGGTAAGTTATTCATCAATTCTCTTGGCAATTTATTCCAGTCCCTCACTCCCTTTCCAACGAAAGAAAACTTTCCCCCACTCTTATGCCTGAAATCTAGTGTGGTCATGGCCAACCTTACCCTTCCAAGCATCTCACTCAATTTTCCCACCAATATCTTTCGATGCTTCATCACCAGTATAGGCTTTGTATACTCCCATGACTCATTTCCTTTATATGTTTGGCCCTGCAGAATTTGAAGTTCTCTAAAGTGATGTGGGTACCATGATTATCCAAGATCAACAACACCGGATATTCCTCGCTAGGTCGGGTACTATCTTTCAAATGTTGTAGCCAATCTTTGAACAATTCTTCATTCAACCAGCCATTATGAGAACATCTGTAAATGGCACTTGCTGGTCCCCTTTTCTAAGAGAGGAGATATTCATTTGTGGGGGAATATAAGCATTGGAGGCATGTATGTTACAGAAGACCTGACAGCAAAATCTACTGTTATATTTCTGCCTGTTTCCCAACTTATCACAGAGCCCACCTGTTTTTGGCACTTTGGAGTTAATATTTCTCTAGATTTATATACAGTCAAAATTCCAGTTTCATCCATGTTGTATATTCTGGTAGCAGAGAAATGTTTTTTATAGACAGCATCCAAGTCAGAAAAAAAAAATAACATCACACTTGTTGAAGGCAAGAATCCAGTTGAGACTTGTTGTGGAGGGTTTTCTCAAACCTATCATGCCCCCCTTACAACCATTCCTCTCCAGCCATTTACTCGTCTTTCTTAAAATTATGTTTTATTTTCAATTTATCAGTTAATTCGTAGAAAAGGCATCGCAGTTCAATTAAAGTAATTCCATATAATGTACTGGCTAATCGTTTAACATGGTTTGTTAAAACTGTTTCTTGATCAGGTGTGAAAATTGATTTTCTCCTCAAAGCTGGTTTATGAGTAGAATTTGACTCTAAATGGTTATGTAATGCAATTCTGGAAATATTTAATTCTGCAGCTATGCTTATAATTGATCTGCCACTTTGATCTAGCTTAAAAGCTTGTTTTAGTATTTATTTGGTCCATTTACCTCTGTATGTAGTTCATTTCCTGATCTTGGCATCTAAAAAAAAATAAAAAAATTTAGAAGTCTAAAAACACCATTTTAGAATATACGGAGATGGAGAAATACCAACACTATGTTGACATGGTATTGGTATTTCCCTGTAAAGAGATGTTGACTTTACCCTGGGTGAACAATGCAAAATATAAAATGGCCACAAAGCTTAACCTGTTCACTAATAACTGTCAAAGAATACATTAAAATGCTCATCAAACTGCATACATTCTAAAGACTTAGAACAATGAAGCAACTGTTGAGAGTCTTACCTTCAATTGCTTATGGGTGAGAATTTGGATCAAATTCATCAAAATACGTTTATCAGCACATCAATAATAGAAAGCTTGACAACAATCTTACTGGGCATTAGTTGTCTCCACTTCCCCTACTTGATGACACCAACCAACAGTACTCTGAGTGCAACGTGTTGCAAAAATTCACAGTGTCGGTATTGCCCGGGGAGTCAATTTTTCTCCAATGTCCCCTATTATAGCTCTGTATGTCAGCATTAACATTGAAGTGCTCATGATTTTCCGCTATAAAAGATGGGATGTAGGATGTATACTTTGCTGGCATTTTATGTATTCTAAGATTTCTAAACGAATTTCTATATGACGACCGTATCTTGTTCCACAAATAATTCTCAGAGCATGTTTTTGTGGTTTAAATACAATGTGCTTGTGAAGAGTTTCACAAGAATGAGATGCCATAAATGAGTGCGGAGTGAAAATATGCAAAATATATCAACTTTCTTGTTTCTACATCAGCTATTCTAGCTATTATCCTCAATGAATTCAGTTTTATAAGAAGTTGAATGTGTTCCATGCAGTTCAACATATTATCTATATATACACCCAGGAATTGGTGAAACTGCTTTAATTGATTCCTCAGCTATTACATTATAACTGTCCTTTGCTTTATTTTTTTGTAGCAAATTGCAGTAACTGTTTCTTATCTGCAATAAGTATTAGTTTATTAGCATTGAACTATCTGTTAATTCTCTTTAGAGCATCATTTGATGTTTTTTCAAGGTTCTTAGTCCTTTATGGAACACAGTCTTTTGAGACATAACACTGTTTATGTGTCATATAAAAATGATTGATCTGTCTACTCCCATACTTACGTATATCACTGTTTGTTTGTAACTGCTTATTTAGATACCTTGGTAACACTGTACAATGTAAATACAAATGTCAATACACCTTTTATAACTTCTTTTTCAAAATGTACTAACGTTTTAAGCATATTACTTACATTTTGTGTATGTCTTTTATTTAACACTTCTCTTATGGAGATGAGGCTGCAATGTATTAATTTCTGTCTTACTTTATAAGTTCTGTATAGCAGTGTCTTATATGTGGCATCACAATTGTCTTAAACAAGAGCTCTATTGTGGTCTATATCTTTTTTTTATTTATACACTAAATTAACTTTTTCTTTATATAACTGGCTAATAATTACAATGAAACTGCCCTTAAACACAGAAAATAGGAAAGGGAAAATAACCCGTCACTTTCTTTATCTGTGAAAAGTGATCCCTATCCGATCTTATTTTTTTGTTTATATAATCCATATGAGCCTGAAAATTAAGTTTATAACCAATAATTATTCCTAGATACTTATATTGTTGAACCCAATTTATTTTGGTTCCATTTGTTACAACTGACTGCATTTCCCTGACTCTTACCTAATTCTGTGTTTCACCATTACCATACATTCCATTTTAGACACATTTTAACTTTATGTATTACTGCTAAGCCATTTATTAACTTCTTTTAAGACATCAAAGAATATCTTCACTACCTCACACACATTCTGTCAATGAAAGAAAATCAAAGTGCGATCCGCAAACATGTGTATTTTACAATATTTAAGTGTTCTTGGAAGATCATTTGTATACAGTATGAACAATAGTGATCCCCAATTTACTTATCTTTCCTCAGATTTAATGCCATTAAATTGTTTTGAAGCTGCCTGTCAAATAGACTTCCAACCAGAGCCAGATCTAGGGGAGGGATGGGGCAAATGGGGGCACTTCAAGGGGGTGGCAACATTGTGTTTGAAGGGGGGCAATTTATGTCACAAAAACCTTTTTTTAACCTCTGATATTGTCCTGTGCGGCTTCAAAGGGGTGGCGACAATCGGGACAGTGACAATGAGGGCAGCAAAAGAATGTTCGAGAGGGCAGAAATCTCACAGGTTTTGCCCCGGCTCACAAAATTCCTAGCTCCGCCACTTCCTCCAGCCATTCATATACATCATCTTTAATATTATTCATTTTATTTCATTTCTGCAATAGCAAATTTCTATTGACAGCCTCAAAAGCTCTTTTGTAAACCAGTAATACAGCTGCTATTGCTTCTCCTTTATCTGTTACCAATTTTCCATTACCAGTTGAATTGCTGTCTCTTAACAATATTGTTAATTGACTGATACATGTTTTGCTTTTTAACAGTAAATAATACTGTAGGTTAAATCCAGACAAAACATATTCCACTGTGTTCTTACTTTATACAACTTTTCCACTGTAATCAAAACAATTAATGAATGTTATTTGCCTTACCTCTTGTATTATTTCTTCAAAGTCTTTATCTACATTATTTATAGACTACTTTGGAGCTCCATGATCATTTAAAAATCCAAACAAAGCGATATACCATAAGGTTATGTTATAAAGATCCTCATCTTAGTGTCTGAATGAATTGACTTATTTGATTTTCCCAACTGGTCGCCAGTCCTGAGAGAATTAATTGTTTTGTGACCATTTCTCTGTTTGCCACTTGATTTTTGCACTTTGTCTCTGCCACTATATTCTTTTGATTTAGCATCCTGTAACAACATAATTTAAATTGGGCTACCACACATTATGATACAGCAGTGACGTGTAGTTACTGCGTCGTAATCTATCAGTGATATTGTTCGAATGTCTTTAGCCTGTTAAGAAATGGATACAAGATTATTAAATATCTGTTATTCCACACTTCACGTGTAGATGCAAGCTCTAAATCATGATCTGTTTTAGTTTGTGAGGTATCGGGTAACCAATTATGATAATTCTATAAACAAGTTGTCAAAATTATTCAACTGACATGGTCGCCATCCCATATGTGGGAAAATAAACAGTATATCCACATAGGTAACTTGTCCTTAAGGAAATTTATGCCTTTCAAATAACTAAAAAACCCACTCTACATAAAGTTACAATGCAGTTCTAAAAGTTTTCAGCCTGGTACCAGACACATATCACACTTTACCCATTCTATAACAATGGACTCTGATCCAAAGTTTGACTGGAGGTTAATAATTAGGAACAGTGCATCACTTGCTCATGTTTGTTACAACACACATTCACGTCTACTGTCGATTAATTATGAGGTTCCGATTAATGGCTCACACAGTAATTATTCACAGGTATGAACAAGATTCAAGTGCTGCATGGTGACTACTACTGTCACTATTACTACATGTCTCCATCCCTAATGACTCCTGATCAAAAACTGTCTAAGTCAAACAAGGCTGCTTCTCCTTCTGGTCCACGTCCTTTGGCCCTATGTGTCTTTTTCTGGCCTGTCATGAATTTCCACTTAAAATTCATATGGCCCAGATTCTTTCTTACACCACTTCCTATGATATTTCTTATAACATACTTACTTTCACTGTCTGTCTATGAATTCAACAATCTCTCTGCCTGGTCACTACCCAAACCAAAACAGTTTACCACTCCTCGCTTACTCAGCTGGAGTTTCAACACTTCAACTCTTGTTTTTTGAAGTGGATGCACAAAAACTAGTGTAATTTTCCGATTTAGGAAGTCC
This sequence comes from Vandiemenella viatica, assembly GCA_031002005.1. Taxonomy (NCBI): domain Eukaryota; kingdom Metazoa; phylum Arthropoda; class Insecta; order Orthoptera; family Morabidae; genus Vandiemenella; species Vandiemenella viatica. The sequence goes on along the minus strand of JARYHS010008075.1, from coordinate 181,929,455 downwards.
TCTTACAACTCTCAAAACTTCATTCCCTCAGTTGACACACTCAGAAAAAGAAAAAAGTGAGACATGGTGGTAATATTGGTACTGGTTTCTGAATTACAGAGTTATCCATTATAAGCCTTCCAAAACATTTCATCAAATCGTTAACTTTCTCTCAACATGGTTAATTTGCAACTACTAATACAAGCAAAGACATATAAAAAAACAAATTCTGCAAAATTGCATCATGTTTCTTATCTGTTTACAGATTAAATGCTCATGTGTTCTTATGAACATGTCCCATAATTTCCACACAGCAAAATGTCACTAAATATTAATGTATTAATATCATTACAAAAAATGCATTTTCATTTATAATCATGAAATTATGAAGGTTCTGTCATGAACACAGACACCTCAAAGTATGTTTTGTTCAACCAGATGCCTTCTTTGGCCAGGCTTCCCAGCACCGTCATCCTCCTTCTCCAGCTCCAGTCACAGATGTGGAGATGAGGGGTATTTAAGGAGTGACTTTGTGTCCAAGTGCGTCAGTTGTATGCAATTGGTCTGCTCGTGTGCGTGGCGTAAAGTCTCACGCCTCGCCGAGTCCAGTATGGCCAGCGGCGACGGAACTGTGGAACCTATGAGACATCATCTCAGATCAGCCGACGAGAATGCGAGTTTCAGGTGTGGTGGTGTCTTGTGAAGGACTGA
>JARYHS010008075.1:181669818-181927765 GCA_031002005.1 Vandiemenella viatica | reverse complement strand
GATAGACGTAAAGTAAGACAGGATAGGGGGGAAAAACAGATACCTGTCACCTACCACAGATGAAGGCATGAGGGCAAGAAAAACACAAAAAATAGTTGCATGTGGCGAGTCGGGATGTGACCACATCTTTTCCCCCGCCATATGTCTCGCCTCTCACATGATTAAGGCTCATACCGAAATATTGTGCCTTTGTGTTTATGTTTTGCATTTTTATGTGTTCGTCCCACCCTCCTGCCTTCATCTGTGGTAAGTGACGGGTATCTGTTCCCCCCACCCCCCCAGCCTATCTTATCTTCAATGCCTCACGGCAGTTTCTTTGTCACCATTATCCTGTAGATAGACGTAAGTGAGATTGATGGAAGCATAACGTTCTCCTTTTAACATAGGGCCATGCCCCGAAATATTCATTGTTTTTTCTGTTCTTGTTTTTTTTTGTGTGTTCATGCCATCAACTAAGGGAAGTGGTGGTTCATTTTTCTATCCTTTATATATATATATATAGCTCATTAGGCTTAAAGAGGCTACATCCTGAAAAAAAGGATTGATATAGCTGCAATAATAAAAAAATAATAATAATATTAGAATAACAGATTTGAAAAAAAGGAATAATAAAACACGCTCTACATGATTCTTTTTTTATTTTTATTTAATTTTGTTTGTTTGATTTTGCATGTGTTAACATAGAATTTATATTGATGTTGAATATTTTGGTTTACATGGAACCTCGGATAAGTGGTTTAATTCATAATACATGGAAACACACATGCAAAAAGTCTACCTTTTTTATTAAAAACTCAGGATAAATTTTTCATCAGGAGAAAATATAAAATGGCATTCAACAAGTCTGTATCCTAGGACTTCTGTTTTTCTTAAAAGATTAATAATCTTCCTGGAAACTAATTCAACAAGACTAAGAGAGTTTTATTTTCAGGAAAAATAAAACAACTAAAAAGTAATCTGGAATTTAATGCAAATGAAATACTCAGTGAAGAAGCAAAATGGTTTAAGGCAAAATAATTGATATTAAATTTTGCTAAACACATTAAGTTAGGTTTAAAACAAAAAAATATATGGAAGATTTACATACAAATTATAAAAATAATAGTCTTGGCAACACAGAGTATAAAATTCCTTGTCATTGTGGTAGATGAGAAACTCTATTGGCAAGAACCTATCACATCACTTGAGGAACACTGGAAATAAGAAAACAGAAACAAAACTTCTTAAATGATATTTAGACTTTATCTTATCTGGGACGACAATGACAGAGAGTAGGCCAGAATCATAAATTCATTAATACAGGTAAACGTATAAACCACCTACACTTAATATGGGTGTAAAAAGTAGAATGGGCTGCCCACATACTGCTTCATAATTAACCAAACAAAGTTCTCCCTCCTCATAGTCTGAACACTATAGATACAGTAGCGACAATAAGTATTTTGACAAACACATTTTCCCCGCTGGAGGGCGCAATACGAGTCGACTGGCTAACCCCTGTCTATGTTTGGTCACTCTGCGGCAGCAGACGACTGTGCAAATACCTGTATCAGAGTTCGGCGTTACTGTGGTGAGTATACAACCGATACTGTCAGTTTGATCGGACAAAAAGTATTTTGACACTTCAGTTTACTGCTACAGATCAATTGTTTTACCTCGCTTATGTGCGTTATATCGAATACCATTTGTTTACACAGGTTTCAACATGCCGAAAGTGAAGGAATACTCTCAAGATTTAAAAGACGCCGTAATCAGTGCTATTCGGAAAGGCAAGACTCAGGCTCAAGTTGCGAAGGATTTTGGTTTGTCTAGGCAAATCGTAAACATTTGGAAAATCAAGCATCAGTCAACAGGGACAACAGATAATAAACAAAGAGCAGGTAGGCCCTGTAAAATAACGCCTCGGACCAAGAATCTTAAAAGAAAGCTATCAATGGCCGATCCAAAGAAGACAGCCGTCGACATTAACAAAGAATTGCGGGCATATCACAACGTGCAAATTTCAAATAGTGCCGTCAAATTAATCCTAAGGGAGTCAAATCTTCATGGCCGACGTCCCAGTAAAAAGCCTTTAATATCGGCGAAGAATAGGAAAGCCCGACTTGAGTTCGCGAGAGACCACCAAAACTGGACTCCTGAGCAGTGGTCCCGTGTGCTCTGGAGCGACGAAAGTAAATTCAATTTGTTTTCTTCTGATGGGATTCGGTATGTTCGACGCCCAATTAACGCCAGAAATGATGTGCGGTATCAAGTTCCAACAGTGAAACATGGCGGTGGGCATGTCATGGTGTGGGACTGTTTCTCGCGTTTAGGTGTCGGTCCACTAGTCCCTATTGAGGGGATTATGGATCGGTTCAAATATTGTGAAATTCTGCAATCACACATGTTGCCTCATGCTAAGGGTAAAATGGGACGAAATTGGGAATTTCAACAGGATAATGATCCCAAACACACCTCTGCCCATGTCACGGACTTCATGAAAAGAAGGAAGGTGAGGACGATGAAGTGGCCAAGCACAAGCCCAGACCTAAATCCGATTGAGCACTTGTGGGAGGAGCTAGACCGAAGGATTCGGCAACGAAAATTTGCAAATCGCGCCCAGCTATTGGAGTGTTTACTTGAGGAATGGAGAAAAATTCCCCTGAGTCGCTTGAACGCCCTCGTAGACTCCATGCCAGCGCGCTGTGTAGCGGTAATCAAGGCTAAAGGCTATGCTACTAAGTACTAAGCAAAGACTGAATTTTCTTTGATTTTTCACGTTTGGATAAATTTTGTACGTATTGTAATATTGTAAGTAATAGAAAATAATGTTCCTTTTCTTATGAAACTAAAGCAAATAGAGCAGTAGAAAAAGTGACATAATAATTGTAAGGAAGTTCCTTTAATAAAGTTTATTTTTCCTATAAAATGTGTTTGTCAAAATACTTATTGTCGCTACTGTAGGAACTGCATATGAGCACATCCCGAACACTGGAAACCAACCTGGGCTCAATCTCCTCTTTCCTATCTCTGGATAACCCATCACTTGTAACCTCCGTCTCTAAAGACCACGTTGTTAAAAAGGGACGTTAAACTGTTAAAAAAAAAAAAAAAAAAAAAAAAAAAAAAAAAAACACTTGTAACCTGTCCCTTTTTCAAATGAGTAAGGGGTGAATTTTTTGTGTTTTTATCTTTGCAACCCTCCAACTTTTCAGGTTGGCTTCATATTTGATTATTACGATTACTATTCATTTCCCTTTATTTACATTTAGTCATCCCTATAACGTCTAATAGTATTATTTTCAAATCTGCACCCCATGACATAACAGCCAGTTTCTTAAAAAGGTTCACACGGGTCTTCACTTACTCTGCAGTGTTAGATAAAAGATGACGAAAAGTGAGGGTTCGATCTAAGACAACTCGCAGACATTTGAGGTGATCTTTGTGTTCTATTCTCCCAAGGGGTCCAAACGTTGGTCTTATTCTGACGTAGACAAGCTGGTTTGAAAGATGGAAGCAACAAGACTCTATCTTTGTCAGATTAGGTTATAGTCTCCACTTAGAGAAGAATGTGTAGAGCTGGTTAAGACTCTCAAATAATCTATCTTCACAAATCTCAAAGTTTCTATGCTGGAAAGTAATTGCCAGCATACTGAAATTTTCTGCAATTTAGTTGAGGTATGTCGGCAATATATAAATTAAAAAGCACAGGCGCCCTGAGGCTGTCCATTGTTGAGAAGACGCCAGCGACTCTTTTGGGCCCTGCAGTAGACGTGAATTTTGTGATTACTCATCATGTTGTTCAAGAGTTTAGCTATTTTCTTACATGGTACAGCATTTAGGAATTTGAGAAGGAGACCCTCACGCCAAACAGTAGTATAGGTTGCTGATAGGTCGTCGAACAGAGCTCCTGTTTTAAGTTTTTTTGGAATCCAGTCTCAAAGTGAGCCATGAGAGTCAGAACCTGCTCAGCACAGCTACGCTTTGGCCTGAATCCAGCCTGCCTCAGGGGGAATGACTTTATTAATGGCATTGTGAATCTCAGCCAGCACCATCACCTCAAGCAGTTTATATGCTGTGCTGAGAAGAGAAATTGGTCTCAAGTGTTCTGGTGCAGTTCCTTCCCTACCCGATTTCATAATGGCAATAACCTTAGCTTTTTTAAAGGCAGGGTAGTGATCATAATGCCAAGGTTGACACCCAGCTTAACACTGGAATGAAAACAATGAATGGTGATACTAGGTCTACCCCAATATACTGGTTCCCTGTACTCTGCAACATTCCTCCACCACATTTGCGGGAGAAAATCAATACTGCTTAGAGAATTGGAAGGAGTGGAGGAAAACAACATTCCTCATATGAATTTGTGAACCAACATTAAATTCACTGTAGAAATCGAAAGGAATGGATCACTTCCGTTTTTAGATGTTCTAGTGCGTCGGAAGCCTAATGGAAGGTTAGGGCACAACGTTTACAGAAAGCCTACACACACCGATCACTATCTTAATGCTCAAAGTTTTCACCATCCTTCTCAGAAACTGGGAGTACTCAATACTCTTGTCCATAGGGCAAAGGTGGTGTCCAACAATGAACATTTAAAGGAGGAACTGCAACACTGCAACGCGTATTTCGTGCCAATGGTTATAGCACCAAACAAATCCGACGTGCAACCATCGGAAGACACAACAAAATCAAGACAGATGACAGAGATCAAGACAAGCCGCGTGCCTTTCTACTGTGGAGCAGTAACATCAAAAATAGCAAGGTTACTCAACAAACAGGGCATCCCTTCGATTTTTCGACCTCCACCAACAATTGGACAGCTGTTGCGAACTCCGAAAGATAGTCTCAATCTTCGGGCTCCTGGAGTGTACAAAATTCCATGTGAATGCGGCACTTCTTATATAGGGCAAACCTTAAGGACAATTAATGAAAGACGAAAAGAACACATCAGATATTTTAAACTTGGACAAAAAGAAAAATCTGTCTTAGCCGAACACGCCATTGACAACGGACACGAGCCGTACTACGACAATACGACATGCCTTTGTTACGCAAATAACTTTTGGGACAGTGTTGTGAAGGAGGCTATTGAGATTAGGCTTAGCAACAATGTTATTAATCATGATCAAGGCCTTAATTTAAGCCAAGCTTGGAAGCCGGCATTTGGATTATTACAAATGAGACGGAATCGAGCCATATTAGGGCATACGAGTGAGCCGATCGTGACGTCACCAAGCGAGCAGGGCCTAACTAGACCGCCCCTCTACGCGCTTCCCCCTCCGTTCCAGGCTGCTGGCGCTTTATAATAGACTACCGTGCGGCAGACTTCAGTAATGTTAAGCGGGGGCTTGACAATGGAAGCAGTGCAAGCTTCCAAAACGTCACCAGACGGCTCAATTCTGACGCGGCTTGAAACCCGAGAAGTTTTTATAAAACATTCCTCCACATAGTGATATTCTTCACCTGCCTTGCACGCAATTAAAATCAAGAAGACCTAGCTACATGGAAGCAGCCAAGCTTAGAAATAACAGCATTAATTTGTTTGAAGAGTGGAGAAAGCAGTGGGAAGCCAACAGCCCACACAATTGTGGGCTTGTAGGAGATCCAATGACCTGTTTTCCAGGGTTTGACTTGCCTGGAAGTCATTGGTGTCAGCTGAATAGATTTCGCACAGGTCATGGAGTGTGCAATGCAAACCACGTGTAAGTGGGGTCTCCGTGAAGATGCGCTGTGTGACTGTTGTGGTATCCAAACTGCTGACCACATTGTGTTGGACTGTTCAGCAAGAATACTATCTGGACGCCTTCTCACACTGCATCAAGCTGGACCAGCTGCCAGAAGATGGCTTCGATCTCCAGATATATTGATCATATATTTTGTTTGCATTTGGGATACAATTATAATACTAACAATATACTAGACGACCCATGCGAAAATTTCGTGAATAAAATGCGATAAATTGCGAGGTTGAATGCTTGTAATATAATTGAAAGTAGAACCGTACTTTTGTAGCAAATATTTTTTTTTAGTGTAATAGGTACGCACTAAATATTTACAACATATTAGGAAAATGTAAAACACACTGTATTTATGACAAACTGTCACTGACCCTAACAGAATACAACCAACCTGAACAAAATGCACACAACATATCAACATCAATGTGATATTTGTTGTTGTGCGAATAAAATGTTTACATTGGAATTGTATAGCAAAACTAAAGTGTTTCAATAACAGAAAAAAATATCTGAAAAGCTACTTATTGAATAAAAAAAAAAGTTTATTGACATCTCTGTGATATCTGTTGCTGCAATCCAGGGACTTGGCTCTGAACTTTCTCATAGGCGCTATCACTTGAAGCACCAAATTCCGAAAAATTCTTTCTTAATTTATGATTTTACCTAACTGGAGACCTTAATCTTTAAAATGATATGATATTTATTGATTTCGGCTAGGAATCGAAGAAGATAAATAGCTTGTAATTCAAATAAATAAAAAAACACAATAAAAAAACAAGCTGTAAAAATAATATTGATACTTTTGCCCTTTAAGGGACGAATTCCAAAAAATTTCTTTTATAAAATATGGTATGACCAAAGCACCCACATGATGCCTCATTTGTCGATTTTGGTTAGTATGAAGCCAGGTAAAAAAAAAAAAAGTTCTAGAAATGATGATATTTTTGCCCCTTAAGGGTTGAATTTGGAGAAAGATTTTTCTTAAAATATGTTGTGACCAAAGCGGATAATTTAATATTTAAAATGATACCTCATTTATTAATTTCGGTTGGGTATCAAGGGAAATAAATAGCACGTGACAGAAAAATGCTTTGTAGAAAAATAAATACTTTTACCCTCTAAGGTGAGAATTTTGAAAAATTTCTTTCTTAAAATGTGGTGTAAAGGAACCTAAGACCTTACGAAGACCTCAATCTTTAAAATGATACCTCGTTTATCAATTTTGTTTAATTATCAAGGGAGATAAATGACTTGAGACACAAAAAACACATTTTAGAAATACTGAAATTTATGCCCTTTAAGAGTTCAATTCAGAAAAATTTCTTAAAATGTGATGTTACCATAGCGGAAACCTTAATTTTTAGAATGATACCACATTTATCTATTTTGGTTAGATTTTAATAGAGACAAATGGCTCGTGACACAAAAATGCGTTGCAGAACACTATTTATGCTTTTTCCCATTAGGGTTAAATTCCGGAAATTTTTTTCTTAATATATGATGTCACCAAAGCTGAGTCATTACTCTTCATGTTCCTACTTCATTTATCGATTTTGGTTAGATATCCAGGGAGATAAATGGCTCGAAACACAAAAAAACGTATTTTAAAAATATTGACATTTTTGGCCTTTAAGGCTCGAATTACGAAAAATTACTTTCTTAAAATATAATGTTACCATGGCGGAGACCTTAGTCTTTAATATGATACCTTATTTATCTGTATCGATTAGATATCAAGTGAGATAAATAGCTCGTGACACAAAAATGCGTTGTAGAACCATTTATACCTTTTCCCTTTACGGGTTGAATTCCAAAAAACTTCTTTCTTAAAATATGATGTCATCAAAGCTGCGACATTACTTCTCATAATCGTACTTGATTTATCGATTTTGGTTAGATATCCGGGGAGATAAATAGCTCGAGGCAAAAAAAACACATTTTAAAAAAATTGACATTTTTGCCCTTTAAGGGTAGAATTACGAAAAATTCCTTTCTTAAAATATAATGTTACCATGGCGGATACCTTAGTATTTAATATAATACCTCATTTATCTATAACGGTTAGATATGAAGTGAGATAAATGGCTCGTGACACAAAAACGCATTGCAAAAACATTGATACGTTTACCCTTTAAGGGTCGAATTCTGAAATTTTTTTGTCTTAGTTTATGACGTCACTAAAGCGGTGATCATAATCTTTAATACAATACTTCATTAAATGATTTCAGATAGGTATCCAGGAAGATAAATGACTCGTAACACAGAAAACAGCATTTTAGACATATTGACATTTTTGCCCTTTAAGGGTCGAATTCTGAATATGATGTGACCAAAGTAGAGACCATAAGCTTTAAAATGACACCTCATTCATTGATTTTGGTTAAGTATGACAGAAGATACTGGCTTGTGACAAAAAATACCTTATAGAAATAATATATATGATTTGTATACTACCTCCCGTTTGCACACAGAGATCATGAAAACATTACACAGTCTTACGACAGAGGCTTCAAAGTATTTCAATCCCTTTCTCAAATGAGTAAAGGGTAATTTTTTTAAATTTCCCTTACTTAATAACAAAAATTAACAAAAACTAAAACATGAACTACAAAACAGCAACAAAAGTGTCAAAGAGTCACCTCTGCAGAAGTATTCAACTGGGTTACATTGAACAGTTGTGGATCGGCAACGACAAAAAAAATCCTGGTAGTAATAGGCAGCATCAAGCTCAGAGGCTTCCAAACAGCTGCGCAGTACTCGACTGCAGTGCCCCGACCAGCCGAGCAAGTAATAGAGAGGTCGAACGGACTGGCAGAACTCATTCATCAACCTGGATGGGAAACCTGTGTGACGGCAGTAAAACATGTATGACAGAAATGACTGGCTTTACAGTAATCAAATCTGATGCACGGATATCCACTTACTCAGAGGCACCAATGTGTATCCTCGGTTTCTCCACATTATTTCTCCGGCCTTGTATTGTCGGGTCTTATTAAATACTGGTAGTTTTACTTGATCTGTTTTCCATGGGAACACACTCATCACAGGAGCATTTGCTTCTAAGTCACTTGTGTTTGTGAAAGCCTGTACATAATAAAAATGAGGCAGAGCTTACTTTTAAATTGTTTTAATCCACTAAAGAGATAACATAAACATATGTGAGGGGTCAGTGAAGCTAATAACACGAATAAAGAAAATGAAAATGTTCACTTATCATGTGGCTTCTGTCTCTTAGTTTACTTTATCTCTATTTGAACAAAATCAACAAAGAAGGGTGGTATAGAAACATGGAAGGAAGAAAAACATAAAGCTATATAATAATAATAATAATGAAAAAGGAAAGCATAAACTTTGTCTCTATAAGTTCTACAAATTATATTAATGTTTCAAATAATATCATATACCAGCTAACCTGCCACCACTGCACTAGTTCCTATATAGGCCTCACTACACAGCAACTCTCAGTCAGAATGAATGGCCACAGACGAACAGTCCACACCCGCAATTTATATCTTCCTATACCAGAGCACGATTACTACCACAATTCTAAGAACCACAATGACTGCTTCACTGTGAGGGCAATCAGAATTTTCCACAGCTTCAGAACTTCGGAGATGGGAACTTGTATACCAAAATATCCTGGATACCACATACCCACCTGGCCTCATTTTACCTTTTCACCCATCACTCATTATTATTAGTATTTTCATTTATCATTTAATTAGTAATGATTTTAACAAATTTCTTCAAATTTATCACTCTGTACCCTTTTGTTATTTATATCAGTTTTATCACCACATGTGACATATATATTTATATATATATCATCTTAATCTTACCTGACATATTGATAGTTCACTTCTTTACAATTAACCCCTACCACCTCCTCCCCTACCATTTCTTTCACTGCCCAGCCGTTCATATGATAAATTTCGGTACATGCACACCTCCCGAACCATATGACTCATTCCCTGTTCCATGAATAAGGAGTAAAACCAAAATATTGTACACGTTTTTGTTTGTCACATATGTTTTTCATTCATCTCATCCTTCAAATTTTGTTGAGTGATGAGTCATTTTCCCTATTCTTTGCTATTCAAATAAGATTCCACATTTTTTTTAAATTAACTCACTTGTCTCTCTTTGAATTGGAATTTCTTGGGAAGATTATCCTTCACTATGCAGAACAATGCATTAGTTGTTCTCGTCTGCTTATACTCCGTATTGTTTTTGTACACAAAATGAGTTCGTTGACAGTATCGGGGATCAGCAGGGTGAGGAGACTTCTGTTCACATTTCAGAAAAACTTGTCTGTCATCTTCTGTGCAGTCAGGATCACAACAGCAGTTAATGTCACACGAGTTGACCTGGAAGAGAATTTCAACAGATACTGGCACTGAAATAATTAAAGATTTGCATTAATACAAAACATAGATTTTCCCAACATGAATAAATTTTATAATCACTCTCACCACATGTTTATTCACTTCACTAATAAATTGCAAACATGAAATAGGTTAGACAAGGAAAGTGAAACAATAAATTGAGAATAAAAATTTCTCTCCTCGATTACCGATGGCAGACAAGTGACATTTCAAAATGTGTCGATAAACATATCTGTATTTCCATTTATTAACAATATATTAGAAATAATAAAAAAAGGATTTTTATTAATTAAAAATAGCCTATTTGTGTGGTGAAGCATATTCTCCTGTTAACTTAGTTAACGGTCATGTCCCACAGTTGTAATAATTCTGTTTCTTCAGTCTTGCCTCTCTAAATATTCCACCGAATGGTTCAACTATTAAACTTCCAGTTTCAGGCTGCCATCCACAAATTCAGACGTCACTTCATGCTTTCAGTTTCACCCAATCCCTTTCTCTCACGCAGCTGGTTTTTCAACGTAATTTCACATGGCTTAGCACCATTCGTCTCAGCTTGTATCACTCCAAAAAATCCTCTGCCTTTCATCACCTCACTTCATTCGTCATATGCAACAGATCTTGTCACAGTGCAGACAGATGCAGGCCCAACATGCACAAAAACACCTGTGCAAGCTTTCCACTCTTGTTAGGAGCTATTTATCCCTAGGCCTGTCCCTCCCCTATCAACATTTCACTCCTGCACATCACACACCAACTCCACCCCTAGTTGCCAAGACTCCATGCTTGGCTCACCTCCTCAATATACCCCATCCAAACCCTCTGCCACCTGTCCCAAAAACCCCTGCCTCTCCTCCAGTTAAACCCAAACAGTGATTAATCTCTCCTCCACACCCCTGACTGAACCCCAAATATCGGTCCTATCCAAAGGACTCACTTTTTCTCCGACCCCCAAGTTCGACCATGCTGCTTTGGTCCGGGACTAATTGGCATTCTGCCGCTCTCTTCTCAGGCGGTACCATTTTACCGTCACAGGAGAACACACCAGCTGACAGAACAAGATTGAGCTCAGTCTACAATAGTTTAAACCTTCGTCTTCTCTGGATCCACTCCGGCTCCCACAAAACCATCCCCTAATTCTAGTCCTGGAGTTTCTCACATCCACTCTTTCCTTACCCGCTTTCCTAAACTCCATCCCACACTTTATAAACCTCACCATCATGGCAAATTGAAACATGAGAGAACTGTCGAGAAACCATAACATCATCATCCTCCCTTCCGACAAAGGCTCAAACATGGTAGTGATGGACCGCAATGACTATGTGGCTGAGGCCCTAAGGCAACTGTCTGACACTAATACCTACCTTCCACAAGCTACAGATCCTACTACCTCTATATGCCAGGACATAAAAACTCTCCTTGACCTACAAGGCCCCCTCAAAGGCCTCTCTCCTCAGTCCATCTCCCTCCTGACTCCCCAGAATCCTCGTATGCCCACGCTGTATCTTCTTCCTAAGATCCACAAGACTGGTAATCCTGGGCGACCTAAAGTTGCAGCATATGGATTTTCCACTGAAAGGATTTCAGCTTTTGTGGATCAACATCTCCAACCCTTTGTACAAAATCTTCCCTCCTATGTGAAAGACACTCCACATTTCCTTGAACGCCTATCCACAATCCACACACATCTGCCTCCAGATTCCTTCCTGGTCTCCACTGATATTACATCCCCCTGTGCCAACATACCCCATGGTCAGGGCTTCAGTGCCCTAGAACACTACCTAGACCTGTGACCACCATATAGCCAGCCTAGTACATACTTCCTTTTGGCCCATATAGTTCTCTCCAAAAATTTGTTTGCCTTCAATTCTAAAGTATATCACCAGATTTGCGGTACCACCATGGGCACCCACATGGCCCAATCCTATGCCAACCTTATTCCTTGGTCGTATGGAGGAACATTTCCTGAACCACACTTCCTTTAAACCCACTGTGTGGTTCAGATACATAGATGACGTATTTGTGATCTGGACCAACAGTGAAAATCGACTCCTTGAGTTTCTCCATTCCCTTAACAATAGCAACAATTCCATCAATTTCACCTGGACCGACTCCCGCTCACACATCGTATTCCTCGATGTTGGCATCATGCTGGGCCATGGTGCCCTTCATACCTCAGTCCACATCAAACCTACTAATTTACAGCAATATCTACGCTTCGATAGCTGCCATCCATTCCATACCAAACATTCCCTCCCATACAGTCTTGACATCCGTGGAAGTCGCATTTGTTCTGATGCTCATTCCCTCCATCAATACTCACAGAACCTATACCAAGCCCTTATTTCCCATTGTTACACCACGGATCTTGAACATAAACAGATCTCCCATGCGATCACTCACCCTCCGCATAACCACTCTCGCCAACCATAGCCCTGCCTTTGTCACCCAGTTCTCTCCTGGCCTCGAGTCCATTAACCATATCTTGCAACAGGGGTATGACTTACTTTGCTCCTTTCCAGAAATCCGTACTATCCTACCCAAAATTCTACCCAGTGCTCCCCTGCATGTTTTAGCACACCACCCAATCTTAAGAACATCTTAGTCCATAAATACCCTCTGCCAGACTCTCCAAAAGCACCATATAGATTTTTTCCTTGCAATAGACCTCGCTGTAAAACCTGCAGCATGCTTTGACCCACCACTACATATTCCAATCCTACCACAGGGGAAACTTTCCCCATGATTGGACAGGTCATCTGTTCAACAACTCACGTCATAACCCACTAACATGCCGCCACTGCACTAGCTCCTACATAGGCCTCACCATACAGCAACTCTCAGTCAGAATGAATGACCACAGACAAACAGCCCACACCCACAACTTGTACCTTCTGATACCAAAACATGCAAATAGCTATGATTCCAACAATCTCAATGACTGTTTTACTGTGAGAGCAGTCAGAGTTTTCCTCAAAATCACCACTGCAGCAGAACTGCGGAGATGGGAACTGGCGTACCAGAATATCCTGGATACCAGACACTCACCTTAACTTAACCACCATTAAAATCAAACCACTTAACCCATCACCTCTTAATTTTTTTTTTATTTTTTTTTTTACTAGATATAACTATTCGCGTCAGTACTAGGTACCCTTGCTAGATATGTTCATTTCACTATCACCTGTAATATATTATCAGACACTGCCAATATATCAATAGTCTACTCCTTAGCCGTTCCCCCACCCTTTCCCCTCACTATCCAGCTAGTCATAGTGACGTTATGTGTGTGCACACGTACGGAGCCTAATGGCCCATTTATCTACTACTGAAGAAGGCAGTTGATGAAATATTGTGTATTTGTTTGTCCGCCTAAGTGTTTCCTCTCATCGCAGCCATCAACTTTGGTATGTGGTAGGTTAATTTCCCTTTCCTTCATTATTTATATCACCTAGAAGCCGCTTCAATTTTCCTTAGCTTCATCATTGTATAAATATTTTAAAATTAAACACTGTTTATTAACAACTACTTTATTAATTTTTCCAGACACGTTTCACCTTTTAGGTGGTACAGTAGAACTCCAATTATCCAAATCAGTTGGGACTGGACCCCATTCGGATAATCAAAAATTCAGATAATTGGAATTTTTCCGAAAAAGGGTCTATTTTAATTAATTGTATGTATGTAAAAAAAGGGAGAAAAAAACTATTTTTTTAAAAATAAAAGAGCTTTTAATTAATTAAATGAAAAGGCATCACTTTTACATGTTAAGCTTACTTACAAGTGTTGTAGATTAGTACAGAATGTACGTACCATACTGTAAATAAAAGTTATTGCTTATGAACATCTCTGTCATAGTAAGCTGTTTGACTGTATTCATCCACTTGACAGTGAGAAGTTGCATGTGGTCACACTCGGGCTGACGCTCCATCCACTTCAACACAGTTTCAAGGCCGGCAAATGCTTCACTAGCTGGTGGTTCATCTTCAACATTAATGTCATCTTCTTCCTCGACACTTTCTTCTCTCACACTTTAAATGAATTCATCATCATTTAGGATCTGATGAATCACACACCACCCACTCCCCTATATCTTCAGCACTAACTTCTGAACATCCAGGAATTTTCAAAAGAATGTTTCTGAATTCCTCAAGTGACACTTCATTCCCATCTTCTCCTGTCTCTTCCCTTTCATTTTCTTTATTTTTTTTTCCTTTTTCTCCTTTTCCTTCTTTCTTCTTCAACTGGAATGCCTTTCAACTTGTTCCATGCACGTCTTAAAAATATGATTCGAATATTCAGCGATTCGGATAGTCGGAGTTCAGATAATTGGAGTTCTGCTGTAGTGTCTTGAAAAATTAATAAAAAAGTTGTTTAGATGGTGTTTAATTTTAAAATGTATTCTCATGAATTAATTGGCTGAATTTATAGGTGCCGAGTTTTCAAATTATTATGCTTAGAGAGAAAAAAATATACAATGATTATATAAAAATTAAAGATCAAGTTGCTAAGCTCAGTCACTGATCATTTTTTAAATGATAAATTTTATATCCATTCAGAGCACTCTTTAAATAACATTTCAATATTTTACAGGCACCCAGTACTATTAAAATATCAAAAAGCACACAATACTGAAGCTTCAGAGGTTCGAAGTATGTTAGTGACAAGAATATAATATGGTAGTTACCTTTACTTTAAAACCTCAGAATAAATGACACAAACAATAAGTGCATGAACAGAAAGCAATGTGAGTTAATACACAAGCTTCCTTAGAGTAGGTGTACATAGTGAATTGATCTATCAAAAAATATCGAAAAACTTCAATTAGTCAATTTAGTCAACAAGAGGTTATGTCCCAAGGCTGCAACTTGAATTCACACAACTTATGCAGATAGGGGAGGGAGAAATTCAGCCACAGCTTCTGAAGAAACCAACTGGCACTAACATGGAGTGATTTCAGGAAAACCAAAACCTGGATGGCAACATCGGTAGTCAATCACGGATTCAACTGACTGCCTAGCCATTCACTCATGTAAGCGATCATTTCTGTAATTTTAGTACAGAAATTTGCAAATTATGAACTTTATTTTTTGAAAACACAGTAACGAAATATATAAACATGTTCCCTAAACCTTCGCATTTCAATATGACAAAGTGACCAACAAAAAAATAAGAATATACTACAGCAGCGGTTCCCAGCCTTTATTGCTACACGACCCAATTTTAAGTAAAAAAAAATTTTCACGACCCACCTAATATGAAAGTCTATCTAATATCAGAATGGGAACTGTTGTATGACCTCGATACACTATAGACTATCCTATCCTACGAAAAGGCAAATTTTAGTACAAAGGATATACTATCAACAAAAACAAGGATTGATAATACATAAAAAACAAACAGACCATCACCTCATCAACTTGGCTCCTGAAATTCCACGATTAGAAGTAATGCGATCAGTATATTAAAATGCAACTGGTCTGCCAAGTCGCTTTTCGGTGGAAACTAGCTGCAGACCTGATTTTAGTGGTTGATTGGTAGCTTAATCATTGTGTTTTACTGCACCTAAATGTATGAAAATATGGAAGACTGGGAGCAGGAAAAACAGAATGGTAAACTTACCAGTCAACCACTGAAATGGGTTTTGTAGGTGTTTTCCACCATGATATGACTTGGCACATCCATGTCATCTTAATTTGCAAATCGAGTTTTAACTAATCCTGAAATTTCAGCCGTCAACTCGATGAGACGATGCTTTGTGCAGACGCCTCCCGCTTTTTTACAAAGATAATGAAAAATACGTTTAATTATTATAAAAAACACAACTTTACAATCAGTGAGATTTCTGGCACTGGTATTTGCTGATGAGGGCATTGAGTCACTTTTTACACATAGTTTATTTCTGTATTAGTTTTTCAAAACCAATAATATATATTTTTGTGGTAAAAACCTCGATTTTTCCGCGACCCACCAGTGGGTCGCGACCCAAAGGTTGGGAACCGCTGTACTATAGTATTCAAAACCAGAGCCAGCACCGTATATTAGATTAGGTATGTTGAATATTCAATGCCGGCAGTGTGCAATGGAATCCTGCCAATGCTTAGTCAGTTTAAGGAGGAATTTTAAGTCAGCGCCAGCTAGCTAGCGCATGGCTTGAATTTCCAATTTCACAGCCTATCACGATTTTAGCTGGGCGGTCGATCTGATAAATTTATTCTCTCATATGGTTGATCTACGATCAGGTGCACTTCAAATGCCATGAGGTGGCCTGACAGTATTCAATCCCTTCATCATTAATTCCACTTGTTTATATATAACAAGTCTTCTGTAGTTTCAGTAGTGCTTTTGGCTAGTAGTGCATGTATAGTTGTTAGTGCAGAGATCATTCAACTTTTGCAGTACAACTGTAATGCGTCCTTATGTCTTCGGAATTAAAAAGGAACTGTGTCTTATTGCAACTATCAGCTTTTACACATTACTTTACACCATATCAGTCAACCTCTTACATTAAAAATACCTATACACATCCACAAATTCCAGTCTAATCAAAGATGATGTCAAATTCTGAGTGATCAAGAGTCAGAAGACTCGAGATTTATAAGTGGGTAAACGTGTAAGGGCAGGAAATAACCATCCCTACACCCCCCCCTCTACCCCCACCAACCACTACACCCAGACGATTGGTACTTAACAAACAAAAACCATTTGTATCTGCAGCTAATTTTCTTGATCTTATGTTACGGTGACAATGCTTAGGATAATGACTGTCTGATAGTGGGGGGAGGGGGGGGGAAGTGCAATGAACCGTAAGGTATTTCCAGTGACACAGTATGCGACAAGCAGTCCCACAGATGATAATAACTGAAACAAGTGTTTTTATAATGAATCCAAATGAAGCCACGATTCAGCTTTTTTTATACTGTGGTCCACAGCTGTTAAGAATTGAAAGTTTAAATAGATTCTGTTCATAACTGTCAAGAATATGGTCAATGTAATTATCAAAACTAAATGACCCATGCGAAAATTTTGCAAATATGACGAGTAGTGGGGTTGATAGATTGTAATAGGATGAAAGAAGAACTGCCTCATTCATAGGTATTGTTTATTTGTTTAGTGTAATTGGTACATAACGAAATACTTACAACACACTGTGAAACAATCAGGAAAAACTTTTGGAAGCGTAAGACATATGCATGACAAACTGTCACTGTGCCGAACAAAATACACACAGCATGTCCATCTCTCTGTAATGTGTGCTGCTGCGATCATAGCCTGTGAGAAAATTTAGCGAATAAAATGTTTAAATAGAAACTGTATAGCACGGCAAAAATGTTTCCATAAATGAAAGACATATCTGAAAAGCTACTTATTGTGCAAAAAGTTCATTGATACATGTGTGAGATGTGGTGCTGCTGCTATTTAGAGGCTCGACTCTGAACTGTTTCAAATGTGCCACCTTCATTGTTATTACTTTTTCCCTTTAAGGTTCAAATTCCAGGAACATCCTTTCTTAAAATATCATGTCACGAAAGCGGAAACCATAATCTTTAAAATGACACCTCAATTATCGATTTCAGTTACCTTGTAGTGCCCCCACCTGGACACCGGTAAACCTATGGGGATCTATGGCGAACCTGGCCCCAAAGTGGAGGGGCAATTGGTAGACCAATGATGAGGCCGATCCATGCCGTCATCTGTCCTCCTTAGCTCAACCATTGCTCACTTATTCCCTACTGTCAGCGCTCTAAATCCCCGGTCGATACCTCTATCTGGTTTCTCAACATGAAACTTGCCATCCTCATTTCAAAATTAACAAATGTGTAACTTATGAGCCAAGTGAACAACTGCATTCACTACAAGCTATCAAGGGAGATAAATGACTCATGAAAAAAAATTTCGTTGTAAAAATATTAATATTAATATTTTTGCCCCCTAAAGGTCGAATTTCAAAAATTTCCTTTCTTAAAACATGATGTGACCAAAGCAGAGACTTTAGTCTTTAAAATAATACCTTATTTTATTGATTTTGGTTACGTAGAAATAATATATATGATTAACGTTGAAACACTGATCTTATTTAAACCATACTTATTATATAAAATAATTACTGTATATGAAGATAAATTATATTGTAATGGGTGGCATAAATTATATGCGACTGCCACAGTTTATCGTCACTGTTCCAAAAGCAGACAAATATGAAGCTATGTACGTATGTATGTTCAATGTCTGGAATTAAAAACATAATGGATAGGCTTGATGAATAAATCTTTTTGTCACAAATTTATGCTTTTATTTATTTTCTCACTCAAAAGCCCAATAATGATTAGTACACTTCCTATTCCACCAGTTGGTTTAATTTTGCCCAGTACATTGGTGAGTACAAAACTTCTGAACGTAACAGTAAGAGATGACCCGTCAGTATGACTGCGTGCGTTAAATTACCATCACAGAGGTACAATGGCCCCAGATTCAAATCCCATGCCCCATGTAACAGGGGTGACTGTCATTTATAGACACTTTTCCGCAGTCATCCAGTTGACTGCTTGGATGGTCACCAACATGGGTCTCATAGACTAAATATTTCAGAAACAAAAATACATGTTACATGTTTCACAGACAGATGGAAACACATCTGCTCCCCAATTGAAACTCGACAGGCCTGGCAAGCCAACAGTAGAAACAACCTCGTTATAAAAACAAGTATACCCTTTGGAAAAATATGCACGGAAAGATGCATGGTGAAAGTCGTAAGACTAATACAGTTGCTGTTGAAAGTTTCCCCCCTATTCGAGTCTGTTCTTGTTGGTATTTAATCTATGTTCAGAACATAATAAGAGCCAGTGTTAAAATGCATCAGCTGCAAGATTTTATAACATAAAGTTTGAAAAATGATATGTAAACTTTGTAGAAAAAACTACTTGGGGTTCTAGCCACACCGAATTCAAATCGTCCGGCGACATTTCGGAAGCCCTCCCCTCCACTCCCGGCTGGCAGCTCTATATAACAGACTGCCGTGCGAGTGTCTTCAGTGTTCTCGAGTGGGGGCTTGACAATAGAATTTTTTAACTGTTTTATGTCTCTTTTTAACATCGAGGTCTTTAGAGACGGGAAAGGATGGGGGGCAAGGATGGGGGCAAGGAATGGGAAGGAATTCGGCCATGGCCTTTTGAAGGAAGCATCCCGGCATTTGCCTAGAGTGATTTGGTTGACAATAGAATCAGCTTCAAAAAAAAAAAAAAAAATTGTCACCAGACAATTCGAATCTGATGCGGCTAGAATCCCGAGAAGATTTTCTACAGTGTTGCCACAGCAACAGTGCGCATAGTGGTCTGTAAACTTATTCATTTGGTGTAAACGTTTGCTCTCACTGGCTATGTTCTGCAGCTAGATGAATTGTACCCACCTCTAAATTGCACGTGCAGATATCTTCGGGACTGCGAGGGGTCGCTCGGTTCTCTCGAGCGGTAGTCGTCTCCACGGCGTCAGTTGTGTGTGGCTGGGTGCTCAGGTCCTCTGAGATGTTGGCCGTGGTAGCTTCCCAGTCCGTCTCACCGGTCTGAGTCCCTGTAACTCTCCCATCCCCAGGTTCACCGCTTCCTGTCGTCACTTCTACCGCGACAGTCAAATTGACGTCAGATTCTGCTTCAATTTTCTCTGTGCTACACAAACTGTCACCTTCTAAACAGGTCTCATTTACTCCGCTTACCTCATTCAAAACAGATTCGGCAGACAAATTTGCATTTTGTCCTGTGGCAAACAGTGGTAAGCAGACACACAAAATGATGCAGAAAACCGCATGGAATAAACTGCTTTTTATCATTATGAAAGGTTAGTTCATCTAACGTCACATTGCTTTAGCACTCAACACCAAACTTGTCAAAGTTCCTAAGTATGACATTTAGTTCAAGGTGAACAATACCCATCGTTTCTGTCTGAAGACGATAACGGTCGACACAACTATATACCATTTCCGGGTTTTTTAGCTGTGGTCCACCGCCGACAAAGTACTGTCGGATCTGATCGCGAGTAGTGCCTGCAACAGAACCAACGTTAATTTTTCCTAGACTGAAAGAATTGCTACCATGTGTTCAATTACTTAGTTGATCATTTGGAAGACCATCGTAAAACTTCATCTTTACAGCTGAAGTACAATTCTGACATTCATCTCAGCTTAAGCAGAAAATCTTAGTTTATTGGGTCCATTAACATAAGGTACACAATCGATTTCTTTTGATACCATGTTTTAGTAAATTCAATACAATTTATATTTCAACTGAGAATTTACAATTCTCTAAAGAATTTAAAGAATATACTTTTTAAAATGTTCCGTTCAAAAGTATATTCACAATACGTGATACATTTTATTACTTGTTCCTGGTTTATGTTAATTTGGGAGGTTTGGGAAAGTAAACCCGTAACTCACTACTGATGAACACAATAAAATCATGTAAATACGAATACACTTACCATATATCAGTTAAAATATTAATCACTCATAAAGGCGACATAAGTGGAAAGGGGATCAGATGTGCACACACTGCTTTTTTTTATATAGTTTTACACCTCGCCAAGGTCATCAGAGATAGAAAAGGAATGGGTGCGAGGAATTTGGCCATAGCATTTTGAAGGAACCATCCCAGCATTTCCCAGGCACGATTTTGCGAAATCAAAGAAAAACGAAATCTGGAAGGCCAGACAGGGAATGGATCATACGTCCTCACAAACACAATGCCAGAGCGTTACCGCTCACCCACCATACTCGGCTGTACACACTGAGACTCACTACAGGGGTAAATCAAAGTTGAATAGTGTGCGAAGGGGTTGGGATTAGCAATAGTGGGGGCAGTAGTAGACAATCAATTATCATGGCAAAATAAAATCTCTGGAATGGCTATAAAAAGTAACAAATTTAAATAAGATACAAAAAAAACAAAAAAAAAAAAAAAAAAAAAAAAAAAATGGAATGTCTGGAGTAATAATTCCGAAGCCCTCTTGTGTGGTTCAGAGTACAATTGATATATTTATGATCTGGACCAACACGCGAAACCAGCTCCAAGATTTCCTCTTTTCCCACATCACTACCTACCCCCAGTCCTATCACAAGGGAATCTTTTCCTGATTTTGCACGTGATACTTACACAACTACACACCTCTTCTACCAACTTAGCTGCCTCCACTGTACAGCTAACCAACTGTTCATCACGATGAATGGCCAAAGACAAATCGTTTATACCAGCAACTTAAACCATGCAATGGTAGCCCAAGACTGTTCCCACTACTTTAACAAATTCAACACCTGCTCGCAGTGAGGGCTGTCAGAGTCACCTCTAGCCCTACAGACATCCATAGCTGGGAACTAGTCTGCCCACATCAGGCATCCCCGGGCATCAGCGTCCATTAACACCACCAGTAACCCCATCACTCATTTTTATTATAAGAAAACAATTATTTATTTATTCTTTTTCATCATTATCATTAAACGTTTCAACCTTTGCACATCATCTTCCAGGCCTGGTGGTCTTTCCAAGATTATTCCTCCACCACTTTTCTCCAAAAGACTCCCTTAGCCTCTGCGTCTTCCTTCACTTGGTCCATCCATCTTGCCTGAGGTCTTCCAACTGGTCCCCTACCCTTCCCGCTGTTCAGCAGTGCTACTTTCGGCATCCTCCCCTCCTCCAACCTCATACCATGCCCCAGCCACTGCACTATTTCCCTTCTTAACATATCTTCTAATGTTTCTGGTTATAGCCTTTCCCTGATGTTTTCATTTCTGATTTCATCTTTGCTCCTGACATTCTCTGTCCCTCTAAGAAACCACCTTTCTGCTGCCCGCAATCTGCTAACATTTCCCTTTGTCCAAGTCCAGGTTTCAGAACCATAAGTCAGTTAGGGCTGGTAATAGCAGAAGTTGGGCATCCTTCCCTACGTTCCAGCTCCAGACTACATCCTTTATATGATGCTACAATTATCCACTCTTCCTTACTCTCTAACCTATTTCTTCCTCCGTCTTTCCATTGATAGTTATCTTGCTTCCCAGACACACAAACGATTCTACCCATTCCAATTTCTTGCCATCAAGTAACACATCCTTTGAAGGGCCTGTGTTTCTTGTTATCTTTATTACCTTGGTTTTTTCTACACTCATCTCCAGGCCATGTTTACGCACTGCAGTCCACCATTTCCATAATTCTCTTTCCAGATACTTCTCCGTCTCCTTCCATAATATCGCGTCATCAGCATATGATATAACCTTCAACTCCGTATTATATGTATATCCTGGATTCCTGCGATTACTACCTCTACAACTACATTAAACAGGACAGGTGACAATAAACTTCCTTCTCTGACTCCTCTTTCTGTGCGAAACAATTCTGTTATTCTTTTTACTCCATCAAATTTATGTTTTGTATAAATATATGTTTATTGGGGTCAACTAGATATTTTGGCTTCATTTTGACTTGAATTTGCTTTGCATCTCTACACATCTGTGTTACTACTAGGGTTGTTAGTCCTAGAGGTTGCATTAGCCTAACCCAATGATCTTACTGGGTATAGGTGACCTACAGTTTAACGTAGAATCCAAACGATGGAAGTGTTCTGGTGTACTTTATATTGCACAGCAAGCCAAACCAGAGGTGAAGGTCAGGTTAAGAGTTTATGAAAATCCCAGGTGAGACTGGGATTTCAAGTGACCTTTCAAGCTCCAGTCTGACATCTTACCACCAGACCACTTATAACAGTTTTCTTTTTTTATTAAATAACTAGCTCGTACCCGTGAATTAAGAATTTTTTGCCAGAATTGAATATAAAAAATTGTTGGTAATGAAGGATTGGACCCAAACAACACTGAGTCGGCATAATATGACAGGAAAGCTATGACTATATCATTCTACCATCGAGCCAATCTCTTGAAGAGAATCAGTTTCCAACATATTTCTGTCACCATTCGATAAGGTCTCAAAATTTCGTGACTACAACTATTAAACATACCGGATAAAATGTCCTGTGCCCTTGATACAGATTTTCTTGTCAAATTCCATCAACATCGATATAGCCATTTGGTTGTGGAAACGTAACAAAAAGACAGACTTACTTCCGTATTTATAGTATTATTACTGCGGTTCACACACACACACACTCTCTCTCTCCGACTGCCAGCAACCCCTGAGGAATCATTATAACGTAAAAAAGTGTACACCTACAGCATTGCAAGACTACCTATGATTTGCCTCGCATTGCATCCCTAACTTTGTGATATCTACAGTTTAACATTCAATCCGAATAACCTACGGCTCAGGCGTCACTCTTACGATCAAGAACAATTTTTTAAAATCCTAGCCTCCACAGAGATTTGAACCGGAGACCACGACCCAAACATTTGTAAGCAAGCACTTTAACCACTGAGCTAGCTGACCGCTACACGGAAAAAGAGTGCAGAGACATCCATATCCAACGCGTCTGTCTAGTGCCATTCAGTAGTATTTTGAAATTATGAGACAACATGTATTATTTATACAGATAATTTTTCAACCAAATGTAGACAGTATTTTTCTCCCTGTTTCAAAGGATAAGTGTGCAAAGTTTCATCGAGATAGGATGGAAACTGTGGATTTGTATGAAGAACAAACAAACAAACATACATTCATCTTTATATATATATAGATTATATTCCATTTATTTTAGTTTGACCCATCTTCACAGAGATTATAATTATCATCAATCAATTTATACACCCACCAGTCATCTGCACTCTTTCCACTAGGTTTGGCTTTGGTTTAACCATGTGGCGAATCTCACTGTATACAAATCTGATTTCTGTTCCATATGTCCACCTCTGATCATGATTAAGGTTTATACTGAAATATTATAAAGTGCGTTCATTCTGGCTCTCACGCCTTCGTAAGTGGTAAGTGATGCAGAGCCTTTTCAGAGATTTAATTTTCCTGTGATTATCAATTATCTACTTCTCCTCCCACCATTGCCATCCCCACCCTTTGCCCTTGTTCACCACTGGCTTGTCATGTGATGAGTGTTGGTGTGTACACATTTGATCCTCTTCCCATTTGTTTCACTGTTAAGAATGATTAAATTTTCAATCAAAATACTGTAAAGTGTGTTTATCTTTAAATGTTTGTTGTACCCACAGTTCCTTATTTTCATTCCCTAGCAGCATTATAACTGTAACAATTATCCTCAAGTTCACTTCAAAGAATCGTACAAGGTTTAATTTTAAAATTTATGTTGCTAACCTCATCATAAAAATAAAGCTTAAATAATATCCAAGGTATGAAAAGAAAAAAATAAGGGAGTAATAATAAAGGATTAAAGGTCAGAGGAAAACTTTTTTTTTTACTATTGCTTTACGCCTCGTCGATGTCAAGGTCATTAAGGGAGGGATAGGACTGGGGGCAAAGAACGGGAAGGAATTCGGACATGGCCTTTTAAAGGAAACATCCTGGCATTCGCCTGGAGTGATTTGGGGAAACCAAGGAAAACCCAAATCTGGATGCCCGGATGGGGATTAGAACTGCCGTCCTCCCGAATGCGAGACCAGATCAGAGGAAAAACATTTAAGGATAAAATCAAAAAGATAATAATTTTTAACTTAAAAAATCTAACTTGAACAGCATAACCATTTAAGGATTCCATGATTAGAGGCACATACTGAATTTCTTTGTGATCTGGAAACTATATAAGCAAGTCTGCCAATGTGGATATTTACTGTTTAGTGAGATTATGTGAATTTTTAAAGATACTCAGATTAGCAGTTCCTGCCAGTACAGCTGGGTGTGTTAAGATACCACCACACTGGATCATGGAGGTACAATGGGACAAGGTTAAAATCTAGGCCCTGCATTCGAGGCCCCAGTGCCGGATTAACCACGTAGCACGAGTTAGCAAATGCTATGGCCTCACGCCTTCTGGGGGGCCTGGCGCCTCGTAGAGGGGACCCGCGCCCAGGAGTCTCTGGAACCTCCCCGTTAGGCTAGATGGGCACCTTTTTTACTAGCTTGACAATTCCCCCGGATGGTGAAAACCGAGGGCCTCTTCCTCACATTTGCTAAGCGCCCCATACTGTCTTAATCCGGCCCTGCATTCTAGCTTTGATGATTATGGATTACAGGCAGTTTTCCAGTATGACCAAGGCGAATGGTATGGTCCCCAATATCCTCTTCATAAACTACACATTTCACAAACAAAAATTCACTTACGACCTATAGTAGGTGAGCAATAATGCTCTGGCCTTTCAATCACGTGGACCCATGTTAGAATCTCCATCCAGTCATCCAGATTTTGGTTTCTAGTGGTTTCCCAAAATGAATCAAGATGAACACAGGATGGTTCATTCAAAAGGCCATTGTCAGATTCCTTCCCTTCTTTAAAGACCTCAACATCAACACAGCTAAAACATAAGGAAAAAAATCATATAGAGGCAAAGTTACATGTTTCCTCTCTCCCGTCATAGCTATGACAGGCCTAGAAGTTGATAGTAGATGGATCCTTGCTATCAAAATAAGCACAGCCTCTGAAAGAGGATGTACTGGAAGTTAAAACATTCAAAAGATAATAATGAAGAGTCAGATCAGCTTTTGTTTCACATTACGAATGGAGATTTGTAGTGAAATCACATTGAAAAGACATCAATGGAAGTATGAAAGGAAATGCGATTCACATTTGAAGGAAAAATCCAATGTTTCTAAAATAAAATAAAAAAATTATCTATAATTTAGAGATAGCAATCAAAATCTCCATATATACATATACTTCATCATTTCAACATATGTTGCCCATTTTGATGGTTCTGCAACACCTTTGACTTACATATACAGTAAACATTCCTAAAAAAAAAATGTGTATGTTGACCAACAGTCATTACCAACAGGTCTCCAAGTAACACAATCTATCATGTGACTGCCAGGGGAAGTGGGAATGTGACAAAATCCATAGCCATATATCTCACTGCGACCCCAATGATCTAGGTGATACACCTGAACGTGAAGTTTTGGCCAGCCTGAAACACGAGAGACATACGTTAGATTAAGTCACTATACAAACACTAGCTGTAATACTGAGACCATTTGTATTAACCTTGTATTCCTTTGGTGGCAAAGTGTATGTCTATCGGATGAGACCAGTATGCCTTCTCCTCATACTGGGGATTGTCAACATGTGTCTGTCCTTCCTTCAAGCCTGCTATCAACTGCCACCCACCACCTGTTTCATAAATAAATATGTAGACCTTGGATAGTGGTAGGGTCATAAACGGAAATAATGGAAAAGTTGATGCACTCATTATATTTCAGTACCTGGGTGACCAATCTTCACTCGGCATCTTTTGATTTCTGTTCAGTATGCAAGATTTCATCAAAATCCTTAGAGAAGTTTGTGAGAAATTAATATTATCTATTTACAACAGTTACTCATGTAATAGTATTTGGTTGGATAGATTAGATATAAATACGGTGTAAAAACCTAACCTGAAGGTTGGTTGGATCCTCCAGAAGGAGGCACACTAAGCCATTGTATCAGAGGTAGGACGGCCAGTTCCTTTCCTCTGAGACCTACAATTTAATGAAGAATCCAAACCACAGAACAGCCTTCATAGTTCATATGATCAAATACAAATCTTAAAATTTCTTGCCCCCACCAGGATTTGAACCAAGGACCATGGCCAGAATTTTTTGAGAGCAAGCGCATAAACCACTTTTTTCCCCACTAATTACAGCTGTCAGACCGTATTTAAAAATCTTGAATAATAGTTCAACATTTTATTTTAACAGCAGCGTTTCATGAATTCCAGACATTTGAAGTGCACATTTCCTTGCTCGAATCAAAGAGAAACTTAAATATCATCAGCAGGCATTACCTGAAACTTCTATGACAGCTGTTTCCGAGATAAAAAAATGCTGCTATTATGTTAAATATTGTTTTGTAAGGTAAAGAAGTTTAAAAAATAAGCATCTGTTTTTTACTTATGGCTTTATGCCTCGTCGACGTCGTTAGAGGCAGGATGGGATTGGGGATAAGGAATGGGAACGAATTTAGCCATGGCCTTTTGAAGGATGCACCCCAGCATTTGCCTTTAGTGATTTAGGGAAACCATGGAAAATCCAATTCTGGGTGCCCGGACGGGGATTCGAACCTGCGTCCTCCCAAATGTGAGGCCAGAACGTTAACCATTCACCCACCACGCTCGGTGCCAGAATCTATTTTCTAAATATCTACTTTTAAAATGTTTTACAATTAAACTGGTAGTATTTAATGATAACCACTTGTAATATTGATGTTTGTGTTAAAGACACATATGGTCATAGTATTAGATTGGATAGATTAAATATAAGGGCAGTATAAAAACCTAACCTGAAGATTGTTTGTAAAGTTTTGTAAAGTAAAGTATCACTTCCGACAAAGCCAATACCTATTTTTTAAATATTTTCTATTTAAATGTTTTACAATTAAACTTGTTGTGATAGTACTCACAGGGGTCAGCTAGTTTACAAGAACTGTTCATATAAATATATGAGTTCCTTGTTGAAACCAAAGAGAAACTATTAGTTGGATTTCTGCTACCTGAATCATCTATGAGGGGGCATTAGAGCCGTTTTTGAGATACAGAGTGCAAAAATTGTTCGTATTTTGTTAAATTGTGTTTTTGCACAGAAGACAACTATTTAGATAATATTAAAAAACAAAACATTACCTAACTACGAAATTTCATCAAAATCGTTAGAGCCGTTTCCGAGATTGGAAATATATACAAGCATTGCTCATTGAAAGATAAGATTATTAATTAATATCAAAGGATAAGGAAAATGACTGATCACTCATCAAAGATAAAGGCTGCAGCAAGTGAAACACATACGAGGACAAACAAAAACATATACAATATTTTGGTTTTACACCTTACTCATGTCCTATGGACTAAGACCTATGGTTCAAAACATGTGCACACACCAAAATTTACCACGTGACTGGCTAGGCAGCAGAAGACAGGTTGGGGGAGGTGGGGGTGAAATGTTAGGAAGTGAACTATCTACATTGTTGGAAAGATTCCCCCACCCTGTCTTCCGCTGCCTAGCCAGTCATATGGTAAACTTCAGCATGTGCACACCTCCTGAACTTTATAAATCAGTCCCTAGCACATGACTAAGGTGTAAAACCGAAATATTGTGTTTTTGTTTGTGAGTGATACATCATTATTTATACTGCCTAAAAGCCATTTCCTTTTTCATTAATATTATTATATTTCATTATTGTCATACATATAAAAGAAAATATGAGTTAGCATGACTTAATAAATAAATAAAATGATATGAGAGGAAAGGAGGTGAAACCCTTCTAGAAACAATTAAGACAAACATGACACAGAACAAAAGCAAAAAGCCAATGGAGTAGGAAGAAATGCTGCAAGACAATATTTACATGGAAAGGAAAGATAAACTACACCCAGAGTTGGATTAAGACAATGCAGCACCTGTAGCAAATGCGAACAGCAGGCCCTCGGTGTGCTTTAGGTATTAAAGTACAGACTATAAAATAAAACAATACATTTTCAAAATTATGATTGAATGTGGGCAGATTTAGAGATAACACTAGCAAAATCAATATTTCTAAGTAAATCATTTTCTATGATCATTAAAGTCAGATCATTTAGGTGTTATTATTGTATTGTATTCCTTAGTTTATTTTAAATGCAATCATCTGAAATTCAAGCCCTCTGGTACAAAGTTGTCAATGTACCTACAAATGTGAGATTATTTCGAATCCATATGAAATCTACAGATAGATGTGATACATGTGGGAATATTGAAACATTAATTCACCGTTTTACTTGTGGAAAGGCTGCAGATATCTGGAACTGGAAGATTCATGCAACAGCAACTCTATTAGAAACTTGTCTGTCTGAGGTTACATGCGAGATTCTAATACGACCAGACATCAATACCATACCACCAGAAAAACTTAATTCACTGGTTTGGGTATTAAGATAAGCAGTGTAATAAAAAAAAAAAAACCTAAGGATTTAAAAGATTATTTATCTACACTTAAAAAACACTATGAAATTTAAAAAATTCAACGCGGTACAAACGCCACTTCGGAGCATATCTAAAAGAACTTCTTCTCCGTGAACAATTTTGATAACGAATATATTCAGCCCATTCGTTTGTCCAGAGTACTCATATTGATGTTTCTGTAATGTACAATTTATTACGAATCTTGTAATGTTGTGATGTAGAAATGTTGTAATATTGGGGGAAAAAAAGTGTAGAAGAAGAATTTTCTTTACTGCAGTTGGTGATCTTCAAACTAAACTCATATTTAAGTTCTAAGGCAGCAACCACATTTGTTCTCAGCACCTCAGTGAAATGTATCAGTTTGTTAGTTTGTTGCCTAGACTGTCTTCCACATCATCTGGGTAAGCTCTGACGGTAATTAGTGATCTTTTCATTTCTTCTGCTGCTAAAGACTAACTTCCTAAGCATTCCAAATACACTGGTAACTTGACGATATGCTTCCCAGCACATTATCAATTATGACAATAAACGCCTGAATTTCAAAATTTTGTGTAGGTGTTTGATTTTCTATAACTTCAATGAGTGTAGTACGGCTGCTGAAATATCGTACTTTGCATTTCATTTGCATCTTCTTGAAGTCTTCTTGAAGTGTATCCTGAATTAAAGTCTTGATCAGAAAATTGCAGAGAAGCATTAATCGTTAGTTCTGTTTCTACTCTTTCTTGCCAAGCTGTATGTGTTTCTATTGGGCGATGGGTGGTATAACATTCGTAACATTGAGACTTAGATATTTCTACGCATAGGTGCAAAGTTCCTCGAAGCTGCAGGGCCCATAGCATTTGCTAACTCTTGCTACGTGGCTTATCCGATATTACTGTACCCACTACTCACCGAAGTTGAAGGAAGAAGGGCATTTTAAAAGAGGAGTCCTACATGTGGCTGTAGTGCTCATAGCTACCTGCACAAACTCAGTCACACATTTCTATTTTATTGCAAAAGAGCATGACCCCAAATATTATATTTCTTTTAAGTTTGTGAATCATATTTTTTGTTGCTGCTGCCTTCCTCCCTTCAACTTGGGTGAATGTTTGGTATAATTTATTTTTCCTTACCATACCATTATATAGTAAAGACACTCACATATGGATCTACACAGCACAAACAAGGCAAGAGCACAGAGAACCCTGCAAGCACAGATACATGGACAATGCTGATAGACAGCGGGTGAGGGAGTGTGGAAAACTGAATGTAGAGTGTGTGTGAATGAACAAGTCTGGGCAAACATTTCATAAATATCTGCAAAGCAAATCATCATTTGACTGATTCTCAACATGTAAACTGTTGAAGATGGCAGTGCGTTTTATCACAATATTGTGTTTTTATAACGATATAGCACACCCATGAAGACCACATCACACCAATATACTATGAAAGCATCTGTTTACACACAACAGGTTAGACTGTTAAAGTATCAATATAATCAATAAATTTCAGTAATCATTAATTAAATTATTAAAATATATGTGAGTTCCAAAAAATGCTGAATGAAAATGGAAATAACTGTGTGATGTTTCAGATATCTCTCTGATACGTAGTCTACATACCTGTGTGAATTTTCCACTTGCAGAACAGTGTCTGTCTAGGAAAGTGGCTTGCCCCAATAATCTGTCCAATCACATGAACCTCAGCCATTCCATGGTCTCTTAACTGATGAAAACAGAAATATGTGACTTGTATAAGACTTCAAACCTAAAATTAGAAACTAACAACTTAGATTCCACCTAAACCAACATTCCATCTTAATAATAAACAAACCGTCAAATTATTTAATGTTTAACTTTTATTTATATTAATTATTCAATGTCAATTTTGAGCTGCAATGTTACATAACAGGTATTGGTCTACAGTTAACCCATTGGTTTGGAGGGCAGCTATTTACTACAGAATAATTTCGAAAATTTAAATTATAGATTTTTATTTCCGCTTCTGTCATGTGTCTTCTATTTTGCATTAGGTCCGCCTCTTGCCATGGGCAGATCCACTAACTGCTCTGGCCAGCCACGTTTACTCACTGTACACTATCGAGAGTCTTTTTGTAAACTTTCTTCCTACTGTGACACGGCCCCAACCACACCGCCTCTCGCTGCAGAGGGGGAAGGCTACCACTCCAGTTTGCGTCTTGGCGTTACTTCCTGACACCAGCTGCTCGGCCACAATCCCAGATTGCTGAGAGGTCTCAGCAAGATTAATACACATTCTTAAACAACATATTCTAATGTAAAGTAAGAAAATATCAAATTTATGCATTTTCTTACAGATCATCAAGAAAACTGCAGAAGTTATGCAAAGTAGAAAACCCAGTACAAAGTACATACAAAAGTACTTGGGAGTAATTATCATTATTACTTCTGCAAATAATTACACCAAGACACACAACAATTATAAATCAAATTTAAGTATCTGTACAATTGATGACTATTCCACAGAACATTAGGTTGTGTGATGTAATGCCTTCAGGATATCTCATTGTGTCCACAGTGGACTGTTCTCCACAATGTGTATCATACATGTAAACCTCATTTCTTTAAATTTTAGTCACTCCTCTCTTTTTATATTCTAACGCAATTAAGTTTTGACTATTTATCTCAGAGCAGGCAAATTTCCTAAATCTTCTTTATTGGCTACTGAACCAGGTGAGTATTCACTTTAGTGTTTTTTTCCATTCAGTTGTGATATTAAAGGGTGCAGGGATTGCAGATCAGTCCTGGATTATTTAACTAATGTATTTACTTAAAGGATGCAGATTCTTTAACATATTTTCTTTTCAGATACATAGGCACCAAAGAGAAACAGATTGATACTACCAATAAAATTTAGCTGGACATTCAATTTTATGTATAAGGAGAATTTCTTCTGTGGGTAAAGGTCAGGGACTGCAATAAATTACCAAGGGAAGTGATTCACCAAAGAGCTGAAGGAATGTAAATAGGTGAAGAATTTTAACACTTCATGCCTTTTTCTGCTTTTCGCCTTGTCAACATCAAGGTCGTTAGAGAAGGGTGGAAAAGGACTGGGGGCAAGGAAAGGGAAGGAATGTGGCTATGGCCTTTTGATTGAACCATCCTGGCATTCATCTGGAGTGGGATTCAAACCCACGTCCTCCGAATGCAAGGCCAGAGCAATACTGCTCATCGACCACACTCATTTTTAACACTTAAAGTAAATAAGATAAAAAAATTCAGATAACTCCATACACAGAAGAACAATAATTCCCTCTCAAATATTTTAGAGCAAGTGCAGAATATTTGCGCCTGAACTCCAGCTTCTTGCAGCAAGTTTTTAGAGGAGATTTCCTGAAGAGATTGATTTCCTGGAGATGTTGATACAAAATTGTTTAAATCAGAAGGATCAATTTAGACAGGTTCATAGATGCTTTGTTTAGAAGTCGCAGGAGAAAACAATTACATTAATTGTAAAATGTTATTTACAAGCTTCCTTAGATAGACGAAATACTGTATTCTCACTTTTTTTAGTTATTTCAAAAGGGGAACAGAGCTCTAGCTGTTGCTCCATTATCTGTCAGTCTATCACATGCCTCCAGCTCATAACTGAAATACAATTGTAAAAAACGGAGACTTTCCCGGCATATGCTTGAAATGAGACATCTGCACAGGTCGGCTGACCGTCGGATACTTATCCAACACCTGATGAAGACGACGGAGCTAGTCGTCGAAATATCGTGTTTTCAAAATGCTATCCGGCGGTACACCCCTGAAGACTTCATTTCGAAATACATTTGACTTCACATGATGTGTATTTCATGACCCAAACTGAGTATCATATTTAAAATTTGTAAGATTATATTCTTGTTGGGGGAGGGGGGTTATACAGAAATAATTGGGGTTGAAACACAAAAAAAGGTCTGACCTCATTTTTTTATCACTGTAAATTAAATAGAAGCGTGGCCATCATAGTTGTTAGTTTTGGACCCTTTTTATTACTAGATCTATCTCAGAAACTGCTATTGTACAGAAACTTGTTGCCAACAGAATTGAATATATTCTATATTTAAATTACAATTACTAAAAACTCTCACATCTAATATATTTTTAAATAAACAGAAGTTTTGGAGATTACTACAGCATATATTATCATAATTTCAGTTTAAGATGCTCTAAATTCAAAGTGTATTACTGCTATGAGGTAACACAGTGTGGCATTGGAGAGCCATGGAGTGGAGACCTCTATCTAACCTGTCATTTCTGTGCCAAGCGAGTGCCATCTGGTCTACCAGATTCAAGATACACATTCACGTTATCAGAGTAAAAAACTTGAATGGTGCAAGACCCAACTCACACTTGGCCACTGTTTGCTTTTTATTTGGCTGATGTTTCCATTTGTGGCAGCAGTCACTGAATGTGGTAAGATTATTTGTCACTATGTGAATTGTTTGTTCTAAAATTACTAATACCAAGTCATTTGTATACTGTATCTCACCGAGTAGGTAGCCGGCATGCCACAGACATAATGGATTAAACTGGTTCCAGAACTGATCTTTGACAAAGCCTATCTTGAGAGTTCTCATACAGTTAACTTTTATAATATAAATAACAAATGATAGGGAAAATAAACCCATCATTCACCAAAGTTAAAGGCAAAAGGTCTGCTATGAACACACAAAATATGACATCAACACAGTTGTATATTATTTCAGTTTAAAACCTTATTCGAACAGAGATAGGTGATTCATTTGGCAAGGGAGGAGTGCACACCCCAAGGCTTTTCACATGACTGGCCTGGCCTTGGAGAATATGTAGGTGTGGAGGAGTAAAATAAAGTGACGTGAACAATCGATAATTTTGGTAAAAAAAATAAGCATCACAGATTGTGGCCGAACACTCGTGATAGCTTTCTTCTAAGACTTATCAATAGTTTTCTTCCACTTACCATTAGGGAAGAAATAATCAGGAAGAAGGGAGAACTGATCAAGAAGAAAGACAAAATGATCAGGGCCCCTGAGGCTCATCCTGTGGAGGCTCAGCATGGGTAGGCTGTGCCTGTGGATGCTCAACCAGTAGAGACAGTGAGAAGGGGGAGAAAGATGGTTGGGATTTGATAACAGGTCATAGGTGAAATACAGTTAACAGGATGAAAAAGCAAGACGCTTCAGAAATTATGGTGAAAAATAAGTTTGACCTGTTACCAGAGTCAGTAGGGGAAGAAACTCACGTACATTTAGGAGTAGGTAAGGTGCCTTTAGGAATAGGAGTGTGCAAGGAGACAATAGGAATAAAAGGGTTCTAATTAGGTATTAACCATCAAAAGGTTAGACTCTCTTCTGCAGGATCAGTTAGGCACAGGTCACAAGTTTTTTCAACCCTAGTGCAACATTAGCTCGGGTAATACAGGAAATAGGGTCACTGAGTAGACGTTTCACTAAGGACGATAGAGTAGTAATAGTGGGAGGTGTGGGGAATAGTGTTGACAGAAATGTGAGTTATAGTATAGAGAGTGACCTGAGGAAGGTGGTGAAGGAGGCACAGCATACAAGGGTTGAACTCATGCAGGTCCTAAGTTGCCATGACCAGCCATAGTTGAACCACACTGTGAGGCGGGTAAATGTGGGAATGGAGGTGCTACTGGGGAAAGGCATTAGTTCTGTGTTTGGGGTCATGCCTGTGGAAACCATTTGTAGGCAGGTTTTCACTAGGCATAGCCTTACCTGAATTAGAAGGAGCAAGGGGGTCTTTCATGAGTTGTTAGCTAAGGCTGTAAGTGAGCCCATTTCCAGTGATGATGTGGTCAGTACTGTGCCATTCTTAGGTTAGGGTCTGCTGGTGAGGGGATACAGATAGATGATCAAAAGGATACTGATTGTTAATCCACAAAGGAGGAAAGTTCACAAATTCTAAAACATTAGATGACGCTTTAGAAACAATACCTGGCAGGGGCAGAACTGCGAAGGGGGAGGTTAATGCTGAAAATATCAGAAAGCCAGTCATGGGAGTATTATCGGCGAACTGTAAAAGTATAATGGACAAAGTAATAGAATTTGCAAACGTAGTAGAGACATGCAAACCACAAGTTATTATATGAGTAGAGTCAGGGTTAAAAAAGAAATATTACACAATGAGGATTTTTCTGATGGTTACATAGGGTATCGCAGAGATAGAGTAGCAATTGGTGGAGGTGTTTTCATACTGGTTAGCAAAGAGTACTACAGTTCACTGGTGTTCATAGATCATGAACATGAGTTACTCAGGGCAGATTTCAGGGGTAATAAAAAATCAGGGTGTTGGCTGCTTACCATAGTGGAAGAATGACTGATGAAGATAAGGGAGAAATTGAATTCATACACAGAGTTCAGAAGTGAGAATAGAATGGTCATTACTGGTGGGGAATTAAATTTATGGGATTTAAACTGGGTAGGAAATAAGATGGCAAAGAAGGTAGCTACAAAAGGGTTTATGAAGAATATTATTGAAGCAGGGAGACCACAGACAGATGCATCTAAAATTTTCTATGGCTATTTTAGTAAATTAAGGGGAAGGAGTGGTGTTGAAACAGTTATAGATAAGGATGAAGAAAAAGTTGGTAAGGATTTGAAAAGGCAGAGATTTTAACTGCTGTAGTGAGACTATTAGGGACAATACTTCAGGAATTGAAGAATGTAAATCGGAGAATAAGATTATCCCCACAATTAGAAATGAGCAGACTAAAAAAATTTGAAATTCATCCTGAGGATATCATGAAGGAACTAAGAACATTGAAAAAGCTTAAACGTGGTGTAGATAATATTACTATGGATGTCTTAAAGACAGCAGTATGTGACACTGTAAACTATCTTGAAACGTTGTTTAAAATGAGTCTAGATACGTGTTGCTTGCCAGAGGAATGGAAAAGTGGGATAGTAGTAGTAGTTTATAAAGGAGGGGTGACAAAAAAGGTAAAAAATTATAGGCCAATCAGTTTGGCATTCTTCTTCTTCTTGTCCCTATCCATTCCGGATTTCGGCAACCATCTTGGCTGTCTCGTCTCTGCTCGGATTAACTCTGTAGATGTCTTGGAGGTCAATATTCTTAGATTTTTTAACCAAGAAGTTCTTCTTCTACCAGCAATTCTCTTTTCTGGTATTTTCCCCTAGAGAACAGATTGCAGGAGTTCATAGTTTGGCATTAGTAGTATGTAAATTAATCAAAAGATCGATTTGCAACCAAGTCAAAAATTTGTGTGAGGAACGTAAGTTATTTTCAAGTCGACAACATGGATATTCCAGTGAATCTCAATAAGAAGAATATAGGCCTATGCATTGATTTTTCAGATGAAATGGACAAGGGAGACGAAATAGATGGTGTAACAATAGATCTTTCAAAGCCATTCGACAAAGTTAGCCGTAAAATGGTGATAAAGAAGGTAAAAAGTATTGGAGTAGAAGAAAAAGTGATCTCCTGGGTAGAAAAATTCTTAAAAGGTAGAAAGCAAAAAGTCAGGGTACAAAATGCAGTATCAAAATAAGAGGAAGTGAAAATGCAAGTGCCACAGGGTAGTGTATTGAGACCAATGCTATTTGTTATTCTTTTTTGCTTATGGCATTATGATTTGTCATAGCAGAGAGCATTAGAGGCAGGAAAAAACTGGAGGCAAGGATTGCGAAGGAATTCGGCATTTACCTTTAGAAGGAATCATCCCAGCATTCGTCTGGAGTGTTTTTTGGAAACCATGTAAAACCAAATGGATGGCCGGATGGGGATACGAGGCTAGAGCATTACCGCTCATCCACCACGCTCAGTCCATTCCTGTTAGGGTATTTAACAAATCTTTCTTATTCAATTTTCACAATAAAACCTACAGTATTCCGGGATATTCTGCGATAATCGTGGTGCCACAATTTGATGACAGATTCTTATGTAACTCAACGAAAAAAAATTGAAAATGAGGAATATAATTTTTTGATACCTCGCTTAGTATTCAGAATATACTGTCTCAAAAGTGAGGTGGTTAGGATGAAATGTGGCCTGGACTAGAAGAAAAATTTTGCTTAAGTCAATGTGGATGATAGATTCTTCTGTAACTCGAAAAGACAAATCAAAAGTAAAGAATTTTTATATATATATATATATCTCGCTTAGTTCTTGAGATATCGTATATCCAAATTAAGATAGACAGGTTGAGATGTGGCCTGGACCAGAAAAAAATCGACAAATCCATGCTAGACATGCACAATAGAGATTTTGTTTTCTTCCTAGCGGTAATGATTAGAATGAAATACAACATGGCCATCAAGAAAAAAGTCACCAAAAGTACCACGAATTATACCAATAACCGATTTTTGCGGTGCCGCGGTGAATATATTGCTGTCGTATTCAGAGATGTTAAACAAACATGTATTTATTTTTTTCTCTAGCATTATTGTAATTGTGTGTTCTTAACTTCTTACCCTGAGAATACCTGTTCTCCTTTCAGGTCTCCCTCTCAGGGGCCATCCACAAATTAGGTCACATGAATTTCATGATTTTTTAACCCCTCCCTCCCCCCATGTCACAGGTTGTCACATTTGTGGGACCCCCCCTCCCCCCTGGTGTGACGTCACATACTTTGCAATTTTAAATTTATAAATTAAAACAGCACTTCCAAAATGATTTATGTATTTTTTATTAAAAAAGCATATCAACAATAAATAAAACATTTATGAAAATATTTAAAAAGCATAAAAATTGAATTAATGATACAAAATTGAGTCATCATGTGTCCATGGATTTTGAACCCATTCCTTGATACTGTTTTTATTGGCATGATAGTCATTTCATTTTTGGTTTCGCTAGTGTTGGGAACATTTGATGTATCATCACTTCATCTTCCGCCACGAGCCAAAAAGTGATACAAATTATGCACGTGATGTCACAAAGTTTATGACACGTCCCCCCCCCCCTTGTCACACTTTGTTGACCCGCCCCCTCAAGGTGTGATGTAATTTATGGATGGCCCCTTATGCTTTGCAGTTGCGCGCGCGCTGAATAAGTCATACACCGCATAGTATGACGCCATTCGTTATTATGCCGGAAAGTAGCTGTAGCGCAATTGCAATTTAAACTAACGCCCTAATTCTTCTGGCAATATCTTCCAAACCTAATCGCCGATATGTGTCTTCATATTAGAAGCTTACGTTATTACACTTTAAATTAAATATTATCGCCAAAGGAATGTGTGTACCAAATTCCATACCGATAGAATAATATTTGTAGGTTCCGATGTATTGGCGTGGAGCCGTGCCTTATATGTTCCCAGCAAATCTTCATCCGCCTCATGACTTCCAATGAATCTCAACTTAGCTCGTGTATGTATTGTATCAGTTACCGATCGTGTTCTGCGGTAATTTCCACATACAAAATGATGTAGAAAGAAGTAAAAACTATATTATTTTTAGTTCCACTGCAAATAAATACAAGAAAAGAAAA
This sequence comes from Vandiemenella viatica, assembly GCA_031002005.1. Lineage (NCBI taxonomy): Eukaryota > Metazoa > Arthropoda > Insecta > Orthoptera > Morabidae > Vandiemenella > Vandiemenella viatica. Next base: position 181,889,189 of record JARYHS010008075.1, on the reverse strand, counting down.
TTTCTAACAGATTTACAATCCGGTAAGAATGAAAAAGAGTAACAATACGCTTTGAATGCAACCAAACATCCCTCTGAAACAGAATCTTAAGGTCATATCTATTAATTACATGTGTTTTACTTAGATTCTATAAGAAATAAGCAACTTAGAACTTACTTTTCAATGACATACTTCAAAAGTATTTTATTGTATCGGATAAGCCATTTCAAAACACTTGTTGCCATAGCAACGGCACATCACAACTTTCTATATCCCGCCATTCTGCGATTTTAAATGTGTACGTATACAAAAACAATAACTCTGGTTTCATCTGCTCATGGAGGAAGATATTTCCTTCCTTCATGCATCCGCTATCTATCTTTCGTTTAATTAATCTTTAGATAAAGCTTAATCCTTATTATCCAAATTGTTAGTGGTTTAAAAAAGTAAATTATAACTTCTTATTATTTTTCTAAGAACAGTCATACCCTTAAATTGTTTTCTAAATAATTCTATCAGTGAGATTATTGTCCTTGATTAAATGCCGCACAATAGGCTTTTAATTGAATCATTTTCTTAAGACACTATTCCAATAGTACTTTGATTTCTCAGTACAATTTTTTTAGTATTGATCCATCGATGATGTGGCGTAAAGTCTAGTATTTTTTACCTCTCTGCGTATCCTTTCTTTCCTTTCTAAACGTAAACATTAGATCATTTCTATTCTCTATGCATTTAAGAATATTCTTAATCACACACATTGAGGAGGCCATCGACCTAATTACACTTACCGTCAAACGGGGTTACTTGGGACAGTTTCATTTTTCAAATTACTGTACAACTTAGAAATTAAGTGTCAGAAACACACTGATTGTGTGTAAACTCCAGTGGCTGTATGTTCTAATTAATTTTCATCATAAAATGAATGATTATCTTTTGCTTATGCCTGAAAAGTAAATTTTTCCTGCTGTCCCAAGTTACCCTTGAGATAGGGTAACTTGGGACAGTAACTTAAACTCAAAAGTAAGCCTATGTTTTGATGTCTGTGTTCCAAGTTAAACTATATTTAGGTTATTTGAGACATTGCAGAAATAACCAGTAAGGGAAAGCTTTGATTAGTTTCCAAACTAATGCATTTATCTCATCTTTATTACACGATACATCTAAATACAGAATATCACACTTAATTCAAATATGGCTAGTTATATTGAATACATATCTACCCCTACTCATTACTTTAACTGGCACAATGACCTTCATTATTTGATGTGTCTTAACATTGTCTATGTCATCAACTGTAGGAAATACAAAGATATTGGTTTTCTTTCCTTGGTAGCTACGAAGAAATTTGCACTGATAGGTTCCATTAGTTTCTATTGAAAGCACTTGCCCTACAAAAATCTTTTCCTTCTGTTTCTTGGTACCTTCATCGTACATGAGTTTAATCATAACAAAATCGTGAACACTTGGCTGGATGTTTCCAGAGGGTTCTTCAAAATTTTTATCATCATTAACAATGGATTCCAAAAACTCTGTGTCATGTTCTTCATCTGATGCACCAAAATTATCAAAGTCCAATTCATCACTTGTGTCATGAACTGAGAATGATTCATTATTAGATTCAGACTCTGAGTCATCATTGTTACACTGCTTCTGTTTTTGGGTCTCTGGTAGAACTAAATTGCAGCCGCCCTCATATTTCATTTCACTGGAGTCAGCAGTTCTATGTTCCTTAGTATGGACCCCTTTACGCCTGTTGTTCTTCAGATCTGCAATCATTTGCGATGAAATGCTTTGACCTGCAGTGAGCTGAAGCTTCTGTCGCTTTTTCGGTATTCCAGTTTCAGAAGTCCGAGTTTCGTGCAAAAAATCTTGCAGTGATGCTTTCCAGTGACTCAGTTCTTTTCAACAGTTCTTTTTGGTAGCCTTCCCAACACTTGTTGTGCATCAAGAGGCCTGATGCCACTTGCCCGGAATCCACTTATTAAATTCTCACCTGCTTTCTCAGCAAGTCGATCTAAACACTTCTTCAGCAGACGTGGGAAGGAGTCTTTAGGAACTGTTCCGCGATGTTTGTTTTTCCATTCTTCTAATACCTTTCTCCACTCAACTTTTAAGGGTCTGAAGAATGCTAGGTCTAATGGCTGACACAGATGGGTTGCATTGGGTGGCAATAGAACAAATTTGGTATTGTTTTTCTCACATTCCTGTATTACTATTATAGAAATATGACTTGGAAGGTTGTCACCAATAATAGCCTTTGGTCCATCTCCTATGGATTTAAAATATGGTAAAGCTAAGGTAAAGAACCAGTCTTCAAAAATAGGACCTTCAAACCACCCAGATTTTGATCTGTTGTATCTTGCTCCCTGAGGTCCTCCTTCCACCCATGTTTGATATAGGTGATCTGCCTTATAAACAATATAAGGGGGGCAGTGAATGTCCGCTAGCTGTTCCAGCAAACATTACTGATGTGATTGACTTGGAAGAGTCTATTAATCGTTCTGGATGTTTGCAAGTACGCCGAACAATAACTTTCTTCCTTCCTGGATCATCACACAAATTTGTTTCATCATAGTTTATAATAGCCTCGTTGGGTACATCATTTAATGTAACCTGTAATGTTTTAAAGTAGTTTGTTATTGATTCTTGGTCAACAGCAGCTCTGGCTCGCTTGATGTTCTCACTTAATCTCACTTTCAGTTGATCAGATTGTCTCTTCAGAAATGATTTTACCCAGTCAACACCAGGCAAGTTGTTTTTGAATCTTGGTTCTTGCACACCAATTTTGTCAAGATATCTTTTGACAATTAATAGTACATCAAACTCAGTCAAAGGGAAACCCCACTCTGCAATCAGGAGTAATGAATCTGTCAATATTTCTTCATCATCTGTTGATAGAACACATGAACGCCCATATTTTTTGGTGTTTTTTCCAGCTACTCTACGAGCAATCGTACTCTTAGGTACACCATACATCTCAGCAGCTTTCCTGATTGACATTTCTTTCTTCTTCACAGCATCCAAAGCGAGTTTCAGGTTATCTTCTGAGAAGTCATGGTATTTTCGGGCTCCTAACCTCCTATTGTACTGCCTTGGCATGTTATTTAGCCTGAAATATAATTAAAACAATCAATAGTATTTAATTTTGTGGATGCTTATTGAAGGAAGTATAACTTGGGACACTGTCCCAAGTAACCCCAAAATTACAAATTATAGCTTAAAAATGTTTTACTTGCTTAGGTTGGCAACAATGCAAAATACAAAGCATCCTTGATGTTGAAAAGTTGGGTTATAAAACTACCATATATTCAGCTTTATAATTTCATTGCCTCAGCAAATACACACAAAGTTTTTACGTGTATTTTTCGAGAAAATCAGGTATATCACATAAATCCAACCTCAGTTAGACCCCTACCTCGATATTGCTTGGAAAAATGTATATCTTGCAAGTAAACATTCAGTAGAAGTCGCCTATTGTGTTATGGCAGGTTCTCACTGATGCAATTAATGTCAAAGATATTCCAAAGTATGGGTTCATTTTGTCCTAAGTTGGACTGCAGTCCCAAGTAACCCCGTTTGACGGTAATTTAATTGCGATCGAACATTGCTGACATCGCAAAATTATTTCCAGGTAACAACCACCACTACACACAATATTAGGATGGCTCAACAAACGGTTATCCTGTTTCCGATTTTATTATTATTATTTATTTATCAATCTTGTTCCATGGATCCCTGCTGAGGAAGTACCTCTGGGATGTGAAACATGTCATTGTTGATACATATACACATAATATGAGTCATATCATAGTAAATATATATATACATATTTTAAAAATACAATAAACAATAATAAACATACATTTTTGCAACTGAGTTTTGCAAACGTCATAATGAGTACAATTAATTATTTTCTTCAAATTCTTGAATGGAGTAGGAGTTGCCAATAAGATAATCTCTAAGTTTTTGTTTGAATACATCTTTATTATCTGAAAGCTGTTTTATACGATTAGGTAGTTTATTAAACAGATGTATCCCAGAATAATTAACTCCTCTTTGTACTAATGACAGAGATGTTTGAGTTTTATGCAAGTTATTTCTGTTTCTTGTATTGAAACTGTGTACCTGTGAATTAGGTGTAAACAGGTTAAAATTTTCTATGACAAAGCTCATGAGAGAATATATATACTGAGAATACATTGTAAGAATATTGAGTTTCTTAAAGAGTTGTCTGCAAGAAGTTCTTGGTTTTAAACAAATAAAAAGATTGTAAAAATACATTCACAGTCATCTTAATATAACAGAGAATTTTCTTGTTTGAGATTATTTTCGTACAGTTTTTGAGTGACATACGACGGAATAAATCTTGATGGTATCGATTTTCTTATCGATGCTGAGTACAGATTTTGCAATAATCCAAAACATTGAGAAATTTTAGTTCTGATGTGTAAGCTTCCTAAAGTTTTCTTAAAAATAATAATAGTAATAATTTCTTCTAGGCTGCTGAGTTTGGACTTCCGTTTTTAATTACTCTTATATACTTAAAATCGAAACTGCCTCCAAGTATTTGAAGTCGTAAGTTTCTATGGTACCATGGAGGAAGGAATATTTCCTTCCTCCATGGATGGTACTGCCTTCTCAGTCTGAGAATTACACTTTCTCTTTGTGTTAATGACTGAGACTTGTATAACTGCAGGTACAAACCATGGAGGAAAGAAATATGGTGCAAACACCATTCAGAAATTCGTTTACATGCTTTTTATTACGCCGCATTTTACAAATGCCACACCCATCTTGCTCAACGTTTCTCGTATTTAATTCTTGATTTAAAATATTATGTATCATTCATTCTGAAATGCCTTTGCATCAATTATGGTCCAAACCTATTTTTTTTTTTTTTAAATAAAAAAAAAAATCGCCTACCATTTAATAGCATTTATCATGGAGGAAGGAAATATATGGAGGAGAAGTGACGTTAAATTGGTGAAGCAGGCTCGCGCACGCTCAGTGGCGGCAGCGGCGATATTGCGCTTCCAAACAATTGCGATGTTCCCAGTATATCCCGAAAACTAAGCAAGATATCGAAAAATTTTATTATTTATTTTCGATTTGTCTCGTCGTGTTACATAAGAATCGATCATTAAATTTGACTTTTGCGAAATTTTTCTTCTCCATTTCAACTCAAGACACCTCACTTTTGATACAGTATATCTCTAGAACTAGGTGAGATATCGAAAATTTTTATTCTTTATTTTTCATTTGTCTCGTCTTTTTAAATAAGAATCCATCATCAAATTTGACTTTGACCAATTTTTTCTTCTGAATTTCAACCAAAACCATTTCACATTTGGGGCAGAATTTCTCGAAAACTAAGCAGGATATCAAAAAAATTTATTCTTTATTTTTTATTTATCATATCGAGTTACATAATAATCCATCACCAGATTGCGGCGTCACCTTTATTCTAGAGTCCCCTTGAGGTTTTTGTACATATTCCCCGTGTCTGTATGGAAGCGGCCATGCCCTCTCCACTCCGACCATGCCCCCCCACTCCTCCTCCGCCCTGCTTCACTTCAATGCGTGGTGAAGGTCTCTTGCGTCGTATCCATATATTTCCTTCCTCCATGGCATTTATACGCCTTACCGATATTTTGATCTGTGGTGGCAGATTTAATTACACTTTAGGTAGACCATTTGCAAGAAATGAACGACCACTTTTAAATTCATTGTTAAAAAAGAAGGAGCCGAAGTTCTAGGGTAAAAGTAGGCAGATCCGGAAAAGGGGTGAGATGGGAAGGTTTATGTAGGGAAATTGGCACTGAACCGTATGCTCCATCGAAATTAAACATTAGCATCATTTAGATGTAGGATGAGGCAGACAGCGCCTAAATAGGAGAAAAGGTGTGAATATAAAACTAGGAAGGAAATTTTTTTTCCAGCCATTTAGTTGACATGGAGAAGGTAATAATAGGTATCCATTCCTACATAATTAGATGGGTATGGGCTACCAAATTACAATTACATTTAAATTTAATTGAATGCTTAGTTATGTGACAGAATTACTGTCTAAGAGTTTCACAAATGTGGAGATGTTGGGTATTAACAAGAGTCATTACTTTAAATACGGTATTCACATTGTTGTTGTGTAGAGATAATTGACAAAAGTGATGAAAGAGACATAACATTTAGGGAATTGATTCAGATTCTATGTCATAATAGACAACAGTTAATCTTTGCCATGAGGTGGGTAAGACTGGATCACATACTTAACACATCTCTGTGCCTTCTGTAAACATATCAACAAAGTCATCACAGTCATTATCACCACGTAACTGACTCATCAACATCCTCTTCTGAAGACATTTCCCCAAGAGATATTTGCCTCTGGCAACCTTTATTTTCCTTTGCTGATTTTTAGAAATCGCTAAACGCCCAAACAATATTAACGAGGACAACGGGCTGAAATTACACGACGCCTGGCGCTCGCTGGTGCGAGCAGGACATGTCACGTGACACCTCCCGCCAGACCGCGCAAGCCCCCCTCCAGGCCAACTAAACACGTGATGGCTCGGACCTTTTGATTGGCCGGACACATCGAAACATCCAGACGGACGCTGGCCTTGCCTATAAAACAAGACCACTCACTGATCGAAGACGCAGAGTGGGTGACTACTACTAGATGCTCTTTAACGACGCATGCAGTTTTCACTTTGAGCTTGTGTTCTTTGATCGCCGCTTTTGTGTTTTCACTCGCGGCGTGCGGCAGTCTGGATTTCTCGCTGTAGGGTCCCTCCCTGCCCGAGTTAGTAGGGAATTACCGCCACACGGCCCTCTCCCGCTGGGAGAGGAACCCCGTGGCGTGAGTTTTAGGGTTGTCACTGGTCCTTGGAACCTAGCGGTGATAACACGGGGCCAGTACAACACTCCCGCTAAGTACCAGCAGCAACAATGGACAACAATGGTGATGTTCTTCAATCTTCTGCAGACGCTCCTGCACATCCCACCTCACCGGAAGCCACCTCTTCCTCACAGATAGCTGAGCTGACTATCATAGCAGAAGACCAAGTCAATGTACCAACTCTGCAGCTTGCAGAAAATGAAAAAATGGACACAACTCAGTTTGATTCAAGTATGCTTGCAATCTTAGAGGATCATGGATCTCGAGCCTCCAAGAGAAGCATCACACCACCAGCAGGAGGAAAAGCTAAGCTCTTTAGAAAGGAACAAAGAGCTCTCAACAACAATGCCAACAATACAGGAGTCAGTGTTCCAGCATCAAAGTTCACCCTGGCACACAGAGACAAAAGAACTACCAAAAAGGGAGCCCAAACTGCACTATCAGGTAGTGGCAAAAAGAATTTTTCCCAAAATAACCGCAACGCAAAGAGGGTTCTGGCTCAGCCCGACGGAGAAGGCTTTGTGCTGGCTGATCGTACCAGTAAGCCCCCACCATCCCTAAATCCAGCCTCCATTGAGGTTAGCAACTCGTTTGACCTACTAACCCAGGATGAACCCACAGAAGAGCAACAGCAGCAGCAGCAGCAATGCCAGCATCAACACCAACAGCTGCAGCAACAACAACAGCAGCAACCCATTAACCGACCAGCACATGCAAAATCACAGCTTCCACCTATAGTGGTCCAGTACCCAACCACCTATAAGGAGCTGTACCAGCTGATTAAAAGGGTACTACAGGAACACCCGTTCCAAGTAAAGACAGCTGGAGGGGACAAGGTCAAGCTCACCCTCAATTCCACGTCCGACTACCTGGAGGTCACCGCAGCATTACAACGGAAAGGAATACCATACTACACCTTTCCTTCTGCTGCAGAAAAGTTGCTGAAGGCCGTAATTCGAGGGATGCCGTCAAACATGCCTACCTCTGACATCAAGGAGGAACTTGAAGAACTTGGCCTAGATATCCGCTCAGTCACCCAGCTCAAGAGGCCCGGGAGCTCCGACCCCATGCCACTATTCCTGGTGGTCCTACCAGACAGGCCCCAGAACAAACGGATATTCAAATGGACAATCTAATGTCCCTAAAAATCTCAGTGGAGAAACTGAGAGCATCAAATGGCCCAGTGCAGTGCTACAACTGCCAGTCTCTAGGGCACGTTGCTAAACACTGCAGCATGGCACCTAAATGTGTGAAATGCGCTGGCGCACATCTTTCCAATGATTGCACACTCAAAAAAGGAGAGGGCAGCCCAAAGTGTGCCAACTGCAACGGCCAACACGTGGCCAGCTACAAAGGATGTGAAGCCTACAAGCGTGCCCGCGCCCGCCAACGGGATGCAGCTGCAGAACAGGCCGCTGCAGCTCAGAAGAAACGTGAAGAAACGCAGCAGGACACTGGCAAAACCCAGCGGCGCGCCGAAGAAACTACTACCGGCCAAACCACGCTACAACAGATCGCGCAAACAAAACCGTCACAGGGCAATAAGCCCACTCAACCCAAGCGCACCGAGGCTCCAAAACGCCAGCTCCAAGGGATCAAGACCCAAGGCCCCAGCAAGAAGAAGAACACCAACGCAAACCAGAAAAGCAAAACAACCTCCTACGCGGAAGTAATTACTGGTCAAGCCCAGGCACCAAGAGAACCAAACCAGTCAAGGGAAGACTCGACCACACAGCCAGGACATTGCCACCACCTACCTAATCAACATCCCGCGCAGAACAATGGCACAGGTGGAATGGAACGCCTACTAGACATAGTGGGAACTCTCCTTACAATGCTGACTACGCTGATTGCCAAGTTTGACCAACTCACCACGGACATCAAATCCGCGATAATGACGGCACACAGAGCCGATCCCTCACAGAATGCTCCAACCCAATCATGGACAGAGTCCGCATAGAGGGACTAACCCTCTGTGTATGGAATGCAGACGGCATTCATCAACAACTAGGTGAGTTTCGGCAGTTCTTGCGGGATGAGAACATCGACATCTGTCTGGTAGCCGAAAACCCACCTCAAACCTGGCCTCAGGGCAAATGTAGCCAACTATCAATGTTACCGCTGGGATAGACCAACCGCGGGTGGTGGGGTGGCTATTTACGTAAAAAGAGGGATACCACATCACGAAATCCACACCCCTCCTCTGCAGCTACTAGAGTCCACTGCAATTGAAATAGCGACCACCACGGGGCCCGTAACCATAATTGCAGTATACAGACCACCTAGAAGAACACCTTTAGAAGATGACTTCCGGCAATTACTCAATATCAGGGGTAAACTCCTGATCGGAGGGGATCTTAACGCCAAGCATCCCACCTGGAATTCGCGCATCACCAACGCGGCTGGCAACCAATTATACCGGCTGTGCATCCGACACAATCTGCAGACCTGGGGCCGGATGAACCAACCCATCACCCGTGGAGCGGAAATCGCCCTGACGTTCTGGACATGGCCATAACTCGAGGTATCAACGGACTCGTAGCTGCACGAACGATGAACTACCTCTCTTCAGACCACTCACCAGTCTTAATAGACATTGACATCGGCCAGTGGACACCAGCTACACCAAATCAGCCAAACTACAATAGAACAAATTGGGAGCGGTTCCGCGAAGAGGTCACCGAATGTCTCCAACACCTGCAGCCTATCGACGACAGAAGAATTGAGAATGCCATAAAACAATTCTCCACATCAATAGTTGACGCAGCTAATTCAAACACGCCACCACCAGCAACAAGGCCACAGTCAAGGCAACTCCCACCACAACTTCTCGCACAGATCCGGCATAAGAACAGAGTGGCCAAGGAATGGCGTCAAACCAGGCACCCGGAAACTAGACGTCTGTTAAATCGCCTGCAGCGCGAACTAAAAGCGGACCTACAGGCACACCGTAACAGGGAGTGGGAAGCACGCCTAGCCACACTCAATGTAAGCGATGGAAATCTCTGGTCAGCAACCAGACACTTCACCAAACGACGCAAGCGTCTGCCTCCGCTCCACGGTGAAAGGGGCTTGGTATACAGCAACGAGGATAAAGCCAACGCCCTCGCAGACCACTTCGAAAAACAGTTCCGGCCAGCCCAGGATGACGATGTAGACGAGTCCGCCAACATCAGGAGGAGATTAGCACGCTATCTAGCCGCTGAGGATGACGGGTACGTGTTCGAGGAGATCTCGACGGAAGAAGTAAGAAGATCAATTGCTCGACTCAACCCAAAGAAGGCTCCCGGGAAAGACAATCTGGGGAACAGGCTAATCAGGAACCTACCACCATCGGCGGTTCAACACATCACCGCACTGTTCAACGCCATACTCCGCACACAACACTACCCCAGGTGTTGGAAAGAAGCTACTGTGGTAGGCGTACCCAAGCCAGGGAAGAATGACATCTTCCCACAGAACTATAGGCCAATTAGCCTGCTTCCCTCACTGAGCAAGGTCTTCGAGCGGCTTCTTCTGAAACGTCTTCAAGTCCACATCTCATCCGAGAATATTATACCACAGTTCCAGTTCGGCTTCCAGAAGAAACATTCCGCCACCCAGCAAGTGCTACGCATAGTCGAACACGCTACGACGACTTTCAACCGTCGAGGCTACTGCCCACTCGTCCTGTTGGACGTAGCACGAGCCTTCGACTCCGTATGGCACAGCGGTCTCCTCTATAAAATGTACACCCAGGGTATCCCCGGCCCGATTGTGAAACTGACCCGGAGCTACATCACCGGCAGGTCCTTCCGAGTGAGGGTCGGAAATGACCTGTCAACACGCCGGCCAATTAACGCAGGGGTACCGCAAGGGTCGGTGCTTGGACCTGTGCTTTATAATCTCTACACTTCAGATATCCCAGCACCACCAAACGTAAGAACCGCGCTGTACGCAGACGACACAGCCTTCTACACGTCTTGCAGAAGCAAAGCTGCGGCCATACTGAGGCTGCAACAGGTTCTCCAACAAACAGAGGCATGGGCCAGAAGATGGCGGATTACCATTCATCCTGCCAAAACGCAAGCAATCATGCTGACCAGGCGCTTGGGGAAGCGGAACCGGCGGCAGGAGCCTACACCAAAGCTACGCCTAAATGGTGAAGACATCAACTGGTCGAAGACTGTCAAATACCTCGGTGTAACACTAGACTCCAGACTAACATGGAGAAAACACATCGAGGACCTCAGACTAAAAGTCGCAGTCAGGATGAGGGAGTTGTACCCGGTCCTCAACAGGGACAGCTCTCTCGCAGCCAGCACCGGGGTCACCATATTTTGCAGCCTCATCAGACCGATTATGGAGTATGCGTGCCCTGCCTGGGGTTACGTCTCCAAGTCTGCCTTGAGTCGCCTGCAGACAATGCAAAATCGTTCTCTTCGACGCGCACTCCATGTGTGTAATCGGTTTCCGACAGTCGACCTGCACAAAGCCACAGGTATTCCAACCCTGAAGGACAGGATTGTTCAGCTAACAAAAACGTTCTACAGGGCCTCACGCACATCAACAAACCCGCTCATATCCAACCTAGGGCAATATGACAACACTCTGGATAAACATAAAAGACCTCTATCAATACTAACAAGTAATTAAATAAAACACAGAGCAAAAGAAATGACACACCAAAAGTAAAGGTTTCCCTAATGCAAAGTTGAAGGAAATGTCTACGACAAAACCTTCTATCTTAAACTGCTTAAAAACGAAACAAGCAGTAAATGCTCTGGTGTGTGTGTGTATCGAAGACGCAGTTCTGCACTGGAAGAAGACCCCAGAATGAGGGTCGAAACGTCGGCTACTATGAACATGACGCGGCGCCACCCGGACAGCCAAGAATCAACTGACTCTGGCCGCGGAAGCCTACGATTACAACACCGGATATTCCTCGCTAGGTCTGGTAATATCTTTCAAATGTTGTAGCCAATCTTTGAACAATTCTTCATTCAACCAGCCGTTATGAGAACATCTGTAAATGGCACTTGCTGGTCCCCTTTTCTAAGAGAGGAGATATTCATTTGTGGGGGAATATAAGCATTGGAGGCATGTATGTTACAGAAGAGCTGACAGCAACGTCTACTGTTATATTTCTGCCTGTTTCCCAACTTGTCACAGAGCCCACCTGTTTTTGGCGCTTTGGAGTTAATATTTCTCTAGATTTATATACAGTCAAAATTCCAGTTTCATCCATGTTGTATATTCTGGTAGCAGGGAAATGTTTTTTATAGACGGCATCCAAGTCAGAAAAAAAATAAAATAAAAATAACATCACACTTGTTGAAGGCCAGAATCCTGTTGAGACTTGTTGTGGAGGGTTTTCTCAAACCTATCATGCCCTCCTTACAACCATTCCTCTCCAGCCATTTACTCGTCTTTCTTAAAATTATGTTTTATTTTCAATTTATCAGTTAATTTGTAGAAAAGGCATCGCAGTTCAATTAAAGTAATTCCATATAATGTGCTGGCTAATCGTTTAACATGGTTTGTTAAAACTGTTTCTTGATCAGGTGTGAAAATTGATTTTCTCCTCAAAGCTTTTTTATGAGTAGAATTTGACTCTAAATGGTTATGTAATGCAATTTTTGAAATATTTAATTCTGCAGCTATGCTTATAATTGATCTGCCACTTTGATCTAGCTTAAAAGCTTGTTTTAGTATTTATTTGGTCCATTTACCTCTGTATGTAGTTCATTTCCTGATCTTGGCATCTAAAAAAAAAAAAAAAAAAAATTTAGAAGTCTAAAAACACCATTTTAGAATATACGGTGATGGAGAAATACCAACACTATGTTGACATGGTATTGGTATTTCCCTGTAAAGAGATGTTGACTTTACCCTGGGTGAACAATACAAAATATAAAATGGCCACAAAGCTTAACCTGTTCACTAATAACTGTCAAAGAATACATTAAAATGCTCATCAAACTGCATACATTCTAAAGACTTAGAACAATCAAGCAACTGTTAAGAGTCTTACCTTCAATTGCTTATGGGTGAGAATTTGGATCAAATTCATCAAAATACGTTTATCAGCACATCAATAACAGAAAGCTTGACAACAATCTTACTGGGCATTAGTTGTCTCCACTTCCCCTACTTGACGACACCAACCAACAGTACTCTGAGGGAAACGTGTTTCAAAAATTCACAGTGTCGGTATTGCCCGGGGAGTCAATTTTTCTCCAATGTCCCTTATTATAGCTCTGTATGTCAGCATTAACATTGAAGTGCTCATGATTTTCTGCTATAAAAGATGGGATGTAGGATGTATACTTTGCTGGCATTTTATGTATTCTAAGATTTCTAAACGAATTTCTATATGACGACCGTATCTTGTTCCACAAATAATTCTCAGAGCATGTTTTTGTGGTTTAAATACAATGTGCTTGTGAAGAGTTTCACAAGAATGAGATGCCATAAATGAGTGCGGAGTGAAAATATGCAAAATATATCAACTTTCTTGTTTCTACATCAGCTGTTCTAGCTATTATCCTCAATGAATTCAGTTTTTTAAGAAGTTGAATGTGTTGCATGCAGTTCAACATATTATCTATATATATACACCCAGGAATTGGTGAAATTGCTTTCATTGATTCCTCAGCTTTTACATTATAACTGTCCTTTGCTTTATTTTTTTGTAGCAAATTGCATTAACTGTTTTTTATCTGCAATAAGTATTAGTTTATTAGCATTGAACTATCTGTTAATTCTCTTTAGAGCATCATTTGATGTTTTTTCAAGGTTCTTAGTCCTTTATGGAACACAGTCTTTTGAGACTTAACACTGTTTATGTGTCATATAAAAATGATTGATCTGTCTACTCCCATACTTACGTATATCACTGTTTGTTTGTAACTGCTTATTTAGATACCTTGGTAACACTGTACAATGTAAATACAAATGTCAATACATCTTTTATAACTTCTTTTTCAAAATGTACTAACGTTTTAAGCATATTACTTACATTTTCTGTATGTCTTTTATTTAACACTTCCCTTATGGAAATGAGGCTGCAATGTATTAATTTCTGTCTTACTTTATAAGTTCTGTATAGCAGTGTCTTATATGTGGCATCACAATTGTCTTAAACAACAGCTCTATTATGGTCTATATCTTTTTTTATTTATACACTAAATTAACTTTTTCTTTATATAACTGGCTAATAATTACAATGAAACTGCCCTTAAACACAGAAAATAGGAAAGGGAAAATAACCCGTCACTTTCTTTATCTGTGAAAAGTGATCCCTATCCGATCTTATTTTTTTGTTTATATAATCCATATGAGCCTGAAAATTAAGTTTATAACCAATAATTATTCCTAGATACTTATATTGTTGAACCCAATTTATTTTGGTTCCATTTGTTACAACTGACTGCATTTCCCTGACTCTTACTAATTCTGTGTTTCACCATTACCATACATTCCATTTTAGACACATTTAAACTTTATGTATTACTGCTAAGCCATTTATTAACTTCTTTTAAGACATCAAAGAATATCTTCACTACCTCACACACATTCTGTCAATGAAAGAAAATCAAAGTGCGATCCGCAAACATGTGTATTTTACAATATTTAAGTGTTCTTGGAAGATCATTTGTATACAGTATGAACAATAGTGGTCCCCAATTTACTTCTCTTTCCTCAGATTTAATGCCATTAAATTGTTTGGAAGCTGCCTGTTAAATAACACTTCCAACCAGAGCCAGATCTAGGGGAGGGAGGGGGCAAATGGGGGCACTTCAAGGGGGTGGCAACATTGTGTTTGAAGGGGGGCAATTTATGTCACAACAACCTTTTTTTAACCTCTGATATTGTCCTGTGCGGCTTCAAAGGGGTGGCGACAATCGGGACAGTGACAACGAGAGCAGCAAAATAATGTTCGAGGGGGCAGAAATCTCACAGGTTTTGCCCCGGCTCACAAAATTCCTAGCTCCGCCACTTCCTCCAGCCATTCAGATATATCATCTTTAATATTATACATTTTATTTAATTTCTGCAATAGCAAATTTCTATTGACAGCCTCAAAAGCTCTTTTGTAAACCAGTAATACAGCTGCTATTGCTTCTCCTTTATCTGTTACCAATTTTCCATTACCAGTTGAATTGCTGTCTCTTTACACTATTGTTAATTGACTAATACGTGTTTTGCTTTTTAACAGTAATACTGTATGTTAAATCCAGACAAAACATATTCCACTGTGTTCTTACTTTATACAACTTTTCCACTGTAATCAAAACAATTAATGAATGTTATTTGCCTTACCTCTTGTATTATTTCTTCAAAGTCTTTATCTACATTATTTATAGACTACTTTGGAGCTTCATGATCATTTAAAAATCCAAACAAAGTGATATACTATAAGGTTATGTTATAAACATCCTCATCTTAGTGTCTGAATGAATTGACTTATTTGATTTTCAAAACTGGTAGACAGTCCTGAGAGAATTAATTGTTTTGTGACCATTTCTCTGTTTGCCACTTGATTTTTTGCACTTTGTCTCTGCCACTATATTCTTTTGATTTAGCATCCTGTAACAACATAATTTAAATTGGGCTACCACGCATTATGATACAGCAGTGACGTGTAGTTACTGCGTCGTAATCTATCAGTGATATTGTTCGAATGTCTTTAGCCTGTTAAGAAATGGATACAAGATTATTAAATATCTGTTATTCCACACTTCACGTGTAGATGCAAGCTCTAAATCATGATCTGTTTTAGTTCGTGAGGTATCGGGTAACCAATTATGATAATTCTATAAACAAGTTGTCAAAATTATTCAACTGACATGGTCGCCATCCCATATGTGGGAAAATAAACAGTATATCCAAATAGGTAACTTGTCCTTAAGGAAATTTATGCCTTTCAAATAACTAAAAAACCCACTCTTCATAAAGTTACTATGCAGTTCTAAAGTTTTCAGCATGGTACCAGACACATATCACACTTTACCCATTCTATAACAATGGACTCTGATCCAAACTTGCTCATGTTTGTTACAACACACATTCACGTCTACTGTCGATTAATTACGAGGTTCCGATTAATGGCTCGCACAGTAATTATTCACAGGTATGAACAAGATTCAAGTGCTGCATGGTGACTACTACTGTCACTATTACTACATGTCTCCATCCCTAATGACTCCTGATCAAAAACTGTCTAAGTCAAACAAGGCTGCTTCTCCTTCTGGTCCACGTCCTTTGGCCCTATGTGTCTTTTTCTGGCCTATCATGAATTTCCACTTAAAATTCATATGGCCCAGATTCTTTCTTACACCACTTCCTATGATATTTCTTATACCATACTTACTTTCACTGTCTGTCTATGAATTCAACAATCTCTCTGCCTGGTCACTGCCCGAACCAAAACAGTTTACCACTCCTCGCTTACTCAGCTGGAGTTTCAACACTTCAACTCTTGTTTTTTGAAGTGGATGCACAAAAACTAGTGTAATTTTCTGATTGAGGAAGTCCTCTTACAACTCTCAAAACTTCATTCCCTCAGTTGACACACTCAGAAAAAGAAAATAGTGAGACGTGGTGGTAATATTGGTACTGGTTTCTGAATTACAGAGTTATCCATTATAAGCTTTCCAAAACAAATCGTTAACTTTCTCTCAACATGGTTAATTTGCAACTACTAATACAAGCAAAGACATATAAAAAACAAATTCTGCAAAATTGCATCATGTTTCTTATCTGTTTACAGATTAAATGCTCATGTGTTCTTATGAACATGTCCCATAATTTCCACACAGCAAAATGTCACTAAATATTAATGTATTAATATCATTACAAAAAATGCATTTTCATTTATAATCATGAAATTATGAAGGTTCTGTCATGAACACAGACACCTCAAAGTATGTTTTGTTCAACCTGATGCCTTCTTTGGCCAGGCTTCCCAGCACCATCATCCTCATTCTCCAGCTCCAGTCACAGATGTGGAGATGAGGGGTATTTAAGGAGTGACTTTGTGCCCAAGTGCGTCAGTTGTATGCAATTGGTCTGCTCGCGTGCGTGGCGTAAAGTCTAACGCCTCGCCGAGTCCAGTATGGCCAGCGGCGACGGAACTGTGGAACCTATGAGACATTAGCTCAGATCAGCCGATGAGAATGCGAGTTTCAGGTGTGGTGGTGTCTTCTGAAGGACTGAATGGCTTTGCCTGTGTGAACAGCGATGGACTGGACTCTCGTGGTGACAACAGAAGTGATTATTTCCACTTAAAATTCCCAAACATTGTTTGTAGCCATAAAATTAAATTCAATTGCTTAGTAACATTAGAATTAGGACCTGAGTGTTATTTTAGAAACTGACCCACGGATCACAACAATATGTTTTTTCTGGTGGCAGCCTTCAACTTTGGTGACTGGTGAGTCATTTTCTCTATAGTTTGTTATTTTTAATATCTGCAAATATTTTATTTTCATCTTTCACAGTTTAGACAGATTTTTTTAATATCATATTGGTCTTCCAAATTTTTCCATTTTGAGATGTAAGGAGTTAATTTGAAATTTTTGAAACTTCATTTATGGAATTTGATTCTGTTTTGAGATTTAAGTTGAATCAAAACTTAGGGAAGAATGGCAATCCAGTGACCGTGTTGAATACAGTTGCCTATGCCATCTCAATAACGTGTCTCTAATGTGATTAGTAAGGGCATGGCTTGAAATATTGTGTTTCTTGTTGCTGCTCCCTTCTGCCTTCAACTTAGGCGAGTGGTGGATGTATTTCATCTTTTCTTTCTATATTAATTACACCTCAAAGCATTTTTTCCTACTTCATTGTTGCTGTACCTGTAATGGGGCGGCAAGCAGCAAAATTAAAATACAATTTCAACTATTCAATAATTAAAAATCTTTATGCAATGCTTCTCTCACTTGGCCTATGTTATTCCAATATTGATATACTCAGTTTATGTTTTATTGCAAGCTTCTGCTTAAGTGCTTTTGGCACCCTTTGATTTTTATTTCTGGTGCAATGCATCACTGGTGAGCACTTTTCAAAAGACGTTTGATGTTACAGAGTGAACTATAATTTTTGCTCGTAGTATACTATGCCATCACTCATAAGAGATGAGGTGGCAGTTATATACATACATATATATACATATATATATATATATAAACCCAAGTGCACATGTTATGAGTTGATAGTTTTCTTTGACCTTAAAATTAATGATAATGTTTGATTTTAACATTAGTTTTTCTCCAAAAGTGGCAGTGTTGTGTTTAAATTATTTTTAAAGTAATTCATATTTTCAAAATAATAAAAATAGTATATGTATATACTATTTTTAAAAAAATAGTATATGTATTAACTATTTTTAAAAAAAAAAATCCAAAACAGAGGTTATTTTAAAGAGAGAGAGGGGGGGGAAAAAAACATTTAAGAGACAGCATGCCATAGACTTTATTGATACTGAGAAAATCTATTGCATGGCCCTGTTGCTGTATATATAAAATATGCTTCCTGAGTGATTGTCATTCTGGATGCAGGCACATACTCATCCACACTACAAATTTGTCTAATTGTCATTCAGTAATGCAATTAAAGATAAAGATTAATACTCTGTTTTAACTGTAAAGGAAAGTGAAGTCTGATTTTATAAAATTTTATTTATCTTTTTCCTACAGAATATTCATGCAATGATCAACAGGTAATACAGCATAACCAATATATCAGTCAAGTCTTTTGATATGTACGACTGACACTGTATTTATTGTCTACATAAATGCCTAGTTAACATAACAAATATTGTTTCCACAAATGACATATTTCTGAACAATGTTTACAGTTATTAACAAGATTTATAGGAAGCAAAAAAACAAACTCATCTGGAAGCTACATATGCTGTGTTGGTGCTGGAGATACCAGTACTATTACTCCCAAATCAAGCACGTAGATAACTTGGCAGTGCGGAGTCTCTTACCAGGCGTGATGGGGAATGAGCATCATGGTACATTTCTTGCTGCAATGTCTTCACTACTCGCAGCTATGAAAACAAATTCACTGAATTAGTAGCAACTTTTAACTTTAATTTGACTTTATAGTAGAAAGGCCTTAATTTTCTGAAATCAAATTTGTTTAAATATTTAAACCAGCATACTATAAATCTATAATAATCAGTTCAAAATATATAACATATCTTGAGAATGTGGAGAAGTAAGACTGAATGTTAGTCTCATCCTAGTAGTTATTATTAGTTTTACAAAGACATAATCATCGAGGAAGCTAGATTACCTATGTATATATGTAATATTTTAACATTGGCCAAATGAGTCATTGATAAACTTCGGCATGTGCACACCTCCCGAACCTCATGACTCATTTCCTACCACATAAATAAGGTGTAAAACTGAAATATTGTGTATTTTAGTGTTCATCATAGATGTTTATAAGTTGTCACAGTCTTCAGCTTTGGTGAGTGATGAGTCATTTTCCCTTTCCTTGTCATTTATAATGATAAGCAACAGAAAAGAGAAATTACAAATTAAAACCAAATTAAACCAAGAAAAACTTTTGTAACCTCATTAGTGTTATTTATATGCAACAAGCAATCATCAATCAGTTATTAAAATGAATTACAAATTGGGATAGGGAAATGAACTACCGCTTACTTAGATAATGGTTATGGCACGTGTACAGATACCATGCCTTTCAATTCCCCAAATTTCAAAACGTATCCTTTTCTTGAAAGCATGTCTCTCATTTAACATATCCGCAAATGGTCTCATAATCAAACTGGCAATATTTGATTGTCCTCCACAAACTCAGCCTGTCCTGCATGCCTTCCACTACAAACATTTTTCCCTTACTCAACTTGTCCTGAACCAACGTGCCAGACATCTTATAACCCTTCACAAAACACTCATTTTCTCATCCCCACAAGAAATTCCACTTATACAGCAGACTTTACAGCAGTTTGTTAATTCCAGCAGTAGGCATGCCCAGAAACATTTGCATAAGTTTTCCAAATTGCTGAAGCCCCATCTTGCAGTGAGGCTGTTTCTTTATTGTCAGCCAGTTGTCCACCAATCAAAACTGCAACCTCCCCTGATTTTATCAAAACTGTCCATTGCCCAACTCTTCAACACACCTCAACCTCCCCTTTAAAACCCACACCTCATTATCACACTCAAGTCCTACTCTGTCCTCTTTGTTACTATCTGAATCCCAACTCTCCATACTCTCCAAAAGACTCCCCTTTTTACCTACCCCACGTTTGATGACACCAACCTATTCCGTGACTCACTCTCATTCTGCCGTACATTCTACTGGTGGTATTACTTTGCCACTGATGTCTGTAAACTGGAGCCTCAGAACCACCTGGAACCCAGTCTCCACAAATACAAATTATTATGCAAATATGACCCTCCACCTCTTCCCCAGAACCATCCCCTTCAAATTTTCGAAGATTTCCTAGTTTGGCTTCACCTACTTTCCTGAAATCATTGGCGAGCACTAGTAGTCTTATGTAATCGTAGGACTCCACAGCCACAGTTCTTGGCTCTCCTGATGACGCCGCGTGTGCAGCCGACATTTCGACCATCCTCCTGTGGTCTTCTTCTGGACAGAACTGCGTCTTCAATCGGTGTGTGGTGCTGTTATATAGCCGAGCCCCGTGACCCATCTAGAGAGTTCAGTTTACCCGGCCAATCAGAGAGTCTGAACTGTTATGTGTTTTGTTGGCCTGGTGGGGTGTGGCACGGTCTGGTGGGGGAATGACACATGACCTGCTCCGTCCACTCTAGCGAGAGCCATGCATTGTGTAGTTTAAGCCCGTTGTCTTTATTTATGTAGTCTGGGCGTTTGGCAATTTTCAGTGCCTCCTTGGCCACCATTTATTTTCACGCACTATCTGGGTGGTGTTTTTGAAATTTATGGCATGATTAGTTTTGGCTTCATGCCATGCAATGGCGCACTTCTTGGCGTTATTGGATCCATAATTGCAGATATGATCACACAGTCTGTCCTCTATAGTGCACCCCATCTCTCCTGTGTATATCCAGCCACAGGTGCATGGAATTTCACAGACCTCATCAACCTGCAGCTTGTGCTTGGCCTTGATGCCCTGGTTACTGACCTTGCTGTGTGCTTTATAGATAGGTTTTATGTCAACTTTTTTTAAATAGCATCCAATTCTGTCAGTAACACTTCTTATATATGGTACAACAACTACTTTGTGTTCCTGAGAGGTGGGTTGATTTGATGCTGATTGGTGTCTCTCCCTGTAGTGGCTGCATGAATGCCATTTAATACAAAGGTTGTGGTAGTCATTAGACCAGAATGGGTGTTGCAGTGCCTCTAACTCTATCATCAAGCTTTCAACATCACAAACTTTTGTCGCTCTTCTACACAAGGTCGTGAGGACACCTCTTTTTGTCACTGGACTTTTTTTAAATAGCATCCAATTCTGTCAGTAACACTTCTTATATATGGTACAACAACTACTTTGTGTTCCTGAGAGGTGGGTTGATTTGATGCTGATTGGTGTCTCTCCCTGTAGTGGCTGCATGAATGCCATTTAATACAAAGGTTGTGGTAGTCATTAGACCAGAATGGGTGTTGCAGTGCCTCTAACTCTATCATCAAGCTTTCAACATCACAAACTTTTGTCGCTCTTCTACACAAGGTCGTGAGGACACCTCTTTTTGTCACTGGATGGTGGTGCGACATGCCATGTAAATATCTATTTGTGTCTGTTGGTTTCTGATAAAATGAGTGTCCAGTAGTAATCTTAGTCCAGCTGAAACTCGTCCCTGAAAACAACTTTCTACCAAGTCAGATGCTGACAAGGGCTCAACCACTGCAGTTATAAATTGGAGTGACTATGTGGCTGAAGCTCTTTGTCGGTTATCAGGCATCAGCACTTACTGCCGCCCAACTGAAGATCCAATACCTGCTGTCAACAAGAAAACATAGGCATATGAACAGTTTAGTGGTCCCCTGCAACGTCTTACCCCACAATCCATTTCACTTCTTACTCCTCAAAATCCATGTACACCTACCCTTTATTCCTTCCCAAAATCCACAAGCCTGGCAATCCAGGATGCCCTATAATTGCCATCTGAATGCATCTCTGCTTTGGTTGACCAATACCTACAGCCTATTCCTCCCCCCATATCATGGACACACAACACTTCCTCTTTCTACTATAGCCACACCTCTTCCTTCCTACTCCATCCTTGTAACAATTCATGTCATATCCTTGTACAAACATTTTACACACTGGCATCTCCTTAGTGCCATGGAACACTTTCTGGATCAGCGCCCTCAACAGCCTCCCTATGACATCTTTCCCAACCAAATTGGTCCACCTGATACTACTTCTCCTTTAAAGGCAATATCTATCATCAAATCTGTGGCACTGTAATGGGCACCCACATGGCTCATTCTTATGCTAACCTGTTCATGGGGCAACTAGAACAGACATTTTTAGACAAGGTCCTTCTCAAACCCTGCATATGACTCAGATTCATAGATGATTTTTTATGATCTGGACACATGGGTAAAACAACTTTCTAAATTTCCTGAACCATCTTAATATCTTTAACATGCTGAAATTTGCATGAACCTACTCCCACACCCAAACCACATTCTTGGATGTGGATTTGTCCTCTCCAATGTCTATATCAACTCCTCAGTCCACATCAAACCCACCAGTATTTCCATATTGACAGTTGCCACACGTATCATACCAAATGTTCCCTCCCATGTAGTCTTGGCATTTGGGGTAGTTGTATATGCTCCAACCGACAGTCCCTCATGTTATTCAAACAACATTTCACAAGCACTGATATCTTGCAACTAACCTATGACTTTGGTTAACAAACAGCTTTCACGGGCAACATTACTGCTTGCTTAGCCCATCAATCATCCAAAACCTGCAAAAACCAACCACAAGCCAGTTCCGGTCACACAATACTATCCAGGCCTCAAATCCATTAACAAAATCCAATGGCATGGTTATGATTTCCTGCAAACCTGCCCAGAAAAGAGATCTAATCTTCCCATAATCCTCCCTGCCCATCCCAGAACTTGTTTCAGCAGGTCTCCTAACCTCAGTGGACTCTTAGCCCACAAACATTGTCTCCCTCGTCCCAACAGTCGGCCACAAGGCTCTTTCCCATGCAATTGATCCTGATGCAAGATGTGCAATATAAGAGGCTAAAAATAAATCTTAACAACTTACACTATGTCACATAATGTTTAATTGTGGTTTAGGCCACATATACATGATCAATTTGGAACTTCTGTAATTCAAAACCATATAATTATTTCAGTAAAAAAAAAAAAAAAAAAAAAAAAAAAAAAAAAAAAAAAAAAAACCCAACTAATAGTTAATATAATTTAAACAAAATACATACTTTTCTTTCAGTGTTCTGACAATTCATTTCTTAGCAATTGCTTAACTAAATAGAATTGTTATAAAATTAAATTCAATGTAATTCCTCATACATAGCGCTGTAGCAAAAGGTTTCCATTTACATCCAGGTCCAGGTTGCATTTCAACCCTACCACATACTACGGTAAACTTGCCGCCAGAAAAACTATACTACAATCTCATGCAAATTAATACATGTATTGTATCACATTTTAGTGGAAATAATGCACGCGATATAAATTTGATCAAAAATCTTCAAGGGTTTTAACACCTTTCTTTTCTGTTATCCGTGATTCAGGCCGATATTACAATGTTTGAATGGCTGACACAGTTGCATGTTGCATGTTGCATGTTGCTGAAATAATAGTAATATTGCTCAGTGAAAGCAAAGGAAATTAAAATGAATAATTTAATGGCATTTGGATATTCTCCATACAGCCAGCATCATTGCATTATAAGATTTAACATTAAAATAAATTACACTGGTAACATTGTTTTGTATCAATGGATACATGGATAAATAACAGCATTAGAGTGAAGTAAAATAAATCTTATAAACTGACATTATGCCTTGTACTATTTGTTTTAATTGTAGTGTAGGTTGCACAGATTATGTTCAGTGTGCAACTATTTCCATTCAAGCGATTTAATAATTTCAATAATAGGACACAGTTTAAATTATTTGAAAAAAAAACTAAATTATTCATGCCCTCTGCTGTAACATCAAATGCCATTTGTAAATCTGACCCCTGCTAAGTAACAATCTAATCAAAACTTTTGATGCTCAAAAATTAATGCATTTATCTTACATATCTATGGACAATGATGCAACTAAGGAAAATGGAAGCGGCTTCTAGGCGATATAAATAAGAAAAGAAAGGGAAATTAACCCACCACATACCAAAGTGGACGGATGCGATGAGAGAACACTAATGCTGACAAACAAACAACACAATATTTCGGCATATGCCTTGCTCACAAATAGAAAAAACGGGCCATTAGGGTCGGAACGTGTGTGCACACCGAACGTTACCTAATGACTAACCGTGTTGTGGTGGGGGGGGGGGGGGGGGGCGGATAAGGAGTAGACTATCGATATCAGTATACAATGTCTGAGATAATATATTTAATATTTTGGCAGGCGATGGTAAAATGAGCAAATGTAGTAATGGTACGGTATAAACATAGAGAAAAAAAAAAAAAAAAAAAAAAAAAAAAAAAAAAAAAAAAAAAAAAAAGGTAGTGATGGGTTAATTGGAATTTAACGGTGATTAAGTCCAGGTGGGTGTCTTGTATCCAGGATATTCTGGTACGCTAGTTCCCATCTCCGGAGTTCTGCTGAAGTGGTGCTGTCAGGGAAAACTCTGACTGCTCTCACAGTGAAACAGTCGTTGAGGTTGTTGGAATCATGGCTATTGGCATGTTCTGGTACTGGAAGGTACAGGTTACGAGTATGGACTGTTTGTCTGTGGCCATTCATTCTTACATAGGCCTCACCATACAGCAACTCTCTGTTAGAATGAATGGCCACAGACAAACAGTCCATACTCGTAACCTGTACCTTCCAGTACCAGAACATGCCAATAGCCATGATTCCAACAACCTCAACGACTGTTTCACTGTGAGAGCAGTCAGAGTTTTCCCTGACAGCACCACTTCAGCAGAACTCCGGAGATGGGAACTAGCGTACCAGAATATCCTGGATACAAGACACCCACCTGGACTTAATCACCGTTAAATTCCAATTAACCCATCACTACCTTTTTTTTTTTTTTTTTTTTTTTTTTTTTTTCTCTATGTTTATACCGTACCATTACTACATTTGCTCATTTTACCATCGCCTGCCAAAATATTAAATATATTATCTCAGACATTGTATACTGATATCGATAGTCTACTCCTTATCCGCCCCCCCCCCCCCCCCCCCCCACCACAACACGGTTAGTCATTAGGTAACGTTCGGTGTGCACACACGTTCCGACCCTAATGGCCCGTTTTTTCTATTTGTGAGCAAGGCATATGCCGAAATATTGTGTTGTTTGTTTGTCAGCATTAGTGTTCTCTCATCGCATCCGTCCACTTTGGTATGTGGTGGGTTAATTTCCCTTTCTTTTCTTATTTATATCTATGGACAAAGAATTTAAGGAATACTTCTATATATCAAAAGAATAATACATAAATAAAAGCATCTAATGATTTATATGTCAATTTTAATGCAATAAATACTTTTATTTCAGTGTTCTGACAGATAATTTATTTGCGGATGCTTAGAAATGTTAGTAAATAACGTGTATAACCTAGAACATCATCTCGCCGTCATATGTCGGAGAACAACGGCATAAAGTGTGACAACATAGAGTGATGTCATGGCATGACAGATGTCAGAGATGACCAGAACTTGCAGTTTATAAGTATATATTTTACTCTTTCTGCCTACAGGAGATCAGTTTTGATATTTATCAGTGCTCCGGTATTGGCTATGAATCACTGCTCTTCTACCTGTTCTCTGTTTGAATTTACCCCCACCATTTTCCTGGCCAACATCCATTCTCCCTCAATGCCCACCATCCATCATGTTCTCCTCTTGACAGGGCTAGACCCAAAAATTCCTATATCACACGTGTTTTTGTCTGGTTTGTGTGTACATGTCACACAATCATCATCTAAAGTAAATGGTGCTTCATTTCCCTATCCTAATTTGTAATTCCTTTTCACTAGCTAGCGCCTTTTATTTGATTGTTTACCAATTATTTAAATGAGTTAGTTAAATAGATGCACTGTGGTATAAATACCCTTCATTACTAATACAAATTTCTGAAATAATTTATATGGTTGTGATGTCTGCGGGTAACTGCAAGAGTTCAGTTACAAGTTTCTACTTTTACGTGTAAGTGCGTAGCCCAAAACATTGAGTTATGTGTGTGAAGAGTGTCCTTTTGTCACTGCTGCTCTACTTTCAACTTCGATGGGTGAGGGATATATTTTATCCTTCCTCTTCATATTAATAGTACCTCATCTCATTTCTTCCTACTTCATTGTTGCCAAAATAATTTTTGCAATCATAAAAAGATTAGTTTCATTACAGAACTGATTCTGGAATAGGAGAACAAACTGCTGGGTCCACAGTAGTATCAACAACAAAGAGATTGCATAATTGGTCTTCTAAGAGAAGAAAGGTAGTAACAGCATTGACATAGATTCTGCAACTGGTAGAATGTTTAGTGAATGAGAGGAAGTAAAGAAAACACCGAAATTGTTATACTACTAAGAAAATAAGCTGCTTGTTCAGGTCAGAGAGGGTGAGAACAACAAAAGTGAATGAATACTTGAAAATGTGTGAAATCATGATACTAATGACAGTGAAAATGATTCTATATGGGGTAACAGAAATGAAGAAGGAGAAAGGACATTGGATTTCTGCAACATGAATTGGTTGGTGGTACAAACAATCATGAGAGCCTGAAGGTACCCTGTCCATGGGATGCAAGCCATTTATATGCTAACTGTGCATACCTCTAGGCGACCATCTGGCATATTAACTTTTACACATTTATTTAGGGCCCTGCTGGCTTCAAGCAAGAACCCTGTAATGGACACCATGATATTAAATGGAGAATTGAAGAGAAGGATTGTGGATGTAAAGATAATACCATATTAAGCAATAGATACTTATCACTGACTAATATTAATAAATTTAAGGGCAGTAATGGAATAGGGAAAATGTAAATGCATGCTAGGACATTATAGGTATGGAAAATTGACCTTTGTTTTCCTTATAATAACAACCATGATCTCTTATTCCATAATCCACATCTGAAAGAGGAGTAGTGCAGGGAGTACCAGAAAATTGTTCTGAGAAAGATATACGCAGGCACAATAGATACACTGGTGGAGAAGTAGGACCAAATGTAAAAAGAAGCTTGTTGTAGTCACAGAAACAGTTTGTGCAAATATGTATGACACAAGAAAATTTAAAGGGACTGTTTGGTGGAATGAAAGCGTAAAAGAAGAGGACACTGGAGGCAAGAGATGAAAATACAATGAAAAAGGAGGAAGGTGAAAAAAATAGAGGCAGAGAAAGAGGAAACAGATGAGGAAATGGGGTTAGATGATGTGAGGAGGACAGTGCCTGGCAATGTGGAACATTCATGTACAGAGAGAAAATGTCAGTGGCAACTAGGTAGCCTTTGATATATCGTGGGAGGGCACGGATGTCAGGTTGACACGAAGGACAGTAGCTACAAACAATAAATTCATGCTATGATTCTCACTTCATGTTGACAAATTATTAATCCGCTTTTGTTTGATTCTCTACAGGGCGTAGTGAGTGCTGGAAGATATCATAGCTTGACTTGCATATGAGTGTCAAGTTGTTCAGAGTGTGTAATTATCACAAACAGTAATATCAATGCATCATTATTTACCTGAGTGGTCACCCTCTTCACACTCCGCATCCACAAGATGGACGGTGGAGTTTTACTCAGCTCCTCCATGCGAATGTCTTCATAGTCTCTATAAAACAATAAGTGCAACAAACATGATATTTACGAATTTTAAACTAGCCACATCAAAAACCTAAAGATTCTTCTTGGGTGTTCAGTTGGATAAGGCCCGCCATGCATGACACCTACCTTCACTGTCTTCACCAGGTGAAGTAATAGGTCGAAGTGGTTAGTGTGACAATACGTCACCAACTGTCAGCTGTTAAAATGTCCTGTGTGGCAGAAATTATCTGGCTGAACACCTACAGTACTTTCAGAAGATTTACACTGAGAATGATTCAATTCTCACCTGACAGATAATGGTGAACGGATGATAGGACGATATATGTCTTAGACAAGGGGGAAAGGAAGAAGAGTAGAGGTTATACGCAGGGCCGGCGGATGGTGTTGGGCCCGGGTGGGTAGTCAGACAAAGGGAGGTGCCCCTGAAAATGGTATTTGCTTTCCTTACCTAAAAATTTATATAATCTGAATAACAGTTATAATCATGCAACTAAATTCATAGGGATAAAAAGTATGTAATAAATTTTATTACATAATTTATTTTAGTTGTTTACAAAAATTCACTATTGTTTTTTAAATTTATTATTACTCAGTATTAATTGATCAAGGAAAACACTGTACTGCACTAACTGTTTCACAATTTTTTCAAATCAAGTTCATCATTGAAGCTACTACACTCATTTAATATTGCGAGAATCATGGCGAGTAAGTCGAACGAAGAGCACAAACACTGGTATTAGTCGTATAATCCATTTGTACTTCTGTGAAAATATTGATTGTTCTCAAATTTTGGGTGGGTATTTTCCCCTGTCTTGGAATTTTCTGGGTGGATAGTACTACCGACCATACCCATATTATCCACCGGCCCTGGTTATATGTGCAGACTTTGTAAGGTATTCATAGGGATCGACATAATAACACAGAAATGTCATGACAAACATTGTGAGAGTTGCACGGGGTACCAGAATGGAACTGAAGTAGGTCCTGTATCTACACAATATGCCACAACTACACTTGAATATGATGCAGGTAACCCAGGAGGCAGAGAAGCCAACAGTCCATTCGAGAGCTGTGCTTTATTAATTCAGTTCATCTTTTGTAATGGAGAATATTCCCTGATGCAATTTCCCTCCACACCTATGTTTGCCATTTCTTGTTTTTTAATCTTCAATTTGTTCAGTGTATTTTAGCTAACCATCTACTTATGCACTTTATGAATTTTAAATTTAAATTCCCTAGGTAATTTATTTCAATCGCTGACTCTTTTAGAAAAACTAAAGGAGGAAGGTAAGGCTTTGGAGCTAGAAGAAAGGTTTTTGCAAAACTACAAAGGAGGAAAATTTGAAGAATGTATAAATGAAAAATGGATAAAAATGAGGGAAGGGCTCATGAAAGCCGCCAAAGAACTAGGTAATTAGAGAGCGTAAAGGTATCAGGAAAGAATGGGTAACAGAAAAAATGCTGGAAAAGATGGAAGAACGGAGGAAGTGTAAAAATTCTGGAAATGAAGAAGGAAGAAAGCGGTACAGGAAACTGAACAATGAACTAAGAAGAGAAACTGAACAAGCAAGAGAAGGGTGGATGAAAGAGAAATGCGAGGAAATAGAAAAACTGGAGAATGAGGGAAAATATGAAATGATGTACAAAATGGCTTCTGACATTGTCTTTGAAAGAAAGAGAAACAAGAACAACATGGAAATAGAAAGAGAGTATGGCACATTAGTCAATGAACCACATGATGTGCTGAGGAGGTGGCAAGAATATATTGAATGCTTATATAAGGAGATCAAATACCAAGTAAATTAAGAAGAGGCACAGGTAACAGAAGATGGAAAGGGGTATGAGATCCTAGAGACAGAGGTAGGAAAGGCTCTGAAGGAGATGAAGAATCGGAAGGCATGCGGAGTAGATAATTTACCTGCAGAATTGTTGAAGAGTTTAGGAAACAAAGGAAGAAGGGAGATAGTACACCTTTGTAATAAGATATATGATGAAGGGGAATGGCCAGATGACTTTCTCGCAACGGTAATGATACCAATTCAGAAGAAAAAGAATACTAATAAATGTGAACAGCATAGAACTATCAGCCTAATTTCACATGCTGCTAAAGTGTTGTTGAGAGTGCTGAACAGAAGGTTATATGGAAAGTTAGATAGATTGATTGGAGAAGAACAGTTTCGATTTAGAAAAGGAACAAGAGATGCTATTGGCCTGTTAAGAATCATAGGGGAAAGATATATTGAGAAAGGAAGAAACATCTATGCCGCCTTTATTGACTTGGAAAAAGCTTTTGATAGGGTGCAATGGAAGAAACTGATGGATATCTTGAAGAGCAAAGGCATAGATTGGAAGGAGAGAAGGTTGATACAGAACCTATATTTACAACAGAAAGTACGAATAAAGATCAGAAACGAGATGTCTGAAGAAAGCAGCATTGGGAGAGGCGTAAGACAAGGTTGTTGCCTTTCCCCATTATTGTTCAATTTATACTTAGAAGAAATTATTGGAAAATGCTTAAATGGAAAAAAGAGGAGTGCGTATTGGTGGCAAGAAAATAGAGTGCATACGATTTGCTGATGATATGGTATTGTTGGCAGAAAGCGAACAAAATCTAAACAGAATGCTGAAAGATCTAGATGAAGCTTGCCAAGAGTTTGGAATGAGAATCAATGCAGCAAAAACTAAGTATGGTGATTGGAAAAGGAAGGAATATAATAAATATTAAGTTAGGAAAAGCTGATATCAGGCAAGTAAGATCATTTAAATATCTTGGGAGTATGATCACTTAGATTTGAGGTGCCATCAAGAGATAAAATCTCACATTACCGTAGCGAAGGAAGCGTTTAATAGGAAAAGGAGGTTACTAACGGGAAAAATAGACAAAACACTTAGAAAAAGACTCTGTAAATGTTTTGTATGGGGTGTGGCTCTTTATGCATCGGAGACATGGACACTGAGACGAGAGGATCAAAAGCGGTTAGAAGCATTTGAGATGTGGATGTGGAGGAGGATGGAGAAGATAAGCTGGGTGGATAAAATAAGCAATGCTGAAGTGCTGGACAGGGTCAGTGAAAGCAGAAAAATTCTCCAAGTAATAAAGGAGAGAAATAAAAACTGGATGGGACACTTGTTGAGAGGGGAGTGCCTGATAAAAGACGCCTTGGAAGGTTTAGTCTGTGGGAGGAGAATAAGAGGAAGAAAGAGATACCAAATTATAGACAACACCAAGGAAGACGGCAACTACATGGTTCTTAAGAGAAAGGCAGAAGATAGAAGATCATGGAGAGCAGCCAAGTGAAAACCTGCCCGAGGGCAGAAAAACTGATGCTGATGATGATGATGACTCTTTTAGGTGAAGAAGGAAATATTCCAACTCCTTTAACCCCCAATCAAGTGACAGTTTGGCGATATGGTCAACTTTTCATTTCCATCTTCTACTCATAATTCTTTTACAGACATTCATCCAAGCCTCATCACCAATACATGCCACACTCAATTCAGCCTCCCACTGTTTTCCAATGACTTCCAACCAAGCTCCTGTATCTTGCCAGTTACTGAACATTGTAGACTGTAGTTTTCACAAACAAATCTAGCTGCCCTTCAATGCATTCCTTCCAACTACTGTATTTGATGCAGAAACTACACCACATTATTCAAGCAGTGATCTGACTGAGGTTTTGTTACTAAATTCCCTCATTTATCTGGTACATCTTCTCATCACTCTCTTCAATAAATGAAGGATTTTGAAACCATTTCCTACAACCTGCCAAATGTGTCATTCGTCATCAATATCCCACTTTAGCTGACTGGGTGTTAGGAGACATCAAGACAGTAGGGAACACTTGAAACAACTAAACAAGGATTACCACAGGTTTGCAAAGAAAGAAGCTTAAGAACATTTTGCAAACAATGTAATGGGTAAAGGAGGACCACTTTATTGTACTTCTAGACATTTCAATGGTTATGTTAGAAAAGTGAGGGATAAGGAAGACAATCAAAGAATTATGGGTAAGGATGAAGAAGAAGTTACTAAGTATATGAAAAAGCAAAGATGTTAAGTAACTGGTTTAATAAAACTGCTAAGGACAATCATTCAGCAGTGAGTGGAAAGAAACCAGAGCAGCTACTCCACATAATTAGAAATGATCTGATTAAATAAACAAAATTCATCATAAGGATATTTACATAAGAGAAAAAATGTACACAGACCAGAAACAATATCATTAGAATAAATATTAACAATAAGGGGCTACACCAAAGTACCATACTTTTATTGTTTAGACTGAACCATGAGACAAATCTTCCATCATGACTAAAATATCCTTGTACAAAAATACTTTTGTTCATATCTATTGTAAACCATTTTCCCCTTTTTTATTTTAGACCACCATATCCAGTGCTATTATTTTTGTCCCCCACCATGTCCTCTGCTGCGAACCAAGTGGTCCACTGTAAATCATTCATGTGGCTGCAATTACCACAGGTGCAAAAGCAGATCTAATGATGTACAGCTCTCCTACCTTCAACTGACGGATTTGCTATCTGTCTGCTGTTCATATTGCCACATGTTAAAATTTATATATATATATATATATATATATATATATATATATATATAATAACAATGAGCAGGAAAATGATTTAAGGCAATAAAACTAAGGAAGGATAGGGAAATATGACCCAACACTTACCACCTTTTTTTTCTCCCAGCCGCCTTCATCAGTGGTAAGTGTTGGGTCATATTTCCCTATCCTGCCTTAATATATATATATAAACACTGTGAAAATCAACACATTAGGTGGAAACAATAAAATGAATAAAAGCTTCAAACTTTTAAAAAGTTTATAAATTGTTATTTAAAATACTGTTAGACTCACAGCAAACTCCAAATGAACGGTGAAACAGTAGTAAAACTTACGCAATCTTCTTCCTTCTCAGAAATGTGTTACTGGGAAAGGACACGACAATCTGGCCCCAGATTAAAACACCTAATCCAAACAGGAGGCACCAGCACCACTCCCTCAGAGACAACGGTACTGTAAACAGGGGAACACCTCCATACTGCACTATCATCACCTGAACAAGTAACATTCAACAAAATGAAAGCAAGAGGAGGCTCTGGCCAGAATAAAAAAACAGAGGTAAGAATAATTTATTTATTTTGTACAAGTAGAAATACAACATAAAAATGAGTACAAAACATATCAAGCAAAAATAGTATATCAAAACATATGTACATGTCTACATTGTTGCAACTGGCATTAAGTAATTTTTTTTACTATCTATGTAAGAAAGGATCATCCACAGTTAAAAATAGTATTGAATTAATAATTAAATATCAATTTGTCAATATCTCAATTTTTCTCAAAAAAGTGAATTTGGATACACGTTTAGTATTAAAAAATATTGGTGTTCTAAAATCTAATTTCTCATTATTTTTATAATGGCCTGTGAAAACGAAGATGATTAACAAAAACAATGTATCGTCACAAATGGATAGTAGATTGCCAATGTGTTTAGGAAATTTCTGATGTTCTGACATTCCCTATATTTCAGCTGGGATCTGCTTTAATTTAATCACAGTGGAGCACATCATGAGTGGCAATTTCCCTATACACCTACCTTCACATTTCATGATTTTTTTTTTTTTTTTTATCTTAAATTTTTTTAGGGAAATGTCACCACCAATCAATTTTTGTCCTTACAAATTTTAAATTCTTTCGTGTGTCCATGAGCGATTATCCTCTGAACTACCGAGAACACTTAGCACTGAATTTGGAAATAATGTTGCACATGACCTAAAAAGAAAAACCACAAAGAAATATCTATTCTGGTATTGAACAATAAACCTCAAGCAGAGAAATAATTTAAAATATAGACGTCAGTAACACCAAGGAAGGAACCACCAGCGTGGCACTATGCATTAAGGTGCCATCACTTTGGACCACGGGGGTACAACAGACCAGGATTGAGTTGTGGACCCAACGTACCGAACGTACTTATTGTGGTTTTCCAGTCCCCAATCACTGCCTCATAAACTACACATTTCACAAACAAAAAAACACATTTATCATAGAGAACGTAGGTCATACATTTTGTACGCAGATGGCAGCACATAAGCTCTCCTCCCCCCCCCCACCCCTTTAATTTCTACAGGAACTGAAAATCCCTGGTTCTAACTACCCAGTAGACAAATTCTTAATTACAAGAAATTCTTAACTGCAAATCATGATGAGAATCGAGGCTTTGAGTGATCACATAGGATCCATTTGCAAATAATAATAAGGATAGCAACCATTACTTTCCATAGATGAAAGCAGAAGGGCCAAAACAAACACAAATACACATTATGAAAGTTCGGTAAAAAAACCTTAGTCATGTACAACATGAGACATATCGCAAGGGGAAAGATTTGTGCATTCCAGACCTGCTACAGCAGAGGTGTGCTTACATGCAAGAGTTTCCCAAACCATTACACCTCTAGCATGACTACAGTATTGTATTTCAGTGTGGAATCTGTATTAACTGATGCTAAACTCTGTTTCCTATCAAGCCTAACATTATTTATTTATTTTACTGAAATGTTGCACTGTTGAATGTACAGAATTCTTTCCTAAAGGAATAAAAATCTTCAACTTACAGTTGTAATAATAAATGTGCAATAGAAATTTAGCAATAATCCTTCTACTAAGCTAATGCATGCAGATTCACTTGCACCCCCCTGCTATGAAAGAAAATACACATAAAAAGATTAAGAAACAAAAATTTTATTATTAAATTAACTGTTTGAATACTGTTTGTACAAATTTGTGCAATACCTTGTCAATAAATTCAGTATCCTTAGTTAATAATAAGTGTTATATATAATGTATAAAAAAAGATACAGATGCACCTCCCTTAAAGTAATCCTGCCGGCGCCCATGCGCAGATTTCATTGAAATTATTAGTCTGTTTTTCCCTTTTCTGATAAAATGCACAAATTCAAAGAGAGAGGTTAGGTGAAGTCAAATGTTTCTTTCCATAAAACTTTTAAAAGAATTTTCAGAAGAAATTATCAGTATATAATTAATAATTGTGATTATCTAACGGGGAAAATAATATGGATAAAAAAATTAGCAATTAGAATGTTCTACTGTGGAACTTACTGTCTAGTGACACTTGCCTGACACACAAAGCTTCCTATCCATATCATGCAGAAAATTGGGTTGCTCAGAATCCCTTTGAAGACATTCCTCTCTCCGTGGATTTTTCTAGCATTGATTTCATTGAACAAAGTCATCATAACAAATGTGTTGAAGACAATAGTGAGATGAGTTGTTGGTTTCCTCAGGCCAATACCCATCGGAAGATTCAGCATTTCTGGACCTGAAAACATTTCAGGTTATGGTAATGAGGTCGTTGCTGTCTAAAAATGTCCTGCAATTATAGAAATTTATAAAGTAAATTCACACCAAATGTTATGTAACTAGTTTTCACAAAGAAGTTAGAATATTTTTCAGTAAAAAAATAAGACCTATACTTACTGTACTCTTTTTAAAGGTGATAGTACTTGCAAGGATGTACTAAACTGTTGTGATTTAAAAAATTAAAAAATACACGCAAACACATACTCTTTGTCCAACTTCATACTATCAATTCTTAAAAACAATGTCTACATGACAATAGTTAAGGGGATAAAAAATTGTAGCCCAGCTGAATTAGAAATACATATGGGAGTGGCATCATCAAGTCCCAATGGTTGGAAGGTACAGCATAAAGGTTGATTTCACCTTTTGCTATAGTGGCCTGGTAGCTCAGCACTTAAGGTGCATGCATTCAAAAGTTATTATACCACAAGAGTTATAAACCCATATTCCCAAAAATCAGGATATACTCATCATAAATCTGCTATTAATTATCCATTCATCACAAAACTGTTCTAAAACAGAGTTCGTATGAGACATCAGAGACTTGTTGGCTCTATGCCAATTTAGGGAATATATATATATATATACTGTATTTTCAGCTGTGAGTTGCCAGGAACTGAGACCAGATGAGAAATGTTAGTTCACCCGAATAAGTACATAACCAGAAATAACATTAGCCTGACATGTTTCTGCAACCAGGTTACCACCTATTCAGCATATACCGACTGACATCTTAACATAGCCACTTTATGCTGATGAGAACAGATCACAGCAGCAACCAAACCAATATGCAGTACTGAAGTAGGCAGGAGTGATCTCTGCCTTCAAGGCATTTCAAAGATTAAATATTTCAACCCACCTAACTACATGAACCTGGGACTTCTGTGAACTGGGTTACAATCGATCTCCATGGCAGAGCTTCAAGACAGCTTTCCCTTGAGCAGCATACTCAACTCAATGACATTTAACTACAGGCTGAGGCTGTTGAGTACTATTTTGCAGTTTTCGTCAATTTCTGCCTTTTAATTTCTTTGCATGAGCAACAAAAGATAACCACTGAAAGAAGTTGGACCCAACAGTTCCAGTGTTGTTTGCAGTATTTCCATCACTGGCTCCACACCTACATCCCAGAATAGTGGACCATAAACTAAACCTTATGTTCACCCTGTGGTTAAGGTCTGGCATCTCAGGAAAGCAGTTCTGAACCTCAAAGTGGGGCAAAATATCTCACTTCCCTGTACAAACAGAATGAACAACCATAATTTGGAAACTGCCTCCTGATATATCCACTGAAGTACTCACAACATAAGTCTTTAAAACTCTTCCAATTACATCATAGACAGTTTATGCTATGCTCTACCATTCCAAATCCATATCAATATAACTTCATGAACAGGATCTTCTCTTGAATTTTTCCTAGAATATTTAGTAAACAAACTGGATGGTAAGATTTGGGTACAAACAGATCCTTATCATATTCTTTCGATAGAACTATCACCTCAGTCCATTTCCACATCTGAGGAACTCTAATTTAATTGTAATGGAGTGCCCAATCTGGTGGCAATTTCACTACATACCAATTTTTCCCCATTTTATGTACCCACCTAGATTTGCCCATACAAATTTCAACTTTAAATTGTTTCAACATTTATGGTAAATAATACATGAATTCTCTATGTAACTTACAAGTATTCCAATCCCTGACACCCTTACCTATGAAAGAAAATCTTCCTACGCCCCTTTGCCTGAAATCAAGTGCCAGCTTGTGGTCATGGTCATATTTTCCTTTCCATGCATTACTTTTAACTCTTACACCAATACCTTTCTATGCCTCATCACCAATATACGCCTTGTACACTTGCATGACTCTCTTCACCCTCCTCCTGTCTTCCAATTAATCCAATTCCAGTTCTTTTATCATATCTGTCACTGATTGCATTCTGCAATAATTTCCAGAAACGAATCTAGCAGCCCTTCTTTGCACTTCCTCCAACTCCTGTATTTGATACTCAAAATGTGGGTCGCATACTACACAACCATATTCAAGCAATGGTCTGACCAAAATTTTGAAAAACAATTCTACTTTACTTCTCTCATACAACCCTTCACCACTCTCTCCTACAAGTGCAGAATTTTGAAACCTTTTCCTACTACCCATCCAATGTGTCTTGCCCAGTTAAGCTTGTTAGCAAAAGCAATGCCAAGATATTTACATTTCAAGCTTTTAATAAGCAATTCTTTCCCCACCTTATAATCATGATCAACCTTTAGTTTTTTTCCGTGTATTTAATAAGCTAACTCTTCTTTGTATTTATCTTCATCCTAAGTTACCAACCCACCTAGATATCCTAGCCAGATCACCCTACAGCTGTTCACAGCCCTCTACTGTTTTGATCCTTTTAGATAGCGTTATGTCATCTGAAAACAGCCTAATTTCCAATAGCAAACCATCAACATAATCATTCTACCCTTATACATGTGTATACACAAAACAGGGGTTAGTTTTATTACCAGTTCTTGGAAGACCTCTGCTGAAATTCAGTCCAGTCTGGGAGCTTTTCCTTTTTGCATCCTTATTTACTATTTTATTACTTCTTTATGAATCATATCACTTCCTTCCACCTCACTTCAGCAGGGCTGCTATAATTTTGTTAATAGCTTGGTTGTTTCTTCTGTATCCTTCCTATTTGTCAATTACTAGCAGAACTTTCCATGATTGCTCCGCATATTTTTAGTTATTGTCACATCCATTCTCTGGATTATAGACAGTGTGGTGAGAGTTCTGAACTTACCTGTGATTACTTTATAAATAACTAACTGCTATTTTAAAAAGGGTTATGAGATGTAATCAGGTCTTCTATTGAAAATATTTACACAGATGATTTGAACACAAAATTTGCAGTTAATTCACGGGGGAAAATGTAGGAAATCAAATGGGGTCAGAAATCTCAAATTTTAGTTAAATTAGTGATGATGATTGTTTGCTGTCACAATAGAAACACAATATGGCACCAGCAGAATGCTCTGGTCAATCAGCCTTTCTCTAACAACAACCTTTTCCTGAACCTCCACCGATTATGGCTGATAGCTTTTCAGTATAACTGCAACTTACATTCTATGATGCTGATATTTTCTTATGTAGAGGTTACTCACATACGTCTGTACTTCAAAAGTTGGCATCCCTTCCTTCTAGACTACTCATCTGTGGCAGATGCATCTGTCCTGGATCTTGTAAAAAAAAAAACTTTATACTACAATATTTTTATCCCCTATGTACATCAATCAGTTGTCTCCTGCTATGAACTGCATCTACCAATTCCTTGCTAATATGGGTGTCTTATTTCCCTGAAATGCATAATACTTCTCTCCAAATCACAGCATGTGCTTTGACAGTCCACTCACGCTTGTGTATCAATCTGCCTACATAGCCCTATTTCCTCATATAGTGGATGCCCAATTTCCACAATTATTATATCTCACAATGCTGCTTTTCCCCCCCCCCCCCTCCCGACACTTTTTGTGCGATAATGATTTCCTGCTATTTGCATGTTACATGGTAATGTGAGCAAGTGCATCCCTTGATTGAGAGGCCACTGATAACTCACCAAGCATCATCAGCAGCAAGACGACACAAATCTGGTAGAGAGCGTGGCCCACGATGAAGCGCAACATTTTTCTGGACAGAAGTTGACCACCGCGCCCGTGCGGCTGCCTCTTGAGTAGGTCTGGTGTTGGAAGCTCAGTGGCCAGTGCCAGTGAAGCCATTGTGTCCATGATCATGTTTATCCAAAGCATCTGCACAGCCTGAGGAGGGGAAAAAAGATATTTTTAATAATTTTAAAGTCTACATTAGTGCAAGAGTTCTACAAATAATTTTTAAATACAATTTGTAGGCTGCTGTTCTCCTTTTTATATTTCTTCACCAATTATATTAATACACTGTAATGACAGGAAAAATACTGGTAGGCAAATTCTGTTTACCCTAAGATCTCACGGCAAGGTTCTGCTAGTGTTGGAAGTTAAAATGCAGAGAGTAACAGATGCTGTTAAAAAGAAACTCAAACATGAAAATTAAATTATATATTGCATAAATTTATTTTAAGGATAGTGACAAGAAAATGCTGTCAGCCAGTAAAAATAAGAAATACCAGGTAAAGTAAATCAGTCACTCACCACAGATGACGGTTGGAGGGCTACTACGAACACAAAAGCATGAACACATTTAGTGAGTCACAGTGCATTTACGTCTGATCCCCTGGCCGTATACCCTGCTTTAGTAATTATAAATTATAGTAATTACAGTTTATACTGTGCTATTACTATGGAAGTTTTCCATTCCTCTGATGTTTAGGATGTGTCCAGATTTAATGTTGTTTCAAGGTATATGAAATGCGATATCTAACTGTCTACAATTTATCTCTAGTAGTCACTATACACTTTTTCAACTTACCTTCAGGACCTATTCATTTTTTCTTAACCCTTTCCTACCGGCTATTGGAAAAAAAGGGAAATTTATAATTTCAATTATATATTTGTATAAAGGTACTTGAAATTAAACACACATATTTTTTTCAAATTTTTTTTGGAACTCTAAGTGCTAATTACTAAGCCGGTACTTATAAGTACCGTCAGG
The DNA here is from genome assembly GCA_031002005.1 of Vandiemenella viatica. Classification (NCBI taxonomy): domain Eukaryota; kingdom Metazoa; phylum Arthropoda; class Insecta; order Orthoptera; family Morabidae; genus Vandiemenella; species Vandiemenella viatica. The sequence continues at coordinate 181,849,333 of JARYHS010008075.1, read as the reverse complement.
GACTTTGTGTATCACATGATGTACAGAAATATCAATTGAAATCAATTATGTTCATATTGGTATGAAATGTTTGCCTCATGATATTTAAAAAAACAATTATTTTTGCTCATTCAGACACAAAAGACATTGTAGTGCAACATTTGGAATGATGTTTTGACTGTATTTTCTTCATTCTACATACTTCACATCTTCATCTGATTTTTACAATTTAGGGACAGTGTATACCTCTGTTTCCCAATCTTACATCTCTCATTGTGGAATAGTATGACTTTTGTTGTTTGAATGGATGAGGGCTTGTGAAATATATATAGATGACCTTTTCTTCTTACCAATATCCTTCATAGTCATCATACCTTGTGCAAAGGATCTTCTAAAATTTTTTACAGACTTTTTTTCAAATATCGGACCATTTATGTTATAGGCATTGACAAATACATCATCTAGAATTCCCAGAAACAATCTTTACCATGATTTCGGTAATCTTCTGTCAGCATTGCACAAAGTCATCAGCTAATCAGCAGTATTAACCCCACACATGAAGGTATTGTAGTCCTTGATGACTCCTGAGCACGAAATTGTCGACTTCAATCCATATTTTTCTTTGCATATAACTAGTGGTGTAACAACAGGGTGGCAGGATGGGCAAAATGCTACAGGACCTACTGCCCGGAGGTGGCCCCCGATGACCGGCCAGATAGGCCTTCTGGTCCAAGATCCACCAGGTCACCAATCCAACCCGAGAGAGGGCCCATCTGTTGAAGTTGCCATTGACCCAACCAGTGTAGTGGAGTTTCGCTGCTGCCATAAAAATTTGATACTAAATGTATGACCTTTTTATCCCTCCATCCAGTATCAAATACCTAGGTTTGTAAATTCATTGTCACAATCTCCTCTTTTTAGTTTTCCATCAATAGATGAAAAATAATGATAATACCAGATAACATCGGCATTGTTCCATTTTTTCAGTCAATTCTAAGACCACTCTTTGACCTAATGGGTAATCTGAGAACATTCCAGTCATTTCTTCATTTTTGCCTTGATAAATTACAAACTTCTAAGAGAAGAGCTGATAAATTATAAACTTCTAAGAGAAGAGCTTCAATCAGAGCGTATTTCATAAAAATATCCATTTGAAAATATCTAAAACAATGATAAAACTAATTGTATACTTGCTAAATCTGTTGACCAATAATCTGTATAAAACTACCCACAACTCCCTGACGGTACTTATAAGTCCACGTTGGTTCTTCTAGATTATTTAGTAAAGAAACTAGAAAAACATATTTTATAGGTAAAAAATATATGGTTAAATGTTCAAACTAAAAAAGTAATAACAGAAATTGACACTTACCAAGTAAATTATAATTTAAAAATTCATTGTAATGTACCACTTGTTACTTTGGTCTGTATGCTGTCAAGTCCCAACTTGGAAAATTAATTTCTCGGAAATTTCACACAGAAATCTTATATATATATAAAAATAGACGTGTTTTTTCCTATATTTCACTTTTCAGCGACCACTACCTAGCACAGATCACTGATGTTTGTGGGTGGAAGTGGCATGGAGTTTCCTGTCGTGCACAACGTTGGCCGAATGCCGATAGCTGTGGGAATGTGGGAGATATAGTGGTCGACCTGTGGCAATTTCATACTTCTTCCAAAGACAAAAATGTCATGGTGTATCACTTTTCAGCGAAAACTATAGATTACAGATAACTGGCGTTTGTGTGTAGTAGTAGCACAGAGTCACCTTTCGATCACAACAGCGGCCGAATTTCAGAAACTGTGGTACTGTGGTAGATATGGTGGTTGTAAGTGGCCGACCAAGGATATTTTTGTATTTCGTCTGTCTCCGCATATGTCACTTTTCTGCCACAACTACATAGCATAGAGCATTGGTGTTTGTGTTTGGTAGTAGAATCGTATCTCATGTAGTGCACTATGGTTGTTAGATGTCGGTAGCTATGGGGGTGTGGGAGAAATGGGGGTTGAAAGTGGTTGACCTGTGGCAATTTCATACTTCTGCCAAAGACAAAAGTGTCATGGTGTATCACTTTTCAGCGAAAACTACAGATCACAGATAACTGGCGTTTATGTGTAGTAGTAGCACAGAGTCACCTTTCGATCACAACAGCGGCAGAATTTCAGAAACTGTGGTACTGTGGTAGATATGGTGGTTGTAAGTGGCCGACCAAGGATATTTTCGTATTTCGACTGTCTCCGCATATGTCACTTTTCTGCCACAACTACATAGCATAGAGCATTGGTGTTTGTGTTTGGTAGTAGAATCATATCTCATGTAGTGCACTATGGTTGTTAGATGTCGGTAGCTATGGAGGTGTGGGAGAAATGGGGGTTGAGAGTGGTCGACCTATGGCAATTTCATACTTCTGCCAAAGACAAAAGTGTCATGGTGTATCACTTTACAGCGAAAACTACAGATCACAGATAACTGGCGTTTGTGTGTAGTAGTAGCACAAAGTCACCTTTCGATCACAACAGTGGCCGAATTTCAGAAACTGTGGTACTGTGGTAGATATGGTGGTTGTAAGTGGCCGACCAAGGATATTTTCGTATTTCGACTGTCTCCGCATATGTCACTTTTCTGCCACAACTACATAGCATAGAGCATTGGTGTTTGTGTTTGGTAGTAGAATCGTATCTCATGTAGTGCACTATGGTTGTTAGATGTCGGTAGCTATGGGGGTGTGGGAGAAATGGGGGTTGAAAGTGGTCGACCTGTGGCAATTTCATACTTCTGCCAAAGACAAAAGTGTCATGGTGTATCACTTTTCAGCGAAAACTACAGATCACAGATAACTGGCGTTTATGTGTAGTAGCAGCACAGAGTCACCTTTCGATCACAACAGTGGCCGAATTTCAGAAACTGTGGTACTGTGGTAGATATGGTGGTTGTAAGTGGCCGACCAAGGATATTTTCGTATTTCGACTGTCTCCGCATATGTCACTTTTCTGCCACAACTACATAGCATAGAGCATTGGTGTTTGTGTTTGGTAGTAGAATTGTATCTCATGTAGTGCACTATGGTTGTTAGATGTCGGTAGCTATGAGGGTGTGGGAGAAATGGGGGTTGAAAGTGGTCAACCTGTGGCAATTTCATACTTCTGCCAAAGACAAAAGTGTCATGGTGTATCACTTTTCAGCGAAAACTACAGATCACAGATAACTGGCGTTTATGTGTAGTAGTAGCACAGAGTCACCTTTCAATCACAACGGCGGCCAAATTTCAGAAACTGTGGTACTGTGGTAGATATGGTGGTTGTAAGTGGCCGACCAAGGATATTTTCGTATTTCCACTGTCTCCGCATATGTCACTTTTCTGCCACGACTACATAGCATAGAGTATTGGTGTTTGTGTTTGGTAGTAGAATCGTATCTCATGTAGTGCACTATGGTTGTTAGATGTCGGTAGCTATTGGGGTGTGGAAGATATGGGGGATGAAAATGTTCGACCTGCGGTAATTTCATATTTCTGTCAAAGAGGCATGTGTCACGGTGTATCACTTTTAAGTGAAAACTATTAATCGCAGATCACTGGCGTTTGTGTGTGGTAGTAACACAGAGTCTCCCATCGATCACAACGTTGGCCGAAATTCGGTAACTGTGGGAGTGTGAGATATGGTGTTTGAAATTGGTCGATCATGAATATTTTCGTATTTCATCCAAAGACTTGTGTGTATCCGTAAATTTTACTTTGCTGCCGGAACTACATAGCGCAGAAGACTGGTATTTCTGTGTGGTAATAGTATCGAGTCTCCCATCGTGCACTATGGTGGTTAGATGTCTATAGCTGTCCATATGAATTCTTTACAATCACGAACGAAGTCGTGGGTACCAGCTAGTTTAAAAATAAATGTTGTCATTGTCTGACTTAATCATACAACAATATATCAACAGGCTTAACAATGCAGTGGACACAGGTATTGTCGAATTATATGGTGGTAAATACAGTGGTACTTATAAGTACCGTCAGGGAGGAAAGGGTTAACCTACTCAATTCTGCTTAGTTGGAGAAACAACTGTTCCAAATTTTTTTCCCCACTGCACGTATAATATAACTACTAAACTCATTAAACCGGTGCCTAAACATCTATGCAATCCTTGTTAATTCTTCCCCATCCTTATCTTAATTGTCTGAATATCTTCTCTTCCCTCAATACAAATTCATCACCCAATTGCCCCTTTCCATGCATAATATTCCTCATGAATGCATATTTAGCTTCCCTATATGCTACTGTTAATTTATCAAGTTGATAAGATTTTTCAAAAAGCCCTGCTGTTTCATTTCTCTATTGTGTCCTCTTCTTAACAATCTTTTTTGCTTATTCACCACCATGCAGATTATTTTTTTAAATTATTATTCCAGAATAAAATTTTCCTCCATTACTATTATGTCTTCGTATTCTTCTTCTGCACTGTACTGGTATCTTCCTTCAACAAATAGAACATTTCCCTGAAATATTGCATTAATTCTGAAACTTGTGACATTTTATAATTGTAACCACAATCACTGGAAAGTGCTTTACTGGACATTCTAAATCCACCACAATTCCTTTGTGGTTATTTACTCCTTCTGTATTGTGAGACCCTGGGCAGCTTTATCAGATACTTAACATGTCTGGTCCCTTTGTGCTCTTTCACTTATGGTGGTGGATTGATATGTCCATGACTTTTTAATAAAGAAATATTTTTTAAAAATCACCTTTATTTCCTCTCAGTTCAATACATAATATTTCTCCATTTTTTTTTTTTTTACATTTTTCTGAAGAGAAAAATTTGCTCACCAAATTGGGAGAATAGGGTAGATGAAAAAGCAGTTTGTAGTGTAATTCAACAAATTTAGTCATTTCAATTCATGACTTGTGTGCAGTTGCATTGTCCTGGTGAAAGAGAATCTTTTTCTTCAACAAATGGGGTCATTTCTTCAACAATTCCACGTGAAATTGATACAGCAATGTGGCATAATAAGAACCTGTGATCATTTTATGCTTTTCTAGATAATACATGAAGATGACACCTCGCAAATCCTAGAAAATGGTCACCATGACTTTTCCTGCCGACACAACTGTTTTTGCCTTCTGTTGAGGACTTTCATTGTAGTTTGGTGTAGGGTTGAAAGTAGTGGATCCATGTTTCATCAACTGTGATATAATGTTGCAAAAACTCATCTGAATTGCACTTGAACATGGTCAAACATTCTTGTGAAATGGACACGCAATTCGGCATGTTGTCAACAATCAGCAGTTGTGGCACCCATCTTGCCCAGAGCTTTCTCACACATAAATGTTTGTGCAAAATGTTATTAACCATTTCAGAGATATTTATGATCTCTGCTATTTTGCTGATTTTAATTTGTCAGTCTTCCAGCACGATAACGTGAATTTTGTTCACCGGGTCTTCAGTTGTGACCCGAACCAGGCATCATGAGTGCTCGGCATCACTTGTGCTCAAATGGGTACAACAAAATTCTATAAACCACCTGTGTACCATACCATATGATGGAGCAGTCCCCATAATACTTTCTCAGCTTTTCTTCAATTTCCTTAATCATTTTCCCATGCAAAAAGTAGTGCTTTATCAGAACTCAAAATTCGCTCTTCTCCAATTCCACTAAGCCACACACCTACTGCCTTGTCGGACACACTCAACAATGTTGCAATAAACAAATGACAATGAATTCTAGCGAGAATACTTGTGAGTCACACGCCAACTACTGTCAAAGTCACGGACCTATCAATCCACCCTCGTATTAACGTATTTGAAAATATTTGTTTCCTTGTGTTATTAATCTCATTTCTTTCCAAACTGACACCTGTCAAATTTCAGTCACCACCTCATTCCTCTACCTTTATTCCTAGTATGAACAACATGAGCGCCTACTCCATGCTCGTTTTTAATTTCTTATATCTCGATAGACATAAACCATCACCTAACAGCTAACTGCAGTAGGCTCTGCATTATCTTGGTTGTATGGATGGAGTTGCATCGATTTATTAAAACCTAATGTTCCTTCCATTGTGCTGTGGCTTTCGTCAGTCATCTGATGGCGGAAACGTTAGGTTTTAATAGATAGACGAGGAGAACCAAGATATTACATACAGTGACCACGATAGCTTTTGGAATCATCTGCAGTAGACTCTGTTAACCAGTTTGATTATCCTATGCCAGTTATCATTAAACAACAAACATTATGAAATTCTTTTGTTTTCAACATTTTGATGTGAAACATGTTTGGTGCGCCTTGGGAGTAAGACCAACTCGTATGCCGCGACGGCAAATGGCACGACACTCTCTCATGCCGTCATGGCCCCTCTCCGCTGTCCTTCTCTACTCTCTTTCGTTTCTTGAAGAATATTGTCTGAAGTACCTAAAGATTTTAAATCAGTGACAGTATTATTGAGTTTAAATATGAGTGACAGTGATGATCAAGTGACCAGAGTGCAGGTTTCAGTAAAATATCTAATACGCATGCGTAGCATTTGCAAAACACAATCTACTGATTGATCTATTAATATATTACTAGCATTCTATTTTAGTTGTTCATTTGAGGTTAGAAATGTGTATACCACATATTTTACCAAATCAAAAAGTCATATAAATTATACAAATTTTACACTGTGCGTTAGTCATAATATACTTGGGTAGGTTCAAGGATTTTAAGAGATAATTTAGACAAACTTATAATGGTTTTAGCAGGAGATTTTAATGTTAATTTTGAAACCAAAAATTCAACCCCTTTGACAACATTCCTTGAGCAAAAATTTGATTTGGAAATCAATAATAAGCCATCTGAACCTAAAACTATATATGGATCATCAATCAGTGCTGTATTTTCAAGATAGTACGTCGATAATGTCATATGTAATACTTTTGTTAAATACTTCAGTTTCCATCAGCAAATCATTTCTTTAATGCTGTTTAATACACCTTCAACAACTACTATTACAGAAATCACAAAAGATACATCAAATAATATTCTGTAACAGCATTGTAAAAAAGGTCTATATTAAAAATATTTATCCCGTATTTATAGTCTGTATTACAATTAAGAGTAACTAGATGACCCATGTGAAAATTTCGTGAATTCAGTGAGTAGTAAGGTTTGGGGTTTTGTAATAGAATGAAAGAAGAACTGCCTCATTTGTTTCAATTGTTTATTTGTTTAGTGTAATAGGTACAAAACAGAAATTGACGCCAGTGAAGCACTTTATTAATATCCCTGTGATCTGAGCTACTGCTATCTAGCGTCTTGGCTCTGAACTGTCTCATACGCATGACATTCACAGTTATTACTTTTGCCCTTCAAGGGTCGAAATCCAAAAAATTTGTTCTCAATTTATAATGCTGCCTGAGTGGAGACCTTTTAAATGATACCTCATTTTTCTATATTGGTTAAAAATCAAAGGAGATAAATGGCTCGTCACAGAAAAATGCATTGTAGAAATATTGATACATTTGCACTTTAAGGGTCTAATTGCAAAAAATTCCATTCTTAAAATATAATATGACCAAGGTGGAGACCTTATTCTCTAAGATAATATCTCATTTCTTGATTCTAGTTAGATATCAAGGGAGATAAATACCTTGTGGCGAAAAATACGTTATGGGAATAATGGTAATTTTGCACTTTAAGGGTGGAATTCTGAAAAATTCTTTTCTTAAAAAAAAAAAAAATTTGATGTGACCACGGCAAAAACTTTAATCTTTAAAATGAAACCTCGTTTATCTATATCAGTTAGGTATCAAGGGAGATAAATGGCTCGTGACACAAAAACACGTTGCAGAAGTATTGATACTTTTGCCCTTAAAGGGTTGAATTCCGAAAAAAATCCTGTGTTAATATATGATTTCACCAAAGCAGAGATCTTAATCTTTAAAATGGTACTTCATTTAACGATTTCAGTTAGGTATCCAGGGAGATAAATGGCTCGTCACACAAAAAACAGCATTTTACGAATATTAACATTTCTGCCCTTTAAGGGTCTAATTCTGAAAATGTTCTTTCTTAAAAAATATGATGTAACCAAAGTGGAGACCATAAGCTTTAAAATTACACCTCATTAATAGATTTTGGTTAAGTATGAAGGGAGATAATGGCTTGGGACATAAAGCACCTCATAGAAATAATATATATGATAAAGAAATATATTTATTTTATCAAAAAACTATTTTTATTTATTTTACTCTATATATTTTAATTGATTTTCTTTAGTTATAAATTCTTTCTTTAACCATCAATTCTGATGTTTCACATCTGCTGGGCATCCTGTGATGGCCACAGTTTTAAATTAAATATGTCAATTTAGTTAAAAACATATGGCCCAACTTTACGAATGAAAAACTGTACTTTACAATTCAATGAAGTCTTTCCAATTGTTGCCATTTTTCATCCACTACTATCACGCTGCTTAGCCATCTTTAGTCACTGGATATCAGACTTGATGATGGCCAGTTTTTTAAAATGGATTCCTTTGATTCACAGTTACTGCATCACACTATTATTTACTAGCGAACAAAATCTAATCTATACTATTATAAATCTGTAAGCAAGCTGCGTTTGTAGTGAGGCTTGATCTCTAATAACGCAAAAATTACCGCATCAATTTGCATGGTGTTTCCAAATTTTTAAAGCTAATGTTGCTGATCAACATCTGCAGAAGTAGCTAATGACTAATATGTACCATGGAAAGAAGCAAGTCAGTAAAAAACTTCAGAAATGTGAAACTGTAGACCACAGATAATTATACACATTCAGACGGTCACTCCTTTCATAAAGAGACCTGTCAAAATTTAGGATTTTTTTTTTTTTTTTTACTTCTGTGATTCAGTTTTCTGGACCACAGTACTTCAAAATAAAAAGAATACGTGAATCAGGTATAATCAGCATTTACTTGAATCGTAACAGGTCTGTTGAATTACGAAAAAGTTATATTGCTAATAATATTGAAGACATGTATTGTCTCTGGTAGACTGTTATACAGTTTGTCTCTGGAACAAAATTGCTATGTGAACACTGTACAATACAGCCACAATAAGCCAATACTTAATACGAAATTCAGTTTTTTCTCGAAGAGCGATGTCTGAAAAACAGCTATTATAAATGTCAGCAAGTAATAAAACATACTTCTTTCATAATGACTTGTGCGGAATTGCACATATTTGGAAGTACTTTATTCGATTAATATGTCTCGTGGCTATAACGTACAAATATAACTAGGCATCTGAAAATTCAGGTACATGCGACTCAAATAATTACATAGAAAATACGGATAAATTGAAAGAAACTCAAATAAAAAAATTTTCATATCCTAATGCTACACCGCGTAGATTATAAAGCTGCAGGCATCGTCTCTTAGGCCTATAACAAAGCATCATATCAGCTGTCAGGTTGCATTTCAAGCGATTCACCACTTGCCATAATGTTGCCACTCAGAAATAATTGTTTCAGTTACATGCACGTTACTACATAAACTGTACCATGATAACATCTCGACATTTTTGGATTAATTAGATCTGACTGAAATAATGTCAGTAATGATACGACGATTTGAAATCAAGAGTAGCTCCAATTCACGTAAATTTCTATTTTAAAGCAGGAATAATTGATGGTGTATCAACATAAAATAAAACCAATATCCAAACAACAAAAAATAAAAAACAACAAAAAATAAATAAATCAGAAAAATTGAGATGCTGTGATTATTGGTAACGAATTTTTATATTTCAGCACACTTCCAAGAGGACTAAGTCGTAGATTACTGCTATATTTACATAAATTTATGGCACCGCAGTTATGTTGCAATCCTCGGTATCCACATTTAAAAATAAACTTTTGTTAGTTAAGTATCATGAAAACAATATTTTTCATTATATCCACAGATACATCCTTAACAAAGCTTATACCTAGCTATATAACCCCAGGCAAAGTTTACACATAAAATCGCCAAAAAAAATTACACATAATGATTATAATATCAGCTTTCTTAACGTTACAACTGTTATATATCCATTTAAATTGTCGGTACCACGGTTAACGTGGAATCCTCCATATCAGCATTTAAAAATATTATGTTTTTGCTGAGTTAAATATTGCTTTCAGAAATAATATTATTTATTACTACTACAGATATTCTAACCAAGTTTATGCTCATCTATATACTCGCAGCCAAAGTTCACGCATAGTGATAATTGCAGCTGTGAAAACGTTTTAATTGTTAGTGCTGTGAGTTGGGTAAGTATAAAAGTTTATGATATGCCCTTGCGAAAGAAATCTAATCTGTCGGGGTCAACTTCTGCAGCTAAAAGATGTCGCCGAAATCGGCTAAATGAGAGTGAAATAGACTGCCAACATCGTCTGCAACCGAACCTAACGTATTAACCGAAACAAACGAAACTATTCAGAATACATTAACAGTTCATGCCTTTCCACGTTAATGTCTGATAAGAGTATAAAATCGGTAAATAATTTCTACACCTGCCAAGGCACGCGCGCGTGAAGCAGCGGGCAAATGTTAGTGGCTCTGTGGTTAGGGCGCTCTGACTGGAGATGGAAAGGTCCCCAGTTCGAATTCCAGTCTCGGCTAGGATTACAGAGACCCTTAACCCAGCCTTCACCTCTGGCATAGCTTGCTGTGTAATGTGAAGTATGCCAGAATACTTCCATGATTCAGATTCTATGTTAAGCTGTGGGATTACTGGGTTAGGTTAGTTAGACACAAAAAATTACACACAGTGTGGCTAATTGAAAACCCTGCCTTGTTGGCCTAAGAAACCTTTGGGTTCTCCCATGCAATGATTTAATTTGTCTTATTTTTTTATGCTTAAGTCCCTTCAAACTGATGAGATTTTATTCAAATTTTGCAGAGGGAACCCTCAGGGTGAAACAAAGGGCAACTTCATATTTAAGCCAGATCAGGTCAACCTTTCATGACCTTTAATCCTAAAAGCAGAACTTTTTAGACCTGTGACAATACTCAAAACATCACCACAGACTTTCATTAGTAGATTCATACACGTAGTGCTGTATCAGGCTCTAATGTGGAATAGACACAGTCCTATCCCCTCTTAACTGGAAGTGGGCTCCTTTACTTCTTGATCTAACAACTCAGAAAACACCCACTTCTAATTAGGTGTAGGTCATGCCTAACAAAATTCCATCTTCCACTGGTGTTTATTAAGTAGCGCCATATCTCCAAGTTCTAACTCATCTCAGCATGGTTCACCTGAGACAGATCATTGCTGTTCATGACCTAAAGAAGTTCCACCCCTGCAAGCTCTGCCTTTCTCAGGTAACTCTCTAAACTGCATTCCTAGCTTCTTACTTAAACCCATCCAAAACGATCCTATATCCTCTATTATCTGACCAAATATGACAGTAGGTTTGAAAAATTGTATGTGGGTTCACACGCTGGCTAGGGTCTTTTACAGTTATTATAAACATAGAAAGAGCTGATGTCTTGTAATTTACTATGCATTTCAGTTTGAGTAAACTACAATTAACTCCATACTTCACCTTTATGGGACTATCCTGCACAGCACAGGCACCAAAAAATGTGATCACTATAGCAACCGCATTGACAGTCAGTTGGAACTGCAGGAACTTTGAAATACTGTCGTAGACGTTACGTCCCCACATGACTGCCTTCACAATGCTTGCGAAGTTATCATCCATGATGATAATGTCTGATGCTTCTTTAGCAACACCTGTTCCTGAGAGACCCTATATAAAATGGAATAAATTATAGCGATGTTTCACAATCAATTTAACTAAATATTATTTATTTTAATTTTATGATTCAGTGCAGTTTTTATGTGATTCCAATCAAAGAACATACATGGAAAGTAAGAGAGATAAAAAAGTGAAAGAAAAGAGATGAACTAGAAAGTCTGAGAGTAATCATTAGAACTGAAAAGTTAAAATACGCAATGAGTAAAAATGAAACAGGGAATAATATTAAATCCCACAGAATAAAAAGTTGTTACAATTTTGTTACAATGACGTTTCCTCCAGTATTGAAACACTGTAGCACTAGAGTTAGCAGAGTTATCACAAAGTTTTGAATTAGCTGTTTTGAAGAAGATGCCATTTCTGAATCATTCCAGAGGTAATATTGAATGTTGTGTAGGGTAAAACCAAGAACTTCTTGTAGACAAGTTTTTAAAAAAACTCAATATTCTTACAATGACCTCTCAGTGTATGTATTCTCTCATGTGCTTTGTCATAGATGATTTTAACCTGTTTACTTCTAATTCACAGGTATAAAATTTCAATAAAACAAACAGAGATAACTTGCACAAAACACAAACAACTCTGTCATTAGTACAAAGAGGAGTTAATTATTCTAGGATACATCTGTTTAATAAACTTCCCAAGAGTATAAAACAGTTTGCAGATATATGTAAAGAAAAACTGAGAATTTTTTTTTTTTTTTTTTTGTAACAGTTTAACGTCCCTTTTTAACAACGTGGTCTTTAGAGACGGGAAAGGATGGGGGCAAGGAATGGGAAGGAATTCGGCCATGGCCTTTTGAAGGAAGCATCCCGGCATTCGCCTGGAGTGATTTGGGGAAACCATGGAAAACCCAAATCTGGATGCCCGGACGGGGATTCGAACCGCCGTCCTCCCGAATGCGAGGCCAGAACGCTATCCGTTACACCACCACGCTCGGTACTGAGAAATTATCTTACTGGCAACTCCTTCTTCTATATTCAAGAATTTGAACAAAATAATTAATTTTATTCAATATGACCTTTTGCAAAACTCAATTGTAAAATTAATGTTTATTTTTATTATCTTTATTTGTCTTTGTAACATATGAGTGTTTTCATTATGATTATGACTCATATTGTATATATGTGTATTAATGATGACATTTTTCACATCCCAGAGGTCCATCCTCAGCAAGGATCCATGCAACAAGATTGATAAATAAATAAATAAACAACTTTACAAATAGTGTGATACCTCAAAGACAGAGCTATTAACCCAAGCTACTTCTATCAGCATTTTAAAAGTTATTAAAAATGCAGAGCACAGATAGATGGAAGCATGCACATCTGCATACTAATGACTTGTTTAGTTTCATGTTAGTTAAGATGATTTGACAAATTCTATAACCTTTTTTATGTGAAAAACAGCATACCTAAAAAAAAATTAAAAAAATTCTGTGATTCAGCTAAATGAACTGTACAATTCTCTTAGATAAATTCTGACACTGTGGTAGTCTAGGACTTTAGTGTAAATCAAACCTAGAAAATAGAAAGCAGTGTGTATAGATGAAGGCTCATGTCACCTACCATAGCCAAGCCGACGTCAGCCTTCTTGAGAGCCGGTCCGTCATTAGTACCGTCCCCTGTGGCAGCAACCACCTCTCGAGCTGGGTTGATTCTGCTCTCCATGATGCCCTTGACCAGAACATATTTGTCAGTCGGTGAGGATCGTGCCAATACTCGCATCTGGGGCCACAATTTGTCTAGTAGATGCTGCTGTATCTGTGATTAGCAGGTACACAGGAAATACAATAAGCTTCCTGTCATTTGTAATTTAAAAATATTTAAGCACCTTTTCTAAGTTCAGTTGAAACTAATTACTTCTTTACCCTCAATCTGATAATCGTGACAGTGAAACTGCTGTCAGGCAATGAAACTAAGGAAGGACAAGGTGGAAGCGGGAGGTCCAAGTGTTGGTGTTTCCTTGTTTCCTGGCCCTCCTACCTTCATCTGTGCCAAATGATGGGTTATCTTCCCTTTCTTTCCTCATTTTTGCCCTCAATCACCTATGAATCACTAACTGTAGAAGGCAACATGCAACATTTCTAAATTTTAAGGAAAGACAAAAACTGAATACTTCCTGACATATGATAAATTTTTGTTTGTTTATATTTTATTATCAAGTAACTAGGTACCTTTGGTTATATGTGCTTTAAAAAGTTCTGAACAAAGTTCTGCAGCAAACAGGATTTTGAAAAGAAACTTTATGGGAAGAAAGTAGAAAACATATAAAATTTCAATAAAAATTCATTTAATTTCATTAAAAGTTAAAGTTCTCATTCATTGTCGATTTTGTCCAAAGATTCCATTACTATGGGCCATGAATAATTGGATTCCAAGACTCCATCTTCTCTTCAGGTATGTAAATGAAAGTTTTCCCTATGTCACTGATTTATTTATTATTTATGGGCACAACAGTAATACAGGCTTTCTCGGTGGATAATTCCGAACGCTTAGCTGTGTTTCAAGGCTTAAAAGTGTCCATCATCAAGCTAAAAATGTTCATATTGCATTGGACACTGTCCAGATAATTTAGCAAAAACCTCATTTCCCAGTAGTTGTAAAACTTAGCCACCATGAGCTGTACTCTAAGAAATCATCAGTTTTCATTTCAACTATTGAAAACTTATTAGGGTTGTATGAGTAATTCAGTATAAGTGCAACAACTTCATCCACTTTTCTTCTTTCCTCAGCATTCTTCTAATATACCAAAATCCCCATGGTTGGGCATAAAAGAGTACCCTCCAACAGGTAAAATAAGTTTAATGTTATCAAACCTCTTTATCTCACACCGTTGTATCATCACTCTCACCATAGTATTGTTTTTATTTTGACCCGAACAGTTATCTCCAAAATTATGTGACGTTCTTACATCTTTGCAAACATTATTTTCTTGTTTACTTATCTAGCATAGTACAGACTTCATTTTCCCTCTTGCTCTCCTCCCCTGCGTGCCACCTTGCACCACCATTAGGACGTTTACTGCAGACAGGAAAACTTTTCCAGGGCTAGTTTCGTATCTGCAGTAAACATAAAATTAAAGACATTGCCATGCCTATTCTATTGGGTTGACAAGTGTCCTTTCTACAGTAAATGATGCTTCCTTTATCTGGAAGCAGTTTTAATGAAAAAAACTATTTTCAAAAAACATGGAATTGTTTCCTATGTACCTAACTGAAATCAATAAATGAGGTACCATTTTTAAAATTAAGATATCTCCTATGGCCCCATCATATATCGATAGTTCATTTCCTAACAGTTAAGCCTCACCACCTCCTCCCCCACCCTGTCTTCCACTGCTCAGCCAGTAACGTATTAAACTTTGGTGTGCGCACACCTCGCAAACCATGTAACTCTGCCCCTGATGCATGAATAAAGTGTAAAACCAAAATATTGTATACATTTTTGTTCATCTCATACGTTTTTCACATGTCGCAGCCTTCAGCTTTGGTGAGTGATGAGCCACTTTCCCCATCCTTTGTTATTTAGAAAATGAAGTCAAAAATTTCCAGTGAATAAACAAATGAATAAAAGAAACCAATTGCAATGGCAGTAATCATTCATTATGAAGTTATGATTTATTATCTGCAATTGAGAAAAATAGCCCAAAGAATCCAGTTATCACGTGCCAAAATGCTTACATTTTGTGCTTCCACCAAACAACTTTACCGTGTAATCATATAAAATATTTATTTAGATAATAGTGACAATTAAAATGCTTTTAGGCAATGATAATAAGGAAGGGCAGGAGGACCATGACAAAGCCAGCAAATATTGCTACCAGCAACATTCATATCTCGGAATGACCGCGAAGGTAAAATGAGAGAAATCAGGGCCAGAACCGATTCATTTCTGTACTCATTTTTCCCACGAGCGATTAGGGAATGGAATAGAAAGGATTTACCGGGCGAGTAAACTTAAAATTCGACAGGAGTAGCTTTCGATAAAGCACTCCAACCATCCTGATCTGGGTTTTCCATGGTTTTCCCAGATCACTCCGGGCAAGTACTGGGATGGTTCCTCACAATAGCCAATGGGCGCCTCCTGCCATATCCCACATATCCCTTCCAAACCATTACCTTTCTTGATAGGTGCAGTGCACCCTCCGCCAGACACATTTAGTGAATCGCGGAGTAATAATAATAATAATAAAAACACAAAAGTACTACATTATTTTAGTAAAATCCTTAATCATGGTAAAAGTGAGACATATACCAAGTAAGTCATGTGGTAGGTCTTGATGTGTGCATATCTTGTCATTTGTCGCATCTCTAACATGATTAAAGTCTTTAACAAAATATTGCAGTGTGTTCATGCTGCATTCATAACGTCCTTCGTGCCTTTGTATGTACTGAGTAATTTGTTTATTTTCCCAATCCTTCTTTATTACCGTTGAAGAGAATTTGTGTTTATATGTTTAGGTATGTGTGATGGATCTTACCTCTCCGTTGGCACTCTTGATCCTGTCGTTGAACTCACTGCCGTTGAGCACCAGGTAGCCGTCGTGTGGCTGGATGATGCCACATTTCAGTGCAATCGACTGAGCCGTGTCAATGTTGTCACCAGTCACCATGTACACCTTGATGCCTGCCTCCTGGCACTGACGAATTGCGTCTGGAACCTGCCCTCAATCGAGACATTTGAATTGGTACGAACATCAGTAACTCACACAACATTATACAACCCTATTATATTTTTATAATTTAATTGCAATGGAGCACACGCTCCGGTAACAATTTTACTACTCACCCTTTCCCTTATCTGCCTGTTTTGCTCTCTACAAATTTCAACTTTAAATTCTTTCAGCATTTTTGTTAAATTATTCATCATTTTTTTTTGGTAACTTATTCCATCCCCAACCCCCTTACCTAATCTTCCCACACCCTTGTGTCTGCAATCTAGTGCCAGCTTGTGGTCATTGTCATCTTTTCCCTTCCATGCATTACTTTTAATTCTTACACCAATATCTTTCCATGCCTCATCACCAATACACGCCTTGTACACTCCCATGACCCTCTTCACCCTCCTCCTGTCTTCCAATTAATCTCAGTCCATCTCCCTTATAATTCTTTAAAAATCTGTTATTGCGGACAAATAAAAATCTTCTTTTAAAATTAATATTTTTTAGCTTATGTATGTTGACTCTCTTGGCATGTTGTCCTATTTTCTGAACTTTAAGGTGCAGTTTTATCTGTGTAATTACCAAATTATTTTCTGAGTTAATATCAGCTCCTCAATATGTCTTAACACAGTTTCGGATATGAATATTGATCATGATAAAATCAATTATGTTTCAAATGATATATATAGAATTGTCTCTTGAGTATGTATATTGAGATTGTAACCAGACTAATTTTACCAACATGCACTTTGCCAGTTGTTTTATATATCACTGCCATAATTATATTCGTATCATGATTATTCAGTGATCTTATGAGCTTTTCTCTTCATAAAAATCCTGAATATCTTCCAGCAATTCATTGGAAGTTGCATAGACCTGAATAATCCTCTGCCACACACTTTTAGTGAATTGTGGAGTAATGCGATGACCTTTTAGTTGGAACAGTTGTGTATTCCATTCAGAGTACAGCTCATAGTTGGAGACATTGGTGGTTACCTTGATCTTGTTCCCTACCAGAGCAACGAATCATTGCCCCTTCAGTTTAGCATTGGCTAATATCTGTCCACCAAAACCCAGATATAGAAAGGATGCCGAGTTTCATCCTTTCCATTTCTTGGGGGCATTTCTCAATTTCACACTTGGAAAAATGAATCAACATTTCATGTTGCAATCTTCCATTTGTTGACCAGTCACATGCTTACCAAATGAAGTCTGGTTCTGATGTCTCCTTGGGTAGTAAGAAATTCCAATCCTCACTGTTTAACATGTAAAATATTATTATAAAGGAAACAAATTAAAAATAACAACAATCAAACTGCTGTTAGGCAATGGAAATAAGGGACAATAGAGATCATAAACAGTCATCCAGCACGGATGACTGTAGGAGGGTCACAATGACATTACATTATTTTTCTATAAAACTTAATCATGATTAGAGGAAATATGGCAAGGGTATCAAATGTGTAAATATCAAGACTCATCACATGATTAAACCAATGACCAACTTGGTGGGATGGTGGGGAAAGAAATTTACCAACAAAAATTATCATCTCTATGAGAGTCAATAAACGTAAAATAAACAGAATAGAAATTTTTTAATAAATTAAAAATATTTTGATAATAAAATCTTTCTATCAGTTTATTTTACTTTGATCAGCTGTTTCAAAGATTATAATTATTGTTGGTCAACTTTTTCCCCCACCATTGCCATCTCCACCCTTCCCACTTGGTTCCAATGATGATTAAGATTTATACGGTGGCTGCACCACTTTCGGAACCTAAGCGAAACTGGTACTAAGCTGTTGAAATTTGGTTCAGTCGCTTTGTCAACATGTCCCCTTCATGTTTTGCACTCTTGCTTTGCAGAAAAGTCACTAGAAATTTAATTAAAACTGTGAAATTCTATCGGCATTGCAAAAATAACATGAAAATTACCGGTACAGGGATCATATCATCCTGAACAGTTTTGTTTTGTAACAGAAATTGTGGTTAGGTTGAAATACAGCCTGGACCAAGAGATATTTTTATTATTATTATTATTAAATTCTGTTCTGCAGCATCCATCATGGAAATGGTGTATTTGTTTACAACAGAAGCATCGATTATCTCTGATTGCTCAATTTGGTAAAAGATGTTGGGCATCACTGTAGTACAATTTTGATAAATATTGTAAGAACCGGATAATATTGTCTATTTATCAATTTTGTGTGACTTTTTAGGCTGAAATGGCAAGAAAATATTACAACAAAGAATTAAACCAACATTTCAAGAGATTGTCACTGATATTTCAATGCTGGTGGCATCTGATGGCTGTGCATCACTGTCATATTTCAGCATTTTTAATTAAATTTCTGGAAAGTTTTCTGTAAAGCAAGAGTGCAAAATGTGAAGAGGACATGTTGACGAAGTGATTGAACCAAATTTCAACACGATAGTACCAGTTTCGCTTAGGTTCCGAAAGTGGTGCAGCCCCCATTTATACCAAAATATTGTATAGTGTGTTCATATTCATATGTTTGCTGTGACCCTCGTGCCTTTATCTGTGGAGAGTTGGATTTATTTTCTGTATCCTTCCTTATTTCCATAAAGTAAACAAATGTTGTATCCAAAATTGACTTTAAGGATTATAACCTCTGGACGAATGGGGTCTTCTATGCCGACAATGCAGATGCACGTTAGACTGTGAATGACTGTTGCCTCGTGGTCCCAGTTAATTACGTAGTTGAGATTTGTTTCGTTTAACCTGGGTGTTCTCGATACAAAATCACGGTGTGCCAAACATATAGTCCTCAGACCACCCAGTGCCATCTTTGCAATCACTGCTTCCGCAATGAAATCTCTCATTTCGGCTGTAATCATCTGAATGGAGCCTCCCTTTCCATACAAGAAACTGCATCTAGAAAACAATAAAAGACAGCTCATTCATATTTTTTAGCAGACAGCTCACTCATATTTTTAGTAGACAGGAATAATCTACATGATTGAACTCTCAGGATACTAGTGACAATGATTTTCTATTTAAACTAAGGAAAAAGGAAACTGCTTTAGGCAATATAATTGTAAGGACAGGGAAAATGACTCATCACTCACCAAAGTTGATGGCAGCGACGAGAGGAGAACATATATAAACACACAAATAAACTCAATATTTCGGTTAAACCTTAATCATGATGTAGAAAATGAGTCATGAGGCTCGGGAGGTGTACACACGCCGAGGGTTGCTACATGACTAGGTGGATTATCAATATGGCGGTGGGGCTGAGATATTGTATATAAATACGCAAAAAAAAAAAAAAAGGGGGGGGGGAAATAAAGTGAATAAATATGGACAGCTAAATTTTGAAAAATAAAATAAGGTAATTAAATAAATGATAATAATGCTACTTCTAATTCTATTGATAATGAGTGATGCGTCAGGGAAGGAATTTTATCTGTGGTTGAGGCCAGGTGGGTGTCTGGTATCTAGGATGTTTTGGTAAGCAAGTTCCCATCTGCGAAGTTCTGAGGCGGCGGTAGTTACGGGGAAAACTCTGATTGCTCTCACAGTGAAACAGTCATTGAAGTTGTTGGAGTTGTGATAATTAGCATGTTCTGGTACGGGGAGATATAAATTGCGGGTGTGAACTGTTTGTCTGTGGCCATTCATTCTGGTCGAGAGTTGTTGTGTAGTCAGGCCTATGTAAGAACTCGTGCAATGGCGACAGGTTAGCTGGTATATGATGTGCGTAGTGGAGCATGTGGCATGTCCCGTGATGGGAAAGGTTTCCCCTGTGACAGGGTTGGAAAATGTAGTAGTGGGAGGATGCATGCTGCAGGTTTTGCAGCGGGGTCTATTACAGGGAAAAGATCCATAGGGTGCTTTTGGAGAGTCAGATGGAGGGTATTTGTGCACCAAGATGTTTTTGAGGTTAGGTGGTCTGCTGAAGCAAGTACGGGGGACAGTTGGCAGAATTTTTGGCAAGAGAGTGCGCATTTCTGGGAAGGACCGAAGGAAGTCATGCCCCTGTTGAAGGATTCGATTGATGGATTCGAGACCAGGCGAGAACTGGGTGACAAAGACAGGGCTATGTTTGGATGCTAGAGGCGGCGGGAGGGAGTGGTTGCCTTGAGGGTGGGTGATTGCACGTGTGATTTGTTTATGTACAAGGTTTGCTGGATAGGAGCGGGAAATAAGGGCTTGGGATAGGTTTTGGGAATACTGGGAGAGGGATTCATCATCAGAACAGATACGTTTGCCACGGACAGCAAGGCTGTAGGGGAGAGAACGTTTGGTATGGAATGGGTGGCAGCTGTCAAAATGTAGATATTGCTGTAGATTGGTTGGTTTGATATGGACAGAAGTGTGAAGAGCACCCTGCCTGAGTGTTATGTCAACATCGAGGGACGTGATGTGTGAATGTGAGTAGGTCCAGGTGAAATTGATGGAATGGCTATTGTTAAGGGAATGGAGGAATTCTAGAAGTTGATCTTCACTGTGGGTCCAGATCATAAATACATCATCTATGTATCTGAACCACACAATGGGTTTGAAGGGGGTATGGTTGAGGAAACGTTCCTCAAGACGCCCAAGGAACAGGTTGGCATAAGAGGGGGCCATGCGGGTGCCCATGGCAGTGCCACGTATCTGGTGGTATACAGTGGAATTAAAGGTGAAGAAGTTTTTGGACAGGATCATGTGGGCCAATGATGAGAGGAAATATGTACTGGGACGGCTGTGTGGGGGTCGCAGATCTAGGAAGTGTTCCAGGGCACTGAGACCCTGACAGTGTGGGATATTGGTATAGAGGGAGGTTACATCGATGGAGACTAGGAAGGCGTCTGGAGGTAGAGGTGTATGGATTGTGGCTAGACGTTCCAGGAAATGTGGGGTATCTTTGACATAGGAGGGAAGACTCAGTACAAAAGGTTGGAGATGCTGGTCCACCAAGGCTGAAATCCGTTCAGTGGGTGACCCATATGCCGCAACTATAGGCCGCCCCGGATTGCCAACCTTGTGGATCTTGGGAAGGAGATACAGGGTGGGTGTTCGGGGATTTTGGGGAGTTAGGAGAGAGATGGACTGGGGAGAAAGACCTTGTAGGGGGCCCTGCAAGTCGAGGAAAGTTTTTATTTCCTGAGAAATGGAGGTAGTGGGATCTGTAGGGTGTGGTAGGTAGGTGTTTGTGTCAGAAAGTTGCCTAAGAGCCTCAGCTTCATAGTGATTGCGGTCCATCACTACTGTGGTTGAGCCCTTATCAGCAGGAAGGATGATAATGCTACGGTTTCTGGAAAGTTCCCTCATGGCTCGAGTTTCCAAGTTGTTGAGATTTTTGGAGTGTGGAATGGACTTTAGGAAAGAGGGTGAAGACAGAGTGGAGGTGAGGAACTCTTGGAACAGAATAAGTGGATGGTTTTGTGGTAGTTGGGGTGGATCCAGTGGAGATGAAGGTTTAAATTGTTGTAAGCTGGACTCAATTTCATTCTGCTGGATGTTGTTTGCTCCTGTGGTGGCAAAATGATATCGCCAACGTAAGGAACGGCAGAACGCTAATGAATCCCGGACCAAAGCAGCATGATCAAACTTCGGGGTTGGAGAGAAGGAGAGTCCCTTTGATAGAACTTATATCTGGGGTTCTGACAGTGGAATGGAGGAAAGATTAATCACTGACTGTTGAGATTTACCTGAGGGAGGTGCAGGGGTTTTTGGGACAGGTGGTAGAGGGTCTGGGTGGGGAAGATTAAGGAGGTGAGCCAAACAAGGAGTTCTGGCAATTAGGGGTGCAGTGGGTGTCTGGTGTCTGGGGTGTTGATACGGGAGGCACAAGCCTAGTGCTAAATAGCTCTTGACAAGTGCTGATAGCTTGCACAGGTGTTTTTGTGCATGTTGGGCTTGCAACTGTCTGCACTGTGACAGGATTTGTTTAATACAATGAATGAGATGGGGGAATGAAAGGCACAGTATTTTGTGGAGGGAGACAAGGTGCATAGAATGTTGATTAGCCATGTGAACATACTGTTGAAGAACCAGGTGGGTGAGGGTAAGGGACTGTGTGAAACGGAAAGCGTGAAGGGATGGGTGCATTTGTGGGTGGCAACCTGAAACTGGGAGTTTTATGGTTAAACCATTGGGTGGAATATTTAAAGAGAGGCAAGACTGAAGAAACAGTATGTGGGAGTTTAATCTGGCGAGATGAGAAGCATGGAAATTGTAGCGGGACAGATAGTTATCAGCAAGCGACATGTTGGGAGAAACCGGTGGGGATTGTGAAGCTACTCACTTGCCGAGATACCCAGTTGGGTAAAATGACAAATTAATGAGGGAGGGGGAGGGGGAAATAACAATAATAATAATAGTTAACGAAAAACAATTTAAATGCAATAAAAGGCGGGTGAACGCAAGATGAACAGGAAAATATTTGGAAAAATTTCTATTTAGTATTTCATTAATTATAATAATATGTAAGAGTTGCTAGTACTGTATGGACGACAGTCTCTTTTTCAAATGAAGTTCTTTTAGAATTGAGGTGTTGGTTCTTTTCTGATAACTGTGTTTGAATGTTGCACAAGTTAATTTTGTTTCATGTAATGAATTTGTGTAGCTGTTAATTTTATGTAAACAAAATTAAAAGCTCTTATTATCAAGCATTCAAAGGAATATGCATACTAAGATATCATTGTGATGACTGGACATTTTATAGAGTTCTCTGCAAGGAGTTCACAGTTTTACCAGATACATCATCCCAAAGAAAACATTTTGTTTACATTTTGAAGAATTTTGTATAAAGTTATGACATAAGAGATGGCAAAATAAAAACAAAGGGAGTTTACCTGCATCACAAGTTCTAAATTTGCTACCAGAGAGCTTTCATATGCAAGATAGCACTGCTCAACTTCTTAAGTAGTAACTTGAAATATTTTTGCCTGCTTGTTACCTTATCTATTTGAATTTCAAGTAATCATACACCGTTCTAAAATTAAGCTGTTTCTATCATTTAAATTTAAATCTTATTGTACTAAGTTTCTTATTTCAAATATAATGTAATTTGTATTATAAAAAAAAAATCAATTTTAACAAGTTTTCTAATTCATTCAGAACTCAATTTTCATTTACTTCCAGATTATTGTTTGTTTCATTTCTTTATTAAAACTTATAATTATTTTTCAGTCATACTGGCGTTGTCTGTAAATAACGCGCTCTTAGTCCATAAGGTTCCAGGTTCACGGGTGTGAAATAAAAAATGAAATGATCTTAGAACTTGGTACTGAAACTTGGCACAGTAGAAATCTTGGAGAAAAGCAACAAATTGAATGAAGGCAGTGGTCTTGTATCTTATGATGCTTGTCGCTCATTGCCACATAAACAAATGTAACATCTATGATGAAGGCTGCAGCATGTCAGCTGGCAGCCTCCCCAATGATGTTAGCAAAAATGGACCCAGAAGCCTAAGAAATTTTTTGTCTTGAGGCAATTTTGTATCTTATCTCTGTCTAAAAAACATCTCCCTGATTTTAGAATAAAAAAGAAAAACATAGCATTCAGTTTTCCATGTGTGAAATGAACCTTTTACAAGGGGTTCTATGCATCCCAAAGTTTTCCAGTTTTTCAGTGCAAATTAATTATTAATATAGTCATAGCTTTCATAACATCACCTGACAGGGCACATTTTACTATCCAGTTTGTCAAATGTGTTATGGAAAAAATAATATATAGCCTTGCCTACAGATTACTCAGTTCTGGATTCCAAATTCTAAAGCAGTAAGAATCTTACTTTTTTCACTGCTCACAAATGTAAAGGTAATTATAACTAGAGGAGGGATTGAACCATAGTCTTTTGAAAGAACCTTTCAGGAATTTACCTGGACTGATCTCCGAAAGCAATGAAAATTGATATCTGTATTTGAAAATGTGTTCTGCCATATATCAGGCTGGAGTATTACCATTGTCCACCAGCCCTGGTAAATATATTGCAGTGAATAACACATATTAATACTCTTTGGTATGGATTTTTAAAATCTTTGAGAATACTGATATTATAATGCTTTTACAAGTATATTTCATTCTGGAAATATATGTTCCACTATGGATTAATTAGAAGTGTGGTAATGTGACTTATACTGTCAAATCTCTTAAGCAATTTGCTGAAATGTTGCCACAGCTGTAAGAACTGTTGGATGTAATTGTTTGATTTTTTTATTTAGTTTTGAGACTGCCAATTGCATCCCAACAAATCTTAAGAAAAGTCTTTAAAAAAAATAGGACAACAACCAGGAGTAGTTTTACTATACTACTCTGGATTTCTCTACATTTGAAGTACATGTTTTACAAAGTACTCCTGTTTGTTTTGCTCAGTTACCTTCATTGGTAGCAAAAGTCAAAATTTTCTTATTTGAATCATAACTGAGATAGTTACCAACATAACCAATGTCTTCTTTGGTCACAATATGCTACCATAGATGATTATAATTACATAAATTATTGTAATCACAAAATTAAATTCTGATATGTATCCATGGACCTACTAATTTTTGTCACTATTGATCATCCATTCAAATGGTATACACATGTTGATTGCTTAGAGCAGAATAAAAGTAACTCAGTGGCTATGGTACAGATGAACTCATTAAACCAACTCCTATATGTCAATTTCTGAGGAGGAGGAAAAAAAAGGAAAAAAAAAAAAATCTTTTTAACTGCAACAAATCTGAATGTTGAAATTTGATAGAATGGAACTTGCTTTGAAAATATATGTTATAACTTACTTGGAGAAAGTTAATAAAAATGGTATAAACTGCAAGAGATAGTTTCCACAGCTAACATTTCAGTACAGAATTTATTATGAACTTATTACAAACTCTAGTGTACCGTTAAGGAACAGCTTGGGGCGTGTGTATGCACCACCCTTTTGTGTGGCTAGCATGAAGCCGTCACCCACCTGTCATCCCTACAAACGCAGGCAGATGCGACGACAGCTGGCTGCCCATTAAGAATTGATATACTAACAAACAAGTATGTCACAGGTGGCGTAATGTCCGAGTATGGTCATCATTAAAATAAAATAAAACAGGCGGAGCCACAGGAGTATTGCCAATCTGGATAGTTGTTAATGTTGTTAGTAACTTTAAGCTGTATGTTTCATGACTGGAAGGCAACTAGTAGGCAAAAGCTTCTCTCCTAATAGGGAGGGAGGAAGACGGACAACAAATGGTGGGGACACGAGTCTTCTTCGTAGAGACAACGCGAGTCAAAGGACACTTGGTGATTGCCTATCTCCAGAAAACTGAGCTGTTTAGCACCGTCAGCCATGCTGCACTGGAAAGTAGGTCAGTCCTCCGACAGGACAACTAGAGTTGTCTACAGTGGTAATACGAGGATTGTCCGTAAAATAAGGTTCCCAATGATTTTTCACAATGAAAAACATTTATTTCTTTTGAATTATCCATTTTTGGAAACTTTAGTCTTCTCCCCTTTTTTTTGACCTAATCGCTGTTGAGGTCGATGCATTTTTGCATGTGGTGTACCATCTTTATGCCCGAGTCATAGAAGACTCTCGCCACTCAGTGAAAGTAGCTTAACTCCTATTCTTTCACCTCCTCTCCAGTTCTGAATTGAGTTCCACCAGGTGTTTCTTCAATTCAGGGAATAGAAGCTATGTCTGGGCTATAGGGTGGGTGTGTGACAATATCCTGTCCATATTGGTTGAGAAGATCAGTTGCTACACGGGTGGTGTGCGGACAAGCGTTGCTATCGTGGCAATACACTCCCCTCGTGAGCATGCCTCTCCTCTTGTTTTGAATTGCGCGGTGCAGGTTTTTAAACATCGCACAGTAGCAGTCAGCATTGACTGTTATACTAGCAGGCATAAATCTGCACAACAATAACCTCTTCCTGTCCCAAAACACGCTCACCATCACTTTGCTGGCAGATAGTGTTTGTTTGAACTTCCGCAGCTTCAGCGACTCTGGATGCTTCAACTAACGGGATTGTTCCTTTGTTTCCAGCATCATGTAGTGGACCCATGTCTCATCCCCATTAACAACTGAATCCAAGAATTCTACGCCATCGAATTCAACACGTTGCTGTTTATGGTCTTCCAAAAGCATTCTTGGAACCCATCTTGCACAAACCTTGGCATACCACAATGGTTTCTCAAAACTTTGTCAGTGGTAGTCTTGCTGACATCAGAGATCATCTCGCAGAGCTCCCAAACCATCAACCTTCAATTTTTCAGCGTTACTTTTTCCACTTTCACATCATTTTGCTTGAAACTGATGGCCATCTGGAACACTGTTCGTCACGGACATCTGCGTGTCTGTCTTTGAATTCTCTGGACCATATGCACATGTATTGTATGCTCATACACTTTTCTCATAGACTTCACACAATTTGGAATAAATGTTCCCTGGTGCAGTGTTTTTTGCACACAAAAAACGAATTACAAAGCATAATTCGCACCTGGCAGGTGAGGCGAGTGGGAACTCTAACTGCTGCTCAGCGTCCTTGTGTTCTACCCTAGTCACTTGCTTTACTGAGAAACTTCACGTTAATTTTTTTTCTTTTTTTTGTGTGTTTTTAAAAGAAAATTAATCATTATTAATTTTTACAAAATAAAAATGTTCAAGTGCATAAGTAAATATTAAAATCAGATAGTGAACCTCGTCCCATCCAGTCAAATAATACGTCACTTGACGAGGTTAAGAATTTTGATTTTTAAAACATTCATGTTCATTATAAATTAAATTATCATACATTGAGATCAATATGTCATTTTCCTCATAATAGGAATCTCTGGTGTCCACCAACTTTTAAAATATGAATAATTACTTGTAAATTAATAATAGGAATTAAATGATCACAGTATGGTCAGAAGTCAAGGAGACACTTCAAAAGTTACAAAAAATATCAAATACAGAACAAATGTGGTAACACGAAACACAGATGACCGAAAATACAAATTACTTCAGTGATCCGCTAGGTACGTGAGATAGTAAATCAATAACAGAGTGAGCTGCAACCTGGTGCCCACAGTGATTTTAATTATTATTAGAAAATAATTAGGTCTGCACATTTGAGAAAGGAAGCTCGAGTACCTGTCGAAAACAACTTCTGCCGCGCCCTTGACAAAGAGCCGCAGACCGTCGTTGATGTGCACCACGGTACCCATCCACTTGCGGCTAGAGTTGAAGGTATAAACCTTGAAGAATGAGTTTTCAGGATTTTGGGCTCGGACTTCTTTGTACGTGTCGCCGATCATGCCCAGAAGTGCGCATTCTGTCTTATTGCCCACCTGCTTTGGGAGCAGTCCTGGTCTTTCACTTGCCTGTGCATGTGAACAAGATCAATCTATATTTTCTACACTGATACTTTCCATCAACAAACATCCATAATTATCAACAGTTAAAGGAAACAGCAGATGTTTAACTATTTCAATAAACTAATCCAGAATAATAATTAATTACAATCTGTATGATACAAGATAGTTTTCTCTAATTCCAAAACAATCTTCTAATTGAGGGAGAGATTGAATATTACCACTGTAGTATAAAAACTTCTCGGGTTTCGAGCCACGTCAAAATTGAATCGTCAGGCGACGTTTCGGAAGCTTGCACTGCTTTCATTGTCAAGCCTCGCTTAACATCATTTGAAGTCTGCCACTCGGTATACTATTGTATAGGGCTCCCAGCCGGGAGCGGAGGGGAAAGCACATGGAGGGGTGATCTAGTTGGGCCCTGCTCGCTTGGTGACGTCACGATCGGGTCACTCCTATGCCCTAATATGGCTCAATTCCGTCTGGTTTGTAATAATCCAATTACTGACTTCCGAGCTTGGCTTAAATTGAGGCCTTGATCACGATTAATAACATTATTACTAAGCCTAATCTCAATCGCCTCCTTCACAACACTGTCCCAAAAGTTGTTTGTATAACAAAGGTGTTTCGTTTTGTCAAAGCATGGCTCATGCCCGTTGTTAATGGTGTGTTCAACTATAGCAGATTTTTCTTTTTTTCAAGGTTTAAAATATCTGATGTGTTCTTTGCCTCTTTCATTGACCATCTTTAAGGTTTGCCCTGTATAAGAAATACCGCATTCACAAGGAATTTTGTAGACACTAGGAGTCCGAAGATTGAGACCATCCTTTGGCGTTTGCAACAGTTGTCCAATTTTTGGTGGAGATTGAAAAATCGAATGGATGCCCTATTTGTTGAGCAGCCTCACTAGTTTTGATGTTACTGCTCCACAGAAAGGTAAGAAGGCACACAGCTTGTCCCGATCTCTGTCATTTGATTTTTTTTGATTTTTTTTTTCCAATGGTTGCGTGTCAGATTTCCTTAGTGCCATAACCATTGGCACGTAACACGCGTTCCAGGTGTTGCAGTCCCCCTTTAAATGTTCACTGTCGGACACCACCTTTGCCCTATGGACAAGAGTATTCAGCACTCCATTGTACTTCTCAGACCCTGCACATATAATCTGTGTCTTATGAAATATGTGGTGTTATCATAATGAAAACAGTATTTCTACCAGAACAGAAACAAAGTACTCTAATCTCAGATTACATTAGGTGCTTCTCTGATACGACAGAGCCAATATTTTTAGGTGGCCAGTACAGCAATATATCCTACAGAACATAAGGTAGTCATTCTGCCCTTGCAATAGGGGATTAACATAAGTAGGCTAAACAATTAATTTTCTTCAACAAGCGATCAGTAACTAAGCTCTCAACCTGGACGTTCTCCCACACACTAACTCAGTATCCCTCCCACATCAAATAATATTTACCGTACAGCCTTTTCATATCCTGGCTCAACATATATTCTAATTCTAAAGCAGTGCTCTTTTGGTATATTACTAGTTCTATCACCATCTGTGATATACATATTTATACATAACATCTCAATCTCTCCCGACATATCGATAATGCACTCAGTCACGTGTTAAACTTTGGCATGTGAAAACCTACCGAGCCACATGACTCATTTCCTACAGCATGAATAAGGTGTAAAACTGAAAAGGTCGGGATTCTTGCGTTTGTCATATATGTTTTTCTTTCATCGCAGCCTTCAACTTTGGAGAGTGATGAGTCATTTTCCCTTTCCATGTAATTTATATTGCCTAAAGCTGTGTTGAAGGATGTTTGCCTTCTTTTTCTGAACTCTGAGGTGGCCATGAATGCACAGTAGACATGCGAGGCAATCATCTGCAATGCCACCACTGAACATCACAACTTCCACATTGTTTCACTCGTCTGACACCACGTCTATGGCACGCAGCATTGCCCGGTTGTCTCCAAACGTGACTGTCATCTACTCAAGACACTAGCGAATTACAACAGGGCTTTGTAAATGAAAATACCACCTCTTAAAAATTGTTGTTTTT
The DNA here is from genome assembly GCA_031002005.1 of Vandiemenella viatica. Taxonomy (NCBI): domain Eukaryota; kingdom Metazoa; phylum Arthropoda; class Insecta; order Orthoptera; family Morabidae; genus Vandiemenella; species Vandiemenella viatica. The sequence continues at coordinate 181,819,568 of JARYHS010008075.1, read as the reverse complement.
ATTTCTTTACACTCAGATGCATTTTGCCCTCGTGGAATGTACATCATCGGTGACTGTAAGGCATCGCTCAGAAGAATGCAAAATGTGTCTGAGTGTATAACAGTTGTTAAGAGGCAGTTTTTTCATTCACAAATCGTTAACAAACAACTGTGGAAGAAACGCCAGTAACTGATTGAATACCTTGGGCTTGTTCTGATTAATCCACTGTTCAAAACTTCTTGCTCATCTGTAGCATGTATCTTGAATTCTAAGAGCTGTATCACCAGTGGTAGACATACCATTATTTGAACACTCACCAAAGTTGAAGGTCAGCAGCAACACAAAACAATACACAAACACAGAAAATAGAATATTTCGGCTAATTGTGCAAGCTCAGCCACATACTTCTTTTAACTTGACTTCAACTTTGGTGAGTATTGGGTGTATTTTATCTATCCTTTCCATATAAATATTGCCTCACAGCAGCTGTTTCCTTCCATTGTTGCCGACACCGACATTTGAAGTATAGACTAATAATAATAATTGATAAAATTGTGATGCAGCGCATGCTCTGGTGGCAATCTCCCTACACACCCATCTTTCTCCTTTCCTCTTCGAACCTACTTTTGTCATCAACTAATTTTTACTTTAATTTCTTTCAGTGTTTTTGGTAAATTATTAACAATTCTGTTAGCAATTAATTCCAATCCCTTACACCCTTTCCTATGAAAGAAAATTTTCCCACATCCTTATGCCTGAAATCAAGTGCCAGCTTGTGGTCATGGGCACTATCCAGTAACTGTCCATGTGCATTGAGATTACGCCCAATTAGCAAATTCACTATACACCTCCTGTTTCATATTATATTATATTAACTATCACTTATTTTATTCTTTGAGGTAAACTGTTAGGAATATCAATTGTTAACTCTGACACCACTAACCACCGAAAATGTCAAAGGGGACAGAATATAAATCCGAGAAGTCATTGCATGAATATTGGTCTTTTTACAGAAGCAAAAATTTCTTTGCTTTTCCCTACACAGCTCTTTTTGAGTTTTCAAATCTTTTTTAAATTGAATAAAATTTTCTCGGTTAACTAGCCAAGTTAGTCCATTGTTTAAACATGATGTTTTGGCGGTCACAATCTCTGCCGCTGTTGTCACGTGATGAAACACTGTGTTTAAACGATGGACTAACCTGGCTAGTTACCCGAGAAAATCTCGAGTTTTTTTTTTATTGTTTCATCAAAAAAATTATACCATAAGACATCACTGAATAAAAATAATATGAGTACACCTGCTTCATAAGTTCAAGGTCACCAGTATAGAGAAAGTATTTATTAGTGCAAAGGCAGCTCTAGTCAATTCATGATCATAATTAGTTATTTTAAACTTAATGTAATGTGTTTACACAAAATTTGATTTCATCAGGTTCACCTTAAATCAGATTGACACTGCACTCAACACACTGTTTGCTTGGCTCCACTTATTGGAGAACTACCTCTTCCGATCACCTGTCAGCTTCTGATCTCATCAGTAATAAGAAATAAAAGTTCCTCTTTGCCTCTGAAATTCAGTTGGAGTCTCCGGTATCTTACAGAGCAGGTTACACTTGTCAAATCATTGGCACTAGGTATATTCTTAAGAAATCCATCACTATAGAATGACCTTTAAATATAGCTATTAATACTTACTATAGAATAAAAAACACAATCACTTCATTTGATCACAAAAACTGGAAAAATTTAACAATAGATATATTAAGAAACTAACTTTGCCTCACCTCAATGTAGGAAGTGTACGCCGAGTTAATGCTGACGGAGTCAACGATCAGTCTCCAGATGTCGTCGGTGGCGGCGTTCGGACCACTGCTCCTGCAGTCCTGCACCCAGCCACACAGGTAGACCTGCATGGCAGTCATCCTGCAGGGTGGGGCACTCCGTTAGCTGAACAAAGCAGATCACTAATGCGACTTCCGTGTACTTCTAAGTTGCTCTCATTTATTATAGTATTAGTCATTTGAAATATGCAAAAAAATTAAATAATAATAACTTTTAATTTAGGAAACAAAGGGAGCTAACAGTCAAAGCATATAAGAAGAAACTTAGACAAAAAAGCTTTTCATATAAATATTGCGAATGAAAAAATTTAAAAAAATATTTATGAGGTGTGTCTAATAAATAATAAGACTACTGCTGTAAAAAATTGTTTTGAATTTGTACATAACTAGTTATTATCAACTTCAATATACACCCCTCCTCTAACCCTACAATGTTCCATGCTGATTTTCTATTGTTCGAAGCAGTGCTTGAATCTTCTTCTGTGGGCTCCTTCATGAAATGTGCCACTTTTTCTATCATAGCTTCAGTTGACTGAAATCTTGTTTCTTTTATTCAAGATTTTACCTTGGGAAACAGATAAAAGTGACATGGTGCAAGGTCAGGTGAATAAGGCAGTGGGATGCTGTACTTACTAGAAATGTCTTGACAGACAATGCAGAGTTAGCTGGGGTGTTGTCTTGATGGGGAACCCATCACTTTTTCTTCCACAGTTTGGCTCATTTTTTCATATTTTTTCACAGAGTTGAGCAAGAACCTGAAGGTTACTTAATCGATGGTCAGATCAAATCATATTACTGATTTTTTCAATATTTTGACGTGGAAGGATGACCCTGAAAAGTTCTTCAACTCAAAAATAACATTCACTGCTGTACACTTCTTTTGATAAAATATAAGTTTTAATAGCATTCTTTCCAAGTTTTATCTAAAATTTCACGACAATTCGTTGCTCTATTATCACTTTTCCAGCCAAACAAAACAACAGCTCTTATACAAATGAAGGCCATGGTCAGACAGACACAAGAGCCACTGCATTCATGCTAGTCAGCTGTCAGTTGTTAGTGTTTGGTGCATACGAAGGTGCATCAGTCTCATTGTTTTGTAGCCACACCTCATATTTTGGGAATGAAAAAGCAATTACGAGAGGTGATGACAGGATGGCACAGAATAGGAAAATACACAAGTACAGAACAATTTTCTGCTGATGAAAGATTCACATCTCAAAATTTAAAACTGTTCAATGCCAAGCTTATAATGTTTCCGCACCATCCTACTCAGAGTTGTGGTAAGCAGTCTATTATTCTTAGTTTATATTGGTTGGTAGAAATCTTTTATTTCAGACTAGAAACAGCAATGAGAGGAAGAAAAGGAGTTGGGTCAAATGAATTGTTGGTTGTTCTCTGACTCTTACTCTTACATGTTCTACTGATGAGGAAGATTTTAAAATAAAATAATAAATAATATCTGATTGGTGGCTATCGTAATTTTCTGCATATGTTCTCTCTGGGCACACTCTGCTGCATAGAATGATAAAACTATCTATTCCTTTATAGCTTTTGAATTATATTATTTATTTATTTTTATTGTTGTTAATAATTTTCTGTTCCCCCCCTTTTTGTTTTTTAACGTTTAGCATGCATCATGCTGACCAAATATCACACCATTTCACCACTTCATCTTTCTCTTCCATGGTAAACCATTTCATTTTTAAACAGTTATTCCTATTAAGCAAATCAAGGGAGTGTGGGACAGAACTAAATTAATCAAAGCAGAAAAGTCATTCTGTTATAATCAGACACAAATTGTTCATTCAATTTAGGAATAAGGGCGTGCAGGGCAAGAATAGGGGAAAAAGGGTTCTGCTACTAGGTAGTAGCCATGGGAGAGTTGTAGGCCCTCTTCTGCAGGATCAGTTAGGTACAGGTTACCAGGTCACAAGTTTTTTCAAACCTAGTGCAACATTAGGTCAGGTAATAGGTTCCCTTTGTAGGAGTTTCTCTAAGGACGATAGAGTAGTGATAGTGGGAGGTGCGTGGAATAGTATTGATAGAAACGTGAGTTATAGTATAGAGAGTGACCTGAGGAAGGTGGTGAAGGAGGCACAGCATACCAGGGTGGAGCTCATGCAGGTCCTAAGTCGCCATGACGGGCCACAATTGAACTATGCTGTGAGGCGGGTTAATGTGGAAACGGAAGTGCTACTTGGGAAAGGCATTAGTTCTGTGTTGGGGGTTGTGCCTGTAAACACCACAGGTAGGTGGGGTTTCACTAGGCATGGCCTACACCTAAATAGTTGTTAGCTAAAGCAGTGAGGGAGCCTATTTCCAGTGATGATGGGGTCAGGATTGTGCCTTTTTAGGTTAGGGGCTGCTGGTGGAGGGACAAAAATAGATTATCAAAGTGATACTGATTGCAGATTCACAATGGAAAAAGTCACAATGTTAAAGAAATAGATGAAGTGGCTGAAACAATAACTGACTGGGGAAAAACTGGGAAAGAGGAGATAAATTCTGAAAATTTAAAGCCGGTAATAAGGGTGTTAATGGTATACTGTAGAAGTATAATGAACAAAGTAATCGAATTTGCAAACTTAATAGAGATACACAAACCACAAGTAATAATTGGAGTAGAGAGTTGGTTAAAAGAAGAAGTACTAGACAGTGAGGTTTTTCCTGATGGTTACAGAGTGTACTGTAGAGATAGAGGAGCAATTGGTGGAGGAGTCTTCATACTAGTTAGCAAAAACTACCACAGTTCACTGGCGTTCATAGATCAAGACCATGAGTTACTTGGGGTAGATTTCTGGGGTAATAAAAAAAAAAAAAAAAAAATCAGTGTGTTGGCTGTTTACTGCAGTGGAATACTCAGATTTCAGAGGTGAGAATAGAATGATCATCATTGGTGAGGATTTAAATTTACCAGGTATAAACTGGGAAGGAAATAAGATAAATAACACAAGGGAACAAAGATTTCCAAATATCTTAAGAGGGGAAGGAGGATTTACATAAGTGGCTGAGCAAAACACTAGGGGGCAAAATATTTTGGATATATTTCTAATTAAGTACGATGAAAACCTTGTGGGGTGTCAAGTAACTGAAGGAATAAGTGATCATGATGCAGTTCTGATGGATATTAGACGATTCAGTAAACCAGAAGCCAAAATGGAACGGAGAAATAGGTACAATTATAAAAAGGCCCAGGTTTCAAATTTGAAGAGATATTTCAGATAACAATTCAGCAAATGGAAGGAAGGCACAAGTACAGTAGAGTCAAGGTGGGAAGAGTTCAAGGAGATAATAACCATGGGGGAAGAAAAATTTATTCCAAGGCAGAAAATAAAGAGAAGTAGAGAACCTACGTACAATAATAGGGAAGTGAGGAGGTTAAAGAGGTAGGTAAGAAGAGAACATAACAGAGTTAAGAGACAGCAGGGTAGTAGGGAATATTTAAAACAACTAAACAAGGACTTAATAACAGCAAAGAAAGTGGCTAAAGATGGGTTTATGAAGAATATTGTCAGTGCAGGAGGACCATTGACTGATGAATCTAGAAATTTCTATGTCTATATCAGGAAACTGAGGGGAAGGGAGGGTGTAATGATGCTTATAGATAAGAATGGAGAAGAAGTTACTGAGGATTTGAAAAAGGCAGAGATTTTAAGTAACTGGTTTAGTGAAAGTATTAGGGACAATGAATCAGAAACGGGAAGGTCTAATTCCGAGAATGAGCTTAACAACTCAATTAGAAATGAAGATAATAAAAAATTTGAAATTCATCCTGAAGAAATCATGAAGGAAATAAGCAAGTTGAAAAAACATAAGGTGGTTGGTGAAGATAATATTACTACAGATATCTTAACATGGCCGGAAGTTACATTGTACCTTATCTGGAAATATTATTTAAATTGAGTCTGGATACTTGCTGTTTACCACAGGACTGGAAAAGTGCAATAGTAGTACCGGTACATACAGGAGTGGTGAGAAATAGAGTTGAGAATTACAGGCCAATCAGTTTGACATCAGTGGTAGGTAAACTAATGGAAAGATTGATATGCAATCACATCAGAAATATATGTGAGGAACGTAAGTGGTATTCAAGCAGGCAACATGGGTACAGGCAAGGATATTCATGCGAATCTCAGTTGGTGGGATATATGCAAGATATTTCAGATGAAATGGACAAGGGAGGCCAAATTGATAGTGTAGCACTAGATCTGTCAAAGGCGTTTGACAGAGTGAGCCATAAAATGGTAGTAAATAAGGTAAAAACTATTGGAGTGGATGAGAAAGTGATTTGTTGGGTAGAAGAATTTTTAAAAAGTAGAACGTTAGGGTAGGAAATGTAGTATCAAAACAAGTGGAGGTAAAAATGGGTGTGCCACAGGGTAGCGTATTGGGACCATTGCTATTCATTATTCTAATGAATAATTGTGTTGATTGTTTACTATCTGAAATTAGATTGTTTACAGATGACATAATGCTGGATAAAAGAATCCAACTGATAGAGGACTGTAAACAGTTGCAGGGTGATCTGGACAGGATATCTAGTTGGTTTGTTAAACATGGGATGAAATTAAATGCAAAGAAGAGTCGGCTTATTAGATACACAAATAAAAAACAAAAGGTTAATCTTATATATATATATATAAAAATAGACGTGTTTTTTCCTATATTTTACTTTTCAGCCACCACTACCTAGCACAGATCACTGATGTTTGTGAGTGGAAGTAGCATGGAGTTTCCTGTCATGCACAACGTTGGCCGAATGCCGATAGCTGTGGGGATGTGCAAGATATAATGATTAAAGTTGGTCAGTGCAGGGCGTTTTCATATTTCGACCAAAAATTCGTATCTCCGTATACTTCTCTTTCCTGCCACAACTACATAACATAGACTTTTGGTGTTTATGTGTGGTAGTAGAATCGTCTTTCCTGTCGTGCACTATGGTTGTTAGATGTCGGTAGCTATGGGGATGTGGGAGATATGGGGGTTGAAAGTGGTCGACCTGTGGCGATTTCATACTTCTGCCAAAGACAAAAGTGTCATGGTGTATCACTTTTCAGCGAAAACTACAGATCACACATAACTGGCGTTTGTGTGTAGTAGTAGCACAGAGTCACCTTTCGATCACAACAGCGGCCGAATTTCAGAAACTGTGGTACTGTGGTAGATATGGTGGTTGTTAGTGGCCGACCAAGTATATTTTCGTATTTCGACTGTCTCCGCATATGTCACTTTTCTGCCACAACTACATAGCATAGAGCATTGGTGTTTGTGTTTGGTAGTAGAATCGTGTCTGTTGTCGTGCACTATGGTTGTTAGATGTCGGTAACTATGGGGGTGTGGGAGAAATGGGGGTTGAAAGTGGTCGACCTTTGGCAGTTTCATACTTCTGCCAAAGACAAAAGTGTCATGGTGTATCACTTTTCAGCGAAAACTATAGATCACACATAACTGGCGTTTGTGTGTAGTAGTAGCACAGAGTCACCTTTCGATCACCACAGCGGCCGAATTTCAGAAACTGTGGTACTGTGGTAGATATGGTGGTTGTAAGTGGCCGACCAAGGATATTTTCGTATTTCGACTGTCTCCGCATATGTCACTTTTCTGCCACAACTACATAGCATAGAGCAATGGCGTTTGTGTTTGGTAGTAGAATCGTATCTCATGTAGTGCACTATGGTTGTTAGATGTCCGTAACTATGGGGGTGTGGGAGAAATGGGGGTTTAACGTGGTCGACCTGTGGCAGTTTCATACTTCTGCCAAAGACAAAAGTGTCATGGTGTATCACTTTTCAGCTAAAACTATAGATCACAGATAACTGGCGTTTGCGTGTAGTAGTAGCACAGAGTCACCTTTCGATCACAACAGCGGCCGAATTTCAGAAACTGTGGTACTGTGGTAGATATGGTGGTTGTTAGTGGCCGACCAAGGATATTTTCGTATTTCGACTGTCTCCGCATATGTCACTTTTCTGCCACAACTACACAGCATAGAGCATTGGTGTTTGTGTTTGGTAGTAGAATCGTATTTCATGTAGTGCACTATGGTTGTTAGATGTCCGTAACTATGGAGGTGTGGGAGAAATGGGGGTTGAAAGTGGTCGACCTGTGGCAGTTTCATACTTCTGCCAAAGACAAAAGTGTTATGGTGTATCACTTTTCAGCGAAAACTATAGATCACAGATAACTGGCGTTTGTGTGTAGTAGTTGCACAGAGTCACCTTTCGATCACAACAGCGGCCGAATTTCAGAAACTGTGGTACTGTGGTAGATATGGTGGTTGTAAGTGGCCGACCAAGGATATTTTCTTATTTCGACGAAAGGCATGTGTCTCCGCAGATTTCACTTTTCTACCACGACTACATAGCATAGAGCATTGGTGTTTATGTGTGGTAGTAGAATCGTGTCTGTTGTCGTGCACTAAGGTTGTTAGATGTCGGTAGCTATGGGGGTGTGGAAGATATGGGGGATGAAAATGGTCCACCTGCGGCAATTTCATATTTCTGCCAAAGACGCATGTGTCACGGTGTATCACTTTTAAGTGAAAACTATCAATCGCAGATCACTGGCGTTTGTGTGTGGTAGTAACACAGAGTCTCCCATCGATCACAACGTTGGCCGAAATTCGGTAACTGTGGGAGTGTGTGAGATGTGGTGTTTGAAATTGGTCGATCATGAATATTTTCGTGTTTCATCCAAAGACTTGTGTGTATCCGTAAATTTTACCTTGCTGCCGGAACTACATAGTGCAGAAGACTGGTACTTGTGTGTGGTAATAGTATCGAGTCTCCCATCGTGCACTAGGGTGGTTAGATGTCTATAGCTGTTAATACGAATTCTTTACAATCATGAACGAAGTCGTGGGTACCAGCTAGTTATGAATATAAGGTGGGGAAAGAATTGCTCGCCGAAGACTTGAAATGTAAATATCTTGGCATTACTTTTTATAACAAGCTTAACTGAGCAGGACACATTGGACAGGTGGTAGGAAAAGGTTTCAAAATTCTGCACTTGTTGGAGAGAGTGCTGAGGGGATGTACGAGAGAAGTGAGCGAGTTGGGTTACAAAACTTTGATCAGACCATTGCTCGAATATGGTAGTGTAGTATAGGACCCACATTTTACGTATCAAATACAGGAGTTGGAGAGGGTGCAAAAATGGGCTGCTAGATTTGTTTCTGGAAATTATCGCAGAATACAATCAGTGATGGATATGATAAAGGAGCTAAAATGGGATTCATTGCAAGACAGGAGGAGGATGAGGAGGGTCATGGGAGTGTACAGGGCATATACTGGCGATAAGGCATGGCTAGATATTGGATTGGGTATGAAAGTAGTGCATGGAAGGGAAAAGATAATCATGATCACAAGCTGGCACTCAATTTCAGGCACAAGGGTGTGGGAAGATTCTCTTTTTTACGTAAGGGTGTCAGGGATTGGAATGAGTTACCAAGAAATATGATGAATAATTTACCAAAAATGTTGAAAGAATTCAATGATAAAATTTGCATAGGGCAAATGTAGGTGGGTGAAGAATAGGGGGAAGATGGGTGTGTAGGGAAATTGCCACCGGGCCTGTGCTCCATTGCAATTAAATTTAATTAAAAAATTCTTTCACTAACAATGACAAACTATTTGATAGCAATCACACATTCCAGTTCTCTTCTGAAGCCTGTCCATTTCAGATATACACATCTCCTCTGTTGACAAATTCTTCATGCTATACACCAACAACCTCACATGAGTGAACAACCAATCAGAAACATACTTATCTACGAATGTTTAGTTCCTTACTTCTCTAAACCATTCAATGGCTCATTCCTCTGCAATACATCTCATTGCAAAACGTGTAACATGTATTCTAGCCACAGTACCACATCTATGCTCTGCGACTCACAAAATTGTGGCACAGTGGAAAAAAGAATACATCCAAGCATCAGCAAAGCTTAATTTTGTTACTATATGAAACATTCATAAATGAATGTGGATGTTTGCATGTATGCCAATAAACAATAAATAATAATAAAACATTGTGTGTCTTCAGGACAATCTCGGCTAAATTTCAGTAATGAATATGTAACAATCTCATAAAAACTATGCCAAGAACTTTGAAAATGAGCGACTCCTCTCTGTATTTTACAATATTAGAAATAAATTGTTTGTTATATGGATCAGGTATAAGGCAGAAGAAATTTGAGGCCTTCTAAGAACTGTATATTAATTTATTTCAACCAAATTCAACTTACTCTAAAATTAACTTTTCCTATCACTGAGCTTAAAAGCTGATCCTGCTTCATGTTGCTTTATATATTTGCCTATATAGATTAGGGTATCAACTCTACCAAAGAATGTAATGCATACTTTTTACTCATGGACAAAGCAATTATTTTTGTCCACTAAGCACATAATCTTGTACTGTCTGCAATTTAGTTTTTAATACCATTCCAAGACCACAAAGAATTTCTGAACAATCAACAGATATATTTGCTTCCTCAGAGATAACTACATCATCAGAAAACAATCTTAAACTGCTGCTAACATTGTCTGTGCAAGCTAATTACTGCATCATGAATGTATCTCACAAAACACCAGAATTATATTGCACTAAGCTGTTTACACAGTTTCTAGCACACATGCTCTGGTACAAAAAATTAGAGAAAACCAAAGATTACACAAATGCTAACAACTCATTGCTGGTAATAGATTTTACTTTAGCCACAAAAGGTATAGTGTTCTATGAACTTCTTAATTGTATGATGGTTAAAATGAAAGTGATGTTAAGCACTGAAAATAAGATAGGAGAGGGAAAACAAACAACCCATCACTTTCCACAAATGAGGGCAGGAGGGCCAGACGAACACAAAAATAATACTTCACAATATTTCATTTGGTAACCTTATTCATGTAGGAGGTGAGATATGTGGCAGGGGTAAGATCAACCACATGAATTCCCCTGCCATATGACTTGCCTCCCACATAGTTAAGGTTACCAACCGAAATACTGTAAAGTGTGTTTGTGTGTTTTCATATGGCCCTCATGTGGAAAGTGATGAATTATTTTCCCTATCCTATCTTATTTGCTAAACTTCTTTAAGCATTTTAAATGAATGTTACTTGGATTTCCATAATACTAAAAACCCATGGCTTCCAGGCCCTTTAAAGTCCAAAAATACACATCAATGTTTTAGGAGAGCATTTAGCAACACTCAGTTACCTGTTTGTGGTGAGTGTGCCCGTCTTGTCAGAACAAATTACAGTTGCGTTCCCCATTGTCTCACAGGCATCCAGGTGGCGAACCAAGTTTTTATCTTTCATCATTTTCTGATAATCCAAGAGAAAGCAAAAAGAAATAACATTAACAATAACGATGGAAAATGTCTTACGGCAATTTGAAAATAAATTTGGACAGAAGCGGGGAGGTTAACAGATCAGAGGTAAACAAGGTAACTATAAATGAGGATGATGTAGCAAGGTCAGGGGACGAACCCACCATAAACCTTACCATATTAAATACACACTACAGGTTTGACAAAGGCTGCCTCAATCTATCTTGATACTCTGTTGTGCTAACATTTGTAAGTGATGGGTTTATTTTTCCTAAATAATAAATTAGAAATGTAGCTTATTTCTGTGAAAGCACTTCAATAATTCAATAAATGTTAACAAATACAGAATTTGCTTAATAATTTTTTCAGTACTATTACACCACTATAAAACAGTTTTAAATAAATTTCTTGGAATTACTTTTGATAACAAACTTAACTGGGCAGGACACATAGGACAGGTGGTAGGAAAAGGTTTCAGAGTTCTGCACTTGTTGGAGAGAGTTATGAGGGGATGTACGAGAGAAGTCAAGGAATTGGGTTACAAAACTTTGGTCAGACCATTGCTCGAATATGGTAGTGTAGTATGGGACCCTCATTTTACGTATCAAATACAGGAGTTGGAGAGGGTGCAAAGAAGGGCTGCTAGATTTGTTTCTGGAAATTATCGCAGAATGCAATCAGTGACGGATATGATAAAGGAGCTGGAATGGGATTCATTGCAAGACAGGAGGAGGATGAGGAGGGTCATGGGAGTGTACAGGGCATATACTGGTGATGAGGCATGGAAAGATATTGCAGTAGGTATGAAAAGTAGTGCATGGAAGGGAAAAGATGACCATGACCACAAGCTGGCACTCGATTTCAGGCACAAGGGTGTAGGAAGATTCTCTTTTTTAGGTAAGGGTGTCAGGGATTGGAATGAGTTACCAAGAGAAACGATGAATAATTTACCGAAAACTTTGAAGGAATTTAAAGAAAAAATTTGTAGAGGGCAAATGTAGGTGGGTGCAGGATAGGGGGAAGATAGCTGTGTAGGGAAATTGCCACCGGAGCCTGTGCTCCATTGCAATTAAATTAAATTAAAAAAATTAAAAAAACTCTGATTGTTTACTAAGAAACATTTGTCAAGTAAATATGAAATGCTTTAACACAAACTTGTGAAAGTAGTTACCTGCTTTCTCTCAGTCATTACTGTTTTGTATGCAATTAAACAGCGGAAAACAGTTAGGGTATGTTGATTTGAATTAATGTTTTTTTAATTGTTACAATAATTTAATTAGGAATGAGTATTACATTTTAGACAGCGCATTCATAGTTTACTTTCTTCACAATCAACAATCTTACGGCGTGTGTTATGTTTGTATCTCTAAATCTTTTAGTTATTTACTACACACATTTTTATTAATATATCTTAATGTTCTACACATTATCACATGCACCCCATAGTTGCAGTTTTTTTAGTGCTAAAAGCAGGGTTATAAAAAGCAAGGAATGTTTCCTCCTCAAACACACCTTGACAGAGTAGGCGAGCGCAATGGTGACTGCGAGAGGTAGTCCCTCAGGAACAGCGACAACCAAAATGGTGACACCCAGTATGAAGTCATTGATCAGCTCCTTGGCATCACTATTCTCCCACTGTTCACCACTAACCACATACTTTTGAATGCAAAATTGTATAATCAGGACAAGTATTGTCAGAACGGCAATAACTGTACCTATAAAATTGAGGAAAATATGTTTTATAATGCAATATGTTTGATGCACAAGTGGAATAACTACAATACAATCTACTAAAAGGTTCATAAGCTGTGCAAATATTGCATTGGTTGATAAAGATGTGCAACACTTGTCTAGTAAAATGTTGAATTGTTTTAAAGTTTTGTCAATAGTGTCATTGAAGATATTGCTATAATCACTAAACATGGTTTAAATATTTATAGGAAATGTGTTAAAAACAGTCAAAGTGAAAGAAGTTTAATATTTAAAAAATGGATTGAAGGGATAACTATACACATTCTATTAGTTTAAGCTAGAGGTTCAAAAAGTTTTTCTTATCATGCCCCCTTCTATTAAAAGAAAAGTTCCCTCCACCAACCACAATTTTACTATCGATAACATAAATGCTTAATTCTCTGTACTAACAATGATATCTCAGAAGAAACTCACTAAGTATGAGATGTTACAATTAAGGTTTTCAACTGTAAGAGGGGCAGTAAAGGAGACATAGTACATCTGAGGATGTTGAATTATGGTATCGTCCCCCCCCCCCCCCCAATATGTCTTTATGCTCTCAGGCTGGGAACGAATAATCTAACCTCTATTTTGGCAAATTATTCAAAAAAGTTGTTAGCAACAATGGAGTAGCTCTACACCCTTCCATTTTGGTGAATGGTGGATATATTTTACCTTCCTTTTCCACATAAAAAGTTATTTTGTTTAAATAAATAATTTCATGCCCTAAACTAGAATTATTAACCTACACCAAAATAATTTTCACAAAGGGCTTTCCATTGCTATTGTTGTTACTCTTTTTGTACATGAAATTTCACAAAATTTTGATGAAAAACAAAAAGTTGCTACTATTTCAATCATGAAAAATTATAAAATTGAGGAATTAGGGGATAAACTAACACACTATTGAAATGAAGTCTTCACGGGTGTACCGCCGGATAGTGTTTTGAAAACACGATATTTCAACGACTAGCTCTGTCATCAGGTGTCAAGACGTCTGCACAGATAATGGGTATCTGATGGTCAGCTGACCTGTGCAGACGTCTCGACACCTGATAAAGACGACAGAGCTAGTCGTCGAAATATCGTGTTTTCAAAACACTATCCGGCGGCACACCCGTGAAGACTTCATTTCAAGCATAAGCTGGGAAATTCTACATTCTTAACACACTATTATCATCTTGCCTAAAAAAACAGACGACATTTCCAAAAAATTTGTTTCAGAAATGGCGAATCTGTAAGTAAGGTAAAATCAAAACTGGGTATAGTTAGATGTGGTATTCCTCAGGGATCCGTACTTGGTCTTTTGTTATTTGTTATGTATATAACTTGAATTGAATTAAATTGTGATGGCACACACGCTCCGGTGCGTGCCATCACAATTTAACCCCTAATCATCTAATTACACATTTCTTAGTATTATTATTAATATTATCTAATATACTATCAGTGTTAAACTCCTTCCCCATCTACTTTTGTGATTTATGTATATTTATTTTAAATTCCTTCAGCATTTTTGGTAAATTATTTATCACTTCCCTTGATAACTTATTCCACTGTCTGATACCGTTAACCACAAAGGAAAATTTTCCCACTCCCTTATGCATAAAATCAAGTGCCAGCTTGTGCCCATTGTCATCTTTTCCATTCCATGCACTATTCTTGATTCTTTGACAAATATCCTTCCAAGTCCCATCACAAATGTATTCCCTGTACATTCCCAGCACTCTCTTCACCCTCCTCCTGTCCTCCAATGACTCCAAGCCAACTCCTTTATCATATCAGAGACTCAGTGGCGGATATAGAAATTTTCCGAGTCGGGGAAAAACCTTGAGATTGCCGCCCCTTCAAACATGAATTTGCTGCCAGGGGCGGTACAGAGCTATTCTTTGATTTTGTCCCCCCCTGATGGTTGCTACTTGGGGCAGTAGAGCTAAAAAAAAAAAGGGCACCGCCACACGAATTTGCCATTTACTGCTCCTTCAAACATGATTTTGCCCCCCCCCCCCCCGAAATTGTCGCCCGGAGCAAGCACCCCGGTTTGACCCCCCCTAGATCCGGCACTGCAGAGATTGACTGGGTTCTCTGATAATTTCCACATACAAATCTAGCTGTTTCTTTTTTACAGGCCCTCCAACTCCTGTATTTGATAACCAAAATGTGGGTCCAAAAGTACACCATCATATTCAAGCAATGATCTGACATAAGTTCTGTAACCCAATTTCTTAAATTCTCTGGCACATGACTCTTTCCAGTAAATGAAGGATTTTTATACCTTTTCCTACCACCTGCTGCTATGACTAATAAAAGTAAAATTATAGCACAAGAGAACAACACTACAGCAGCTTGTTACTATAACAATAACTCTTCAGTACAGACATCCACTGTTAAGACTTCTAATGAGTTGTATAATTATTTATTTACTAGGTTAAGCCTGTGATCATTTTTTGCGTATTGTCATGAGTCTAGAATATTTCCAGTTTTTAGGCTCAAAGATTATGACAGGTTGACCTGATCTTGCTAAATACAAACTTCACCTTTGTTTCTCCCTTAGGGTGAATAAAATCTCTTGAGCTTGAAGAACTCAGAACTATTAATAGACGTAGGTATTAAACACGGACAGAGATGATCACACTGTCGTATAATTGTTTCATAGATCGTACACTCGAACTAGCTGAATTAAAAACTTTTATTTGTCCCTTAAAGTTAACTCTGTAAAATTTGAAGAATTCTTGTTTGATTCAAAAGCATCATGTTGTTTTTTATTGAAGCTGGGCAAACATTCATAATGTAATTTTTGGTCATAGTGTCTATAATGGCCAGAGAACTTAATACTGATTCCAGACTATTAAATAATTGAGCAACAACGAACAAATTAATTGCCAGAATACTCGATTTGGTAACATATTTGGCCTGATGTCCACTTCAAATAAACTAATAACTGACGTCCAGTGAACATGAACAAATATCATTAACAAAAGTGGCCAGTAAAATATGTAAAAAGCAAATAAATTGCAATATGGTCAAGCAGCAACATAAGCGATAGTTTTAATTAAACTGAAATTTAGCCTAGACCAGAATGACATTTGGCATTCGTGGTTGCAATAGAGGCCATGGGTAATTTAAGATTTTTAAACTTTTTTTGTGTTTCTTTCATTAGCAACATATTACTGAAAAGCAGTTCCCTGATTTTTCAGCTGTAATGTTTATGGTTATTTTTTTAACCATGAAATGCTACGAAAAGGAAACTTAATGAATGTATTATGGAAATTAATTTGGTAGCAGTTATTTAGCTATTAAATTGTGGACATGACCTCGAATTTCATCTAATGATATCTCAGGTCGCTGTTAATTTGCGAGTGAAGGCTGACACGTGACACCATTTTTCAGCCAATAGCTATCGAGGTAAATGGGTGAGATTAGGAAATAATATAGTAGATTAGTGGATTAATTGAATAATAAAGGAATGGAAAATTAACCCATCACACACCAAAGTTGATGGCTGCAATACGAGAAAACACGTAAGGCAGACACACATACAATACAGGGTGTTTCAAAAAGAATATCTGTATTACAAAGTATTCTTTTGTCCAAACTATCGATCGATGCACCCCGGCTCAGCTATTGGAGAAACGAATACATACTCTAGTTTATTTAATAGCCGCTAGATGTCAGTCGTCTTGTGTTATTCTTGGTAACCGTCATATGTTTAAAATGCCTACTCCACAGCAGAAATTATTTTGTGTTATCAAGTTTGCGAAGTGCAATTCCGTGATTACAGTGCAAAGACGTTTCAGGTTGTGTACCAAATGCATCCTCCGAATGGGTGGAACATTCGTAGATGGTATCGACAGTTTGTAGATACCGGATGTGTATGTAAAGGAAAGAGTGCTGGCCGCCCTCGTGTTTCTGAGGCACATGTTGCACGAATTCAAACTGCTTTCCAACGCAGTCTTTCAAAATCCACTCGTCGTGCCATTCGGTAGTTACAACTACCTACAACAACAATTTGGCGTGTTTTGAGACGTCGGTTTGTTATGAAGCCGTACAAGTTACAGTTGTTACAAGCTCTGCATCCTGATGACAAACGGAAACTTGTGGCATTTTGTAACGAGATTAATGATGCTATTGACAATGATAACACTTTCGCACAACACATCGTTTTCAGTGATGAAGCGACTTTCCATGTTAGTGGTCAGGTAAACGAACACAATGTTCGAATTTGGAGTCTACAGAACCCACATGCAGTCATTGAACATGTACGAGATTCGCCTAAAGTCAATGTGTTTTGTGCGATATCCTGATCATCTGTTTACGGCCCATTCTTCTTTGATGGAAACACGGTTAACGGTCAGCAGTATCTCGCTATGTTACAAAACTGCTTGTTTCCGAGGCTGCACGAAGACAACTTCATTTTTAAACAAGACGGGGCATCCCCTCACTGGAGTCGCCAAGTGCCTGAATATCTGAATGAAACTCTACCGAACCGTTGGATTGTTCGTCAAGGAGCTGGCAACTTAGCATGCATCAGCTGGGCTCCACGGTCACCGGATTTGACACCCTGTGACTTCTTCCTGTGGGGTTTCATTAAAGACAACGTTTATGTACCACCACTCCCACAGAACCTTGAGGACTTGAGGAACCGGATCCGTACTGCTGTAACATCAGTGACGAAGGACATGCTTGCCCGAGTATGGGAGAAATTTGAGTATCGATGTGATATTGTTCGTGTTGCTGATGGAGGACATATTGAACACCTGTAATCTAAACTTAAGAGGTTAGTAAATATGTGTGTAAAGTTTCATATTCGTATGTCTTACAGTTTAATAAATATATGTATTCGAAATACGTATATTCTTTTTGAAACACCCTGTATTTCGGTATTATTGTATTTGTGTGTCCGCCTTACGTGTTTTCTCTCTTTGCAGCCATCAACTTTGGTATGTGATGGGTTAATTTCCGTTTCCTTTATTATTTATATTGTCTAGAAGCCACTTCCTTTTTCCTTAGTTTCATTAATGGATTAATTTGTAATAATTTGTGTAATTAAATTTGAATTGAAAAATCATAATATATGTAATAAGTTTAGAGTAATAACCAGTGAAGGAAACATATGATAGATTTGAACATAAATTACTAGGAATACATGTTGATAAATTACCAAATTGGAAAGTATATATAGATCTTGTTTTTTGAAAGAAGTTTATAATGAATCAGCAACCCAAAGTTATATATAGCAGTGTTTCAAAAAATGCATGCTATAGAACAATTTTCCCCACATTCCGTATGGTATTGATTTTGGGGATCCTATTGCCATATGAAGATAAAATGACTGTTACTGCTGTAGAAAATGAGTATTAGAATAATATTCAAGATGGATAATATTGTACCACATATAGAAATCCATAGATGGTAAAATATTTTGACAGTATTTTCACTAAATATAATATGGTAATATCACTGATTCGATGTAATCTACATTTTAATTATAATATAATCTACACACCCAATAACAGACAGAAAAGGCTGATGATGATGATATGTGTAATGACATTGTAATAATAATAATTGTCATGATAAATAATATCAGCCTGGATCTGAGGTACCCAGTCAAGGAATAATAAGATTAGAGAGAGAACTACAGCAAAGATGATGAATGAATGGTGAACGTGTAAAGAAGGTTCCTCAATACAAGAAATGATAAGTCTAGATGATAAACTATTTGCAGATCATTGTAGACAAATACAGTACCGTATAGTGATCAGCTGAAACCAACAAATGTTATAAATTGATGTTTATATAGAAAGGAGAGGTAAATTATACTCAACACTCACTAAAATTTAATGAAGCAGGGCAGCAACAACAAAAAAGATATTCCACAAACACAAAAAAAAACACAATGTTTCAGACTATGCCCTTTTGAAGACATAGTGACTTCGGTTATTGATGTGTATAGTTTATCTTTCCTTTCCATATAAACATCGCTTCACAGAATTTCTTCCTACTCCGTTGTTGCTGAGATTATGAACTGTTGCAGTTTAAATGTTTATGAGTTCCTAGTTGAATAGTGTAGCACTGGATAATAAATAAGTTAACTAGAAGTGTTTTCATGCTTTGTCACTATTGTACAAGTAATTGAAAGCAAAATATTAAGAAAATAGTGGGATATGTGTTTTCATATGAGGTGATCTTTCCTGAGACACAGATACAAATATGTTTGCTGATGAGACAGAAAAAGCTACATACAAGCTAACAAAAGTTAAGTTTGTGGTCTGTTGAGAGTAGAATATAACATAATTAGATAACCACAAGGCTTTCAATGAGGGGGAACCACATAATACAAATAGTGAAATTCATGAATATGATACTCAGATAACGTCTAATTTACATACTAAAAGATATAATTCCAAGTATGCTGATAAGAGAGCCTATGAAATGCAAACAAAGAAATTAAAAAAACTCCCATGGCATCCTTAAAACTGGAGGAAACATTATTATTTAATAAAACCTTATGCAAATTTGAATAACTGCGGGCAGTATAGCAATGCACTTTATTTTGTAACTTATCTAAAACAACAAAAATTTCTAACTCCTCTGATGCACCTAGTTTATAACCAAATATGTTTCACAGATGTGAAAATCACTTAGAGGCAATAACAGATGAAGGTTAAAATTTTATAAAAACTGTGCAATCATCTTTCTCTTCAAATGGTCAACAGTTTCTTACAACATTCAGTAAGTATTTTCAACATTAAATCTTAAATATACATAAAAACAGACATGTGTGTCCCTGTATTTCACCATGCAGCCACCACTACCTAGTGCTGACCATTGGTGTTTGTGTGTGGTATAGCATCGAGGTTCCCATGCACAATGTTGGTCGAATGCCGGCAGCTTTGGGCATGTGAGAGATATGGTGGCTGAAAGTGGTCAACCCAGGGCATTTTACTATTTCTAGCAAAGACGTGTGTGTCCCTGTATTTCACCTTGCAGCCAGAACTACCAAGGGCAGACCACTTCTGTTTGTGTGAGGTAGTAGCATCAAGTCTCCCATTGTGCACTGTGGTGGTTGCATGTCAGTAGCTGTGGGGATTGTAAGAGGCGAAGCTTATGCTTGGGGTAGAGCATAAACACTGGATCTTAGCTCTGACCGTGTGTAGCCTTGGATGTAACAGTTTTGGCTTTGATAGAATTATACGGTCGCCACATAGATTTTAATCTAAAAAACTATGAAAAGGAAAAATTCAATAAATAGTTCATTGACATTTAAATAACTATATTCTTCAATTTCACAAAACCAAAAACTGTACAGGCAATCAGACGACTTTTCCAAAGAAATGTTTACAAGTTTGATTAACCGTTCAAGCCAGACCACACCCCAAAGTTCAAAGAATTAAATCACTAGTTGAAGAGCCAATAAAAGTTCGTCACACGCTCCCATTGTTCAATTGTTTAGTTAATTTAGACAATCCCGAGGCCCCATTTGGCGAAATACTATTTTAAAAACTTCATTGTAGTAAAACTTGAATATGCGAATCCATTATTCCAAAATAAAACTTACACAGCAGTGCTTGATATAAAACTTGCCGGCCTACTAAGCTACATGATACTGAGGCTAATGTCGTGTCGCGCCTACATGTACCAAGTTCGCGGTTGCTGGCAGACTGAGACCGACTAACTGCACATACGCATCTATATTACATCGCGCTCCCTGCTTCTCGAAGGTTCCTGGCGACTGCTCTCTCACAAACCGTGGGAACGAATTCTTTTCCTTATTCACATGAATGGCTGCTGGCGGGTTGATCAGATATGAAATCACACATCTGAAGTCCTTACATTAGCTAATTTGACATTGACAATAAAAATAATTCTATCTTTCTGAAATTTTACCAATCACTAGATCTTTAAATAAATGTTAACTTTAGTTATCATACAAATTATCCTGACTTTAATAATTAAGCCGAAAATAAATAATTTAGATATGACCTTTTGCAATCCCACTCCAGGTGAATGCCGAAGAATGTTGAAATTGAAAAAATTGAAAATACTATCTTAAAAACTGTAAAACTGCTTTCTAATTTGAATAAACAAAAAATTACTTTGAAAATGAAATGCAATAATATTCTATCCAATCTAACACGTGGATCTGAGAATAAAATTTCGTCACGCAGTTACAAAATTTAACAGATAGCTTACAGGATGTGGGAGATATGGAGGTTGAAAATAATCGACCGATCGTATTTCATCACTTCGACCAAATACATGTGCGTCCTTACATTTTACTTTGCAAAAATAAGTGTATAGCATAGTTTATTGGTGTTTTTGTGCAGTACTAGCCTCGAGTCTACCATCATGCACTAAGCTGGTTGCATGTCGGTAGCTATCAATCAAAATTTTTAAAAACATGAATGAAGAGCACCAGCAAGTATATTTTTACAATAATGTAGAGAATAGTCTTGAATTAATATGAAGACATTTCATCCCTTAGAACTAAATAAAAACTTAATTCATTTGCGTATGAGCGGCCAACCTGCATATCCGATGTGTAGCGCGAGCAGTTCGAGCTTGCACTGCAGGATGGACTTGGTGGAGACGTTCTCCGCCGGCTGGGTTTCAGCAGTGGCTCGTTCGCTCGGCCCAGCCTCTGTCCTCGACTGGTGCTGCTCTGAGGCATCACAGCACTAATATATACACCCTGACCAGCTAATTATTGACATTAATTGATTAATTTTAATTCACTTCTGTTGGAACACGTACTCTGGTGACAATTTCAATACTTTACCATGTCATATTATTTCTATATTTATAAATAATAAAGGAAAGGGAAATTAATCCACCACATACCAAAGTTGATGGCTGTGATGAGACAAAACACAAAAGGCAGATTAACAAATATACAATATTTTGGTAAACGCACAGAACGTCACCATTGAGTTATTGGGTGACGTTCTGTGTATGCACTGATCCAGAACCTAATGGCCCATTTCTCTATTACTTGAAGAAGGTCATTACTGAAATATCATATATTTGTTTTTCCGCCTTTTGTGTTTTCTCTCATCACAGCCATCAACTTTAGTGGGCTAATTTCAATTTCTTTTATTATTTATATCACCTAGAAGCCGCTTACATTTTCCTTAGTTTCATTATGTTTATATTTATTTAACTTAAATTCTTTCATTGCATTTCTCCACCCACATTTTTTTGCCATTTATAAATTTTTAATTTTAAACCCTTTCATTGAGTTTGGTGAATATCTTAGCAATTCCTATGGTGCTTTATTCCAAGTCTTGACTTCCTTACCTACAAAACAATATATTTTTATGCCTGAAATCAAAGTGTTAGCTTATGGACAAAATCATAATTTGAATTTCATTTTCTGCTGCTAATATTTCTACCAATAGTGATCCATTATCACCAAAATAAGCCTTGTATATGTGTATTCTCTCTACCCACCTCTTATCTTCTACTGACAACCATTCAAACTCCTTTATCGTATCAGTAACTGATTGTATTCTGCAGTGATTATCACAAACAAATCTAGTTGCCATTTTTAGCACTCTTCAAGCTCCTTGTATATCGTGGCTACCATACCACAACGCCACAGCAATGATAACTCAGTTCCTTCTTTTCCCCAGCACAACCCTTAACACTCTCTTCTTTCTACCTGTCTGATGTGTTCTGCTCAATGGAGTTTACTAGAAGGATAGGGGAAGTAAATTCTTTATTTACCACGGGTGAAGGCAGGACAAACAAATAAACTTTAAATAGGTAACAATGAAAGGAAAGAAATGCCGCGAGGCAATATTTACATGGAAAAGAAAGGGAAAATACACCCAACACTCACCAAAGCTGAAGGGAGGAGGGCAGCAGCAACACAGCACAACACACAAACAAATAAAAAACAATATTTCGGGTGAAGAATCCCCTTTTTCAAGTAAACAGATAGGTGGCTGGTCTTGCGCAAGACTTGCGTCGGACACAGCCACTTGTTCTATGAGTGGCTGCGTCCGACGCAAGTCTTGCGCAAGACCAGCCACCTATCTGTTTACTTGAAAAAGGGGATTCTTC
Source organism: Vandiemenella viatica (assembly GCA_031002005.1). Classification (NCBI taxonomy): domain Eukaryota; kingdom Metazoa; phylum Arthropoda; class Insecta; order Orthoptera; family Morabidae; genus Vandiemenella; species Vandiemenella viatica. The sequence goes on along the minus strand of JARYHS010008075.1, from coordinate 181,796,624 downwards.
ACCCGAAATATTGTTTTTTATTTGTTTGTGTGTTGTGCTGTGTTGCTGCTGCCCTCCTCCCTTCAGCTTTGGTGAGTGTTGGGTGTATTTTCCCTTTCTTTTCCATGTAAATAAACTTTAAAATTAGATTTGTGGGAATTGTTGAGTTCGGAGATGTGATGATAAAAAGTATACTACACACATAATGAACTTTAATTCTGTTGGCTGTTGACTAGAAGTAAAACTAATATAAGACACATGAAAGTGAATGCAATGTGAGAAAATACAGAAGCTGTGAATTAAAATTGTTTATTCAGCTAAAAGAAAGATACACCAAAGAAATGTTCTAGTCTTAAGCTATACCAATCAAACATCTGCACAATGTGTTTCCATTTATTTTCAGTCATTATATGTTCCTGAATTCTGTAATACATGCCTGTATCTGTGAAGTCTGGCGCTGAGACTCCCGTGAGTAGGGATAAGATGACTCCCGCCTGGGAGTTGGCTCCCACAGCTGTCACCACCATCAGCCCAGTGCCTTCCATCACATAAGTGCCTGAAAACACAAGAAAGCAATTCAGCATAAACTACCACCACAATAACTCATTTTATGTGTTAATGCTTTACTTCATTTTTACTTTCAGATAATTTCTGATTAGAGCTGTAAAAGTAATGATGTATTCGTTACTGAGTAACATCTTCGACACCTGACTCGTAGAACCGAATCGTTACTCACAAATTCATTTCGTTACTCGCATTTGTCGTATAGATACAAACATGTTACAGCTCCCAAAGGTAACTAATTTTGTCAACGTGAAGACTAATTTTGTAGATTTTATTTTGTTTAACATTAAAATTTAAAGTGCATAATTTGTAAATAGAAAATTTGTATGGATAATTTGAGATTCATTGGTCGTTCATTACTGAGGTTTATTGATTTCAAACATTTATGAAATGTGTTTATTTAAGATTTGATACCTTCTATTTTATTTTATAGTGTAATTTACAATATAAAAGAGTTGTCTAATAGTTTGTGATATACATTTCTGCACTTGTTTTGTTCTAATAATATTTAATTAAATTGCAATGAAGTGCACGCTCTGGTGGCAATTTTCCTACACACTCATCTTCCTCTCTTTCCTGCATCCACCTACATTTGCCCTCTACAAATTTTAACATTAAATTCATTTTGGTAAATTATTCATAATTCCCCTTGGTAACTTATTCCAATCCCTGACACCCTTACCTAAAAAAGAATCTTCGTACACCCTTGTGGCTGAAATTAAGTGCCAGCTTGTGGTAGTGATCATCTTTTCCCTTCCAAGGCTTACTTTTAATTCTTCCACAATATCTTTCCATGCCTCGCCATCAATATACGCCTTGTACACTCCCATGACTCTCTTCACCCTCCTCCTGTCTTCCAATGAATCCCATTCCAGCTCTTTTATCATATCTGTTACTGATTGCGTTCTGCAATAATTTCCAGAAACATATCTAGCAGCCCTTTTTTGCAGTTCCAAAATTCCATAAATAACAACAAGGTACAATGACTTTATTCCTTTTGCCTGTTGTTAGTTATTTTATTATTACCACAGGTTCTATGTGAGCAATGCGGTACTGGCTTTGATGTTGAATGTTTGTTGTAGCCGCGACGCAACAACAATTGTGCATCTAATCGCATGTTTTTGCTGTACCTTTGTTATTGATTTAAATGTTTTGAATATTGATATTTTTAAAATGAAACAATTAAAGTGGGAGTCAGTAGCACTCTACCATTTATTTTAACAAATCTATCACAAAAAGATGAAAAATTAACAAAAATAAATGAAAACAGTGAAACCTCTTATTAAAAACGAAATACTTTGATGAGATTATAATATTTGTTAAATACATGAATCATTATCATTTCAGGCTTGTATGCAGGGTTTTGAGTATGCTACTTTAAAAATAATCGTCATTAGTTACTGTCACTAAATATGCCACAGTCAGGTGAAAGGTCAGGTCTTTTTTTTTAAGTGTGCAAACATGAGTTTGTTTTGAAATTAGATTATTCATTCGAATATAAAATTCATTACAGCAAATCAAGTGAACATTTACAGGTTTTCCACATGGGTACTGGCAGGACTACTTTAAGTGAGGTGCATTGTATTTTTTTTATACATTATACATAACAATTATTACTTACTAACTAAGGATACTGAATTTATTGACAATGTTTTGAACAAATTCGTACAACAACCTAGGCACTTTAAGTTATTATTCAAACAGTGGAATTAATAATAAAATTTTTGTTTCTTAATCTTTTTCTGAGTATTTTCTTTCACACCCCCTTGCACCCCCCTCCCAGTGCCCATAATTTTCCGTAATATCCATGTGCTAATTACTTTACTTTAAGTTTTAGCCAAACAACTTACCTAAACTTATTTTACTAAATAAACAATTTACTTAAACTTTTTTAATTTAATTGCAATGGAGCACAGGCTCCGGTGGCAACTTCCCTACACCCCCATCTTTCCCCTATACTGCACCCACCTACATTAAATTCTTTCAATGTTTGTGGTAAATTATTCATCATTTCTCTTGGTAACTCATTCCAGTCCCTTACACCCTTACCTACGAAAGAGAATCTTCCCACACCCTTGTGCCTGAAATTGAGTGTTAGCTTGTGGTCATGGTCACCTTTTCCCTTCCATGCACTTTACCAAGTACGAACGAAGTCATCCCGTATACGATTCGATGCTTCATGCTAGTGTTCGATTGTACCGAAAGTAACGAGTAATGAAACAACACAATAGTAACGAAGTTATCCCGTATGTGGCGTGACTTGATACAATGCTTCATGCTATTGTTCAATTGTACCGAAAGTAACGAGTAACGATTCGAAAGTAACGGGTATTGATTGGTTTAGTAACGAATACATACGGGTACAGAAATTCTCGTTACTTTTACAGCTCTAGTTCTGATAGCATCTCTGCCACATGAATTAGCTTTCCTTGCTGCAATTTTTATTTTTGGTCTTTTATATCTATTGCAGAACACAATCAGTCACTGATATAATGTAAAAGCTGCATTAAGATAAGATTCATTGTAAGACAGGAGAAGGATGCTGGGAGTGTATGAGTTCATATATTGTTGATGATACTCAGGGAAAAAAATATTGGTGGAATAATAAGGAGTACATGGAAGGGAAAATATGACTGTGACCACAAGCGGCATTCTATTTCAGACATAAGGAAATGGGGAAATATTCTTTTGTATGCAAGGGAGTCATTAATTAATTACCAAGTCAAAATCGCTTAAAGAATTTAAAATAAAAATTTGTAAAGCATGAAGAATTTACAAGCAATGGATTTAAGATAGCAAAAAAAATAGTAATAATAATTATAGTAAATAAAATAGAGGGTTGAGTAGGGAAAATGCTACTGGAGCATGCGCTCCACCTCAATTACATTAAATTAATTACTAAATAATGTGTTCTTTCCGAGACTTCTTTTTGTTTTGCAAGCAAGGAGGGTGGTGATGAAGAGGAAGTACAGCGGCAGTTGGACGTATGAACAGACAGTGTGGAGGACTATGGCCTGGAATTTAGTATTAAGAAATGTGAGTACATGGTAACAACCAGAAAGAAGAATAGGGTAACCCAGAGAATTGTGATGGCTGGTGAACAACTTAAGAAGGTAAACAGGTTCAAGTAGTTGGGGAGTGTATGAGAGGAACGTGGGGGGGGGGGGGGATGATGGCAAGATAAGTGAAAGAGGAAGACAAGCAGAGGCATTTTTAAGGAGTATTAGAAGCCTGATATAGAATAAAGACATGCCACAGAGAAGTAAGGGGGTAATTTATCACACATACTATGTGCCTATCTTGACACATGCTGCTGAAAAATGGACAATGAAGAAGCAGGACATCCGCAGGGTACAAGCAAGCAAAATGAAGTTTTTAAGAGGTAGAATAGGAGTTACTAAAATGGGCAGAATAAGGAATGAAGTGGTTAGATGCACCATAAAAGAGGAACCCCTACAGGAAATGATAGAGAGTACCAGACTGAGATGGTATGGACATGTAAAGAGGATGGAGGTTCAGAGAGTCCCAAGAAAAATCCATGAAATTTAGATGACCCAGAGGAAGACCAAGAGATGGATGGCTGAAAGGAGTGGAGGAGAGAGGACAGGACTGGAACAAAGTGGTGACAGAGAGGTGTGGGATGAAAGAAGGAAAGGAGAGGCTTGTGCATGAAGCAGACCTGGCCAGTGGCTGGAAACTGTTGAGGATGATGACGGTTAAATAATGTATAGTATCATTAGTAGTGATAGGCACAGCCACATGCGCTTCTCTAGGTTTTCATACCTCACATCTTTATTTAACTTAAACCTAGCATGGTGACTCAAGACCGCATCATTGCCTCTTTATCACCTATTTCATATCATTACCCTAATTGGTACAGAGTTACCTAATACCTGAGTAAAAACACTAAATTAGGGTTAGTAACACTTGTGACCTACTGGCATGAACATACTGATCCAACACAAGAGGGCCTCCATGTCTGACGCAGTTACTATCTACCAGGAGACCATTTTTCTTTCTAATACTTGCTTCCTTTCCTCTGTTCCTGAAGACGTGATACTCCATTCCTGCTCCCACTTGTTCCGTTCTTCAATCTCATAACAGGACAAGCCTATTTCTACCCTAATTATGTCACTGTCAGAAACCTTCATTGTATTTTCAAACAGATGGCTTGTATTTACATTCCAGTTGATGTAATGAAAACAAAATGAGAGGGTGATGGACCAAACTTTTTAAATTTGTTGACAAGTGATCAAATGGATAACAGCTACTTCCGCCAAACACCATATCTATACCAGCAAAAAAGAGCAGAGACAGGTATTATCAGATAGTAAGCTTTACTGAACAAAATTAAAATAAAGGCTATAGAAACAGATTAGATACACAACAAGGAATTTTGATATACAACTGTTTGTGAAAAGAGGGAGACATGTGGTAACAATAAAATTTGTTACTCAAATTAAGAATATGACAATTCACAAATAATCAGAATTGCAGAACTCTAAATTCATTTTGAAAATGAAAATTAATATGATTTGAGCCATTTGATGTCGCGGCATAGAATCAAAGAGTGTTTAATTATGTTTTTTGGGTAAATCAATGCCATGCAGTTTGTATGTGCATCAACAGTGGTTGCAAGTGGATCAGAACAATCAAGTTGCTGACCGACCATATCCCACACATGTACGATGAGTGACATGTCAAGTGAACATGCAGCCCAGGGAAGCAGTGTGTCCATTGTTCCTCAAAGAAAGCTCGCACATTCCTCGCCACATATGGGCAGGCATTTTCCTGCTGAAATATGGCAGGTATAGCTGCCCGCAGGACAAGCAGTGGGTCACGCTTTTAAGCCTCGCTGATGTCACGGTTGCTGTTCAGATTGCCCTTAATACATAAGAGGAGAGATTACATGTTATAGCCAGTGATAGTATTCATGTGTCCAGTGCAGTCTGAGGTTTTGGTGAATTCTAGATAATTGAGGCTGATTCAATAGCATACTTGCCACTGGTCCAGCTCTCAGCAGATGGCGTCAAACTGTCGATGCAGACTAGTGTACATAGTTGCAGTGCTTCAACATCAAGCCAATGATGTGGACAATGCTATCCTGCCAATTATGGCCATGCAGACTGGATGGCAGTCGTCACGCAGTGTGTTCCATTACCCGATCGTCGCTGTATACGATCCTCTTGTCACTGTTATAGCACAGTACCACATATGAGCCGCAGTATCAAGGTATGACAACCCATACACCAACCACTCTGCTGTTTTCGAACTCGCTCAAATGCGATGTTTGATATCGATGAGGCATGCCATTATTTCTTGTACTTTTCCACTTTGCTGTACCAACTAAAAGTGGTAAAACAACGATCTGTATGATTACACAAAAGAGGACACTGCTGGACCTACACAGATGCCACATCCCTGCAATCTTAATCACTTATTGCGGTTCCACCATTGTACACATCCTCTGGTTTTGGAGTACTTACTTTACTTTCCATGTCCATAAATGCACTAAACTTCTTCCTACAACTTTCAGCAGCTTTCTGGGTTTTGTCCTTTTATAAACAAATTAAGTCCTCTCGATTCCCAGGTACATCCAAAAAAGATGGTTGGGTTACATCTTCTCGCTCCAGTGTTCAGCGGCTTTCACAGCATTGTCCTTTGGTTCACAGTTTTGTCAAAGAGTGGACAGAGGAGTAGGTGATAGAGTGTCTGCATTGCTCCACATTCACATGTTTCGTCCTCTACATTTGCCCCATTTCTTCAGATTGCTTTTGCATTTAGAGACTCCTGCCCTGAGGCGATTAAGTGATTTGTAGTGATTCAGGTCATTCCTTCTGGGTGTTGCAATCTTCACAAACAGTAGCATATAAAAGCCCATATTTTAGTTTCATTTTACTGAAAAGTTTTTATAAGCTACAAATGTTTATGCAAATATTTGTGTAGCAGTGGATAAATACACACAAATTTGGTTTACCTGAAAGAAGGAGGGGATCATTATTAATGCTTTTTTTTCACGTAGTCAGACTCTCCAGTCAGTGAGGATTCGTCTACCTTTAAATCATTGCAGCAAATGATGATCCCATCTGCAGATAGTAGATCACCATAGTAAACCTACAACATGAAATGTGCCATAGCTTGTTGTCCATTTAACCTACAAACTAAAAATTTCAAGGAGTCTATAATAAATTTGAAGCAGTAGGAAGAGACTATTATATGTTACCTTAATCAAATGGTTAACAAAAAAAAAAACAAACCATAGGAGAAATCATGCAGCAATATGTTCAGTATCAGAGTCAAAGATCTGGAAAGGTTTTACCAAAAATTCTAACTTTATGCACATAGCTGAAGATTTCAAGGCCCAGAGCACACAGCACGACTGTTTTGTGACAACAGTTGCAAATCAGTTCAGTTTGCAACTGTTTTGTAACCTTGGCATTGCAGGGTTTAATGCTTATTAATTTCATAGATTATATAAGTGATCAAGAATGTAGTTTAAAATCTGTAGGAGAGTACTTTTGACATTCTACATCTACATCTACATATATACTCTGCAATTCACAAAATTGTGGGTGGCAGAGGGTGCTCAGCACCAAAGCTAATCTCTTTGCTGTGCATTCCAATCCCTAATGGTACGAGGGAAAAAAGAATTCATATAAGAATCAGTCCGGCACCTTATTTCTCTAATTTTATCTTTCCTGTCCTTCCGACTCAAATAGGTTGGTGGAAGAAGTATTTCACTACACTCATGAGTGAAAGTTGGAGTACGCATGTTTTCCAATAAGTTTAATCGAAACGTGTGTCGTCTATCTACCAGAGACTCCCAACCTAATCTACTAATCAGTTCTGTGACGCTTTCATAAGGACTGTAGCAAGCGGTCATGAATCGAGCGGCTCTTCTCTGTCCATTCTCTATACTTTCGATCAATCCCTTACGAAACGGGTCCCAAATGGCACAACAATAATCCAAATGTGGACGCACAAGAGATTTGTACGCTATCTCCTTTGTTTGTTCATTACAATTTTTCAAGATTCTACCTATGAATCGCAGCCTAGAATTTGCTCTACCTACTAAAGACTTAATGTGTATGTCCCATTTCATGTTCCTTTGTACTGTTACTCCCAAATATTTAATAGAATCGACAATATCAATAACTGTATTGTTTAACTCGTATTTCTGAACAATCGGATTCTTTTTGTTAGTTATGCTCATTGTCTTGCACTTTTTACAGTTTAGAGTAAGTTGCCACTCAGTGCACCAAGCCAAAATAACATCCAGATCGCGCTGAATTTCTAAGCAATCGGTCAAAGTTCTTACTTCCCTATAAATAACCATAATAATCATCAGCAAACAATCTAAAAAGGCTTTTCACTTTGTCTCCGAGATCGTTTATAAAAATTAAGAAAAGAAGTGGTCCTATTACACTTCCTTGAGGTACACCCGATGTAACATCTAGATTAAAAGAACTTTCTCCTTCAACGACAACATACTGCGACCGACCAGTTAGAAAATCCTTTATCCATTCACAAAGCTGATCCGATATACCGTACGCTCGAAGCTTCGCTAAAAGGCGGTTGTGTGGCACAGAGTCAAAGGCTTTCTGGAAATCTAAAAAAATTGCATCTACTTGTGAACCTGTATCGATAACTTTCATTACGTCATGTGTAAATAGGGCCAGCTGTGTTTCACATGATCTTTTCTTCCGAAATCCATGTTGATTTGTTGTAAGCAAATTATTATAATCTAGAAAATTCATAATGTTCGAGCATATAATATGCTCCATAACTCTACTACAAACAGATGTTATAGATATGGGACGATAGTTCCCAGGATCACTTCGATCACCTTTTTTGAAAATCGGAGTTACTTGCGCGATTTTCCAGTCTGAAGGTACTTTTCGCTCTTCTAATGATTTACTGAATACTAGCATTTGCCCGCTGCTTCACGCGCGCGTGCCTTGGCAGGTGTAGAAATTATTTACCGATTTTATTCTCTTATCAGACATTAACGTGGAAAGGCATGAACTGTTAATGTATTCTGAATAGTTTCGTTTTGTTTCAGTTAATACGTTAGGTTCGGTTTTCATACTGATGTCAGAGAGTTGTTTTATTCATATTTTAACATGATGCAATTGATTCAATAGTAGAAAAGGTTCATGAAAAATTAACAGTAGTAATTCGTGGTTGTAATTATTGTGCGAAGTATAAACATTTATTGTTTAGAAAAGCTTTCACGGTTCAAACGACGTTCTTTCTTCTGTGCACTTTCAGAAGCTATGGATTTAGCGTATAGAACCCGGTTATAGGTCAATCGCTTTTCTCGGTGTAGGTTACTTTCATTTGCTCTAGCTATTTTATCTAGTTCTCTTTGACGTTGCAGACGATGTTGTCGGTCTATTTCACTCTCATTTACCCGAATATTATTTCTGAAAGCAATATTTAACTCAGCTAAAACATAATATTTTTAAATGCTGATATGGAGGATTCCACGTTAACCGTGGTACCGAAAATTTAAATGGATATATAACAGTTGTAACGTTAAGAAAGCTGATATTATAATCATTATGTGTAATTTTTTTTGGCGATTTTATGTGTAAACTTTGCCTGGGATTATATAGCTAGGTAAAAGCTTTGTTAAGGATGTATCTGTGGATTTAATGAAAAATATTCTTTCCATGATACTTAACTAAAAAAAGTTTATTTTTAAATGTGGATACCGAGGATTGCAACATAACCGCGGTTTATATAAATATAGCAGTAATCAGCGACTTAGTCCTCTTGGAAGTGTGCTGAAATATAAAAATTCGTTACCAGTAATCACAGCATCTCAATTTTTCTGATTTATTTATTTTTTGTTGTTTTTTATTTTTTGTTGTTTGGATATTGGTTTTATTTTATGTTGATACACCATCAATTATTCCTGCTTTAAAATAGAAATTTACGTGAATTGGAGTTAATCTTGGTTTCAAACCGTCGTATCATTATTGTCATTATTTCAGTCAGATATAATTAATTAAAAAATGTCAAAATGGATCACGGTACAGTATATGTACTAATGTGCATGTAACTCAAGCAATTATTTCTGAGTGGCAAAATTATCTCAAGTTGTAAATCGATTGAAATGCAACCTGGACAGTGATGACAGCTGATATGCTTTGTTATAGGCCAAAGGGACGATTCTTTTAGCTTTATAATTTACGCGGTGTAGCATTAGGATCTGAAAATTTTTTTATTTGAGTTTCTTTCAATATATCCGTATTTTCTATGTAATTATTTGAGTCGCATGTACCTGAATTTTCGGATGCCTAGTTATATTTGCACGTTATAGCCACGAGACATATTAATCGAATAAAGTACTTCCAAATATGTGCAATTTCGCACAAGTCATTATGAAAGAAGTATGTTTTATTACTTGCTGATATTTATAATAGCTGTTTTTCAGACATCGCTCTTCGAGAAAAAACTGAATTTCGTATTAAGTATTGGCTTATTGTACAGAATTCACGTAGCAATTTTGTTCCAGAGACAAACTGTATAACCGTCTACCAGAGACAATACGTCTTCAATATTTGTAATACAACTTTTTCGTAATTGAACAGACCTGTTACGATTCAAGTAAATGCTGATTATACTTGATTCACGTATTCTTTTTATTTTGAAGTACTGCGGTCCAGAAAAATGAATCGCAGAAGTAAAAAAAAAAAAAGAAAAAAAAAAGGAAATCCTAAATTTTGTCAGGTCTCTTTATGAAAGGAGTGACCGTCTGAATGTGTATAATTATCTGTGGTCTACAGTTTCACATTTCTGAAGTTTTTTACTGACTTTCTTCTTCCCATGGTACATATTAGTCGTTAGCTACTTTTGCAGATGTTGATCAGCAACATTAGCTTTAAAAATTTGGAAACACCATGCAAATTGATGCTGTAGTTTTTGCGTTATTAGAGATCAAGCCTCACTACAAACGCAGCTTGCTTACAGATTTATAATAATATAGATATCAGACAGAAATGACCCGATTTCTGCAGCATACTCTGAAAATACTCTTACTGGAATTCCTTCCGGACCCGGTGCTTTCCCCCACTTCAGGAGCTCTAATTGCCTAATGATACCTGCAGTATCTATTCGTAATGATTCCATCACCGACTCGCCACGGCGTGGGAAAACGGGAATACTATCCTTATGTTCATTTGTAAATGAATTTTTGAATACAGTATTTAGTGCGTTAGCTTTATCGCGGCTTTCATTAACCTCGGAACCTTCACGAATTAGTGCTGGAATATTGCTGTTGGTACAATTAACTTTTCGTACATACGACCAAAATTTCTTTGGGTTTTCTGTGAGACTCTTAGAGAGAGAGTTGGAGTGAAAATCGTTAAAGGCCTCGCGCATTACATTCTTAATATGTCCTCTTAAATCAGCTAAGGTTTCTAAATCGCTGCGACACCCCTTCCTTCTTGAGCGTGCGTGTATTTTCCTTTGTTTTTTGAGTAATCTTTTGACTTCGCATGTGTACCACGGTGGATAATCCTCTCTCTTTATTGTCCGCTTTGGTATATGTATTTCCAGGCCTTCCCTGACTATATGTATAAAACGATGCCACATCTCTTCAACGGTGTCCTTTGTTGACTTGAAGTTATGGTATTTATTCCTCAGGTAGGTTCTAAAACACTCCTTTGAGGCCTTACTGAATCTGTATACAATCCGCCCTTTTTTCATTTTTCGCTCGGTCATTAATTTGATAGTCGCAATTACCGCTTTGTGATCGCTTATTCCTGTGGTCGTTGAAATGTCGGTGAATAATTCTGGCCTGTTGGTAACCAGCAAGTCTAAAATGTTTTCGCTACCGTTATGACACCGCGTAGGTTCATTAACTAGCTGCTCGAGATGATTATCTGACAACAAATTGAGAATTACTTCAGAAGCTGCCTTATCCCTGCTACCTGTGATGTGAACGTAATTACGCCAGTCAATATAAGGCAGATTGAAGTCGCCTCCTAGAATCATAGCATGATCTTTAAAATGGCTAGCTATAGTACTTACATTATTTCTTAACTCCTCGACGATAGCTATATCCGAATCAGGTGGACAGTAGAAGGCACCTATGATGAGTTTTGACCCAGCAACGTTGAGTTTAATCCATATGATTTCACAGTTTGTATCGACGTCTATTTCATTACATGGGAGAAATTTACTCACAGCTATAAATACCCCACCTCCATGAGAATGTAATCTGTCTTTACGAAAAACGTTCATGCTATCTTTAAAAATTTCGGCGGAACTTATTTCCGGTTTCAACCAACTTTCTGTACCGATAACGATATCCGCTTCTGTACTATAAATAACGCTTTCAAGTTTCGGTTGTTTGTTACAAACGCTTCTACAGTTAATTACGAGAACTTTTAACTGACGAGATTCTTTTACGTTGCTCCTACATTCCGGTGTTGTATCTGATTGGGTTGCCCGTAACTGAATTTCGTGTTTCGGGTCTTCCTCCCTCAGCCTAAAAAACCACCCAGTGCATCCACACGGCCTCTGCCACCCGTGTAGCCGATTCACGTGTGTAGTGCACACCTGACCTATTGAGGGGAACCCTACAAGACTCGACCCTATGGCGAAGATCGAGAAATCTGCAGCCAATGTCATCACAGAAACGTCGTAGTCTCTGGTTCAGCCCCTCAATACGGCTCTGAACCAGAGGTCCACAATCAACTCTGTCTAGGATGCTACAGATGGTTAGCTCTGCCGATATCTTGCGGTCACTGGCCACAGAGTTCACCCTTTCAGCCAGCCGCCGGAAGGAAGAGAGGATAACCTCCGACCCAAGGCGACAGGCATCATTGGTGCCGACATGAGCCACAATCTGTAGTTGGCTACACCCCGTCCCCTCTATGGCATCCGGGATGGCCTGTTCCCCATCTCGGATTAGGCCACCCGGAATACACACTGAATGGACGTTGGATTTCTTCCCCGAGGAATCCGCAATTTCCCTAAGGGGCTCTAATAACCGCCTAACATTAGAGCTCCCAACTACCAGAATGCCCTTCTGCGTTTGCTCAGACCTGGCGGGCTGGGGGGCCGTCAACTGGCAGGATGACAATTGTGGGACTGAGTCAGCCTCCGACAATACATCAAACCGGTTGCACAGACGAACAAGTTTAGCGTCTTGGCCTTTAAGCCTGTTCGACTGCCCCCGTGTGCGGCTTCGAAGTCTAGAAGCCATACGCCAGTCACCAACAGGCGACTGCGGCACAGCATCCAACACTTCAGCCTGGGTTGCAGGTACGACAGTCGATATGGGAGAATCTGTGATAGGCTTGGATATATCAGTTTCCCCAACATCACATCTGCTGCAGCCTTTTACGGCAGCTTCCAGCTGCGTAACTTTCGCTAACACAGCTGCAAGCTGAGCGCGCAGATCAGCCACCTCAGCTCGCGTCTGCACACAGCAATCACAGTCCCTAGACATACTGCTTTTGAAAAACGCAAAAAGAAAGGAAACAAAAAAAGTACAGAAAAAAGGAACAGAAACTCGAAATAACCTGTACTTCCTACAAAATATATACACTCGGAGATTGCACTAATCAAATCCCCACAGCACTACAGATAAAATATAACAATAAAATACGCTACTGCACTCGGCAACTGTTCAAACGCTACTAACTAGTACTGTCTACAAAATGTAAACACTCAGAGATTACACTATTCAAATACCCACACCACTACAGATATAAAAACAACAACAAAATACGCTACTGCACTCGCTGATTGTTCAAACGCTACTAACGACCACTGTTTACAAAATGTAAACACTCAGAGATTACACTATTCAAATACCCACACCGCTACAGATATAAAAACAACAATAAAATACGCTACTGCACTCGCTGACTGTTCAAACGCTACTAACTAGTACTGTCTACAAAATGTAAACACTCAGAGATTACACTATTCAAATACCCACACCACTACAGATATAAAAACAACAAAAAAATACGCTACTGCACTCGCTGACTGTTCAAACGCTACTAACGACCACTGTTTACAAAATGTAAACACTCAGAGATTACACTATTCAAATACCCACACCACTACAGATATAAAAACAACAACAAAATACGCTACTGCACTCGCTGACTGTTCAAACGCTACCAACGACCACTGTTTACAAAATGTAAACACTCAGAGATTACACTATTCAAATACCCACACCACTACAGATATAAAAACAACAACAAAATACGCTACTGCACTCGCTGACTGTTCAAACGCTACTAACGACCACTGTTTACAAAATGTAAACACTCAGAGATTACACATTCTGTAAAGAGCCATAAACTTTCTATCAAACAGTTTGTTTGTTGCTACCAATAGCATGGAGTTCACATTATTAGTTAAATATAGATGGACTCAATGCCTCCTCTGTACCCTGCATATCCTGCGTTATCGATAATTAACATTGCCTATCTTGTCTGAATCTGACAGCAAATATTCTACAAACTCTGCACTGACTGTTGTTCCAAATTCAATGATACTGATACACAACCAGACTATCTGTGTGCAGACAGAACTTCTGTTTAGGTTGCATACTGGTTGCGAGGTCAACTGGTTTGTAAGTGTTGTTACAAAACAGTCACACCATGTGTGCTGGGCCTTAAACTGTACCTCTGGTAGAACTGTTATGCACAGTGGGTTTGTATCAATAAGCACATAAAAGGTTAGCTTTTAGTATGCATTTTAGTGTTGAGTAGAAAATCAGAAGTTTTTCTTATTGCTAAAAAATGCAAATAAGGTAGTGTAAGAAATTAAATCCAGAAGCAAAAAAAGTTATCAGATGTATTAATATTTCAGATAAACTGCTACACAGATGAAATACCAAAACAAAACAAAAAATTGATGACACTCTTTTGAAAACAACATTTGAAATATCTAGCAGTAACATTTAGTCTGGAGTTTCTTTGGACTGATGTAACATTTCTGCAATGTGGTGAGGTCTCCTCTTTTTGAAGAGGACTCCATGTGGAGTGTGTATGCTCTCCAAATGTGATGTTAGTGCTACTTCCTCCCAAATGCCTTGTCCCAGGTGTTATCACTACGCATTAATGATTCCAAGAGGAAAGAAAGCAATACCTAAGAAATGTGATGACGGCTGAGCTTTCAGTTTGTCTTGCAGCAAAAAATGATGCTAACAATTCTAATCAGATGACTTTATATATAACCAGACAAATCAACTATTGAAGAACAGTTTTAGCTTTGGAAACAGAAAGGAGCAAGGATACCATAAGGCTACTAAGAATGACAGATAGGAAATTCCTAGGAATGAACGTTGTATGCAGTTTCCTACTGGCTTGAAAAAAGAAATGGGAGAAGCTTTTGAACATTATGAATAAGAAATGAGTAGATTGAAAAGAAAGGAGATTAATGAAAACCCTATATTTGAATCAGAAAATATGTGTTAGTATCAGACTGACATATCAGATGGAGTAACAACTGGCTAGGGCATGGTTATTTTCAATCACCTATGCTTTTCATTATATACCTGGGAGTAATTATTAACACATGTTGCGACATTACAATAAGCTAGTGACTTGCTATTAAAGAGTATCTGTGTACGTATCGATAGTCGACGGGTCGAAAAGCGCTTCATTGTGCTAGACTCACTGTAAGTCAGTCACCTTTAAGCTCTGGCAGAAGTAACGCGGGAATTTTGTGATGGTGGCTCTGTGTTTAAGTGATGTGCTATGAAGATTTACCCGGGCACATTTGGATACGAAAAACGTGCTTCCGCGTCAGGAAAGAAATATTGGCTTTTGCGTCCGCAACATCAGACAAGCCAAGTGATATAAAACTGTGTAAATGTGGTCATGGAGAGTGTGTAATGTGTGATGGTAGATTAGTGATTGTTGTGCAGGCATTAACAGTACTGCTGCTTGAATAAATTTATTCTGAATTAAACTTCCTTCTCAGAAGGACTTGTGATCTTCGGATAAATGATATTTGATTTTTTGGTTGCTGATCGGCGTATTAGTGTTAACCGTAAACTGTTAGAATAAAAGTGTACATCAACATATAGTAAGTGTGTGTGTGTTTTAAGTTGCATTTCCCTGTGAACTTGTGTATCCTCAAAATCACAGAGAACTGTAAGTACATACTAATACATTCACCATCCAATCGTGGTGACCACTTTAAGAAATAATAATTTACAAAGTCTCGATACATCCATTAGGTGGGTCGAAATACAACATAGAAGTGACTATCATTTTAAACCACTAAAATGAGTAATTTTACAATGTCTAGCTGGTGAACGTGGGATGATGACTGGTGCAAGGAGGATGGAATGTATCAGACCTCAGGTGGCATGGTTTTACCAGCTGAGAGTGAAAAGAATGGCACAGCAGCGAGATTACTACATTACCCTCTGCTGGAAGGGTTAATGAAAAGAATGACTAAATGTTCCACAGTGCAGGGAATTGGACTCTGACAGAAGGAACTGGAGGCTTTTAAAATAAGGCTGCTGTGGAAGATGACAAAGATCATCTGAATGGAAAGCGTTAAGAATGAAGAGGTTCTGCTGGAAGTTGATGACAAGAAAAATTGAACACTATCAGAAATAGGAATAAAAAAATTGTTACACCTTTTCATTGGACATCAAACCATTATTGTGGATATTTTTGAAAGTACTTTAAATAGAAAAAGGAATGACATCAAAGATTCCATATACTAGGTACTATTAAAATGCAGAACAGCAATGCTGGAATGAAGAGAGGGGCAGAAAAAGAGTAAGCAGAAGACTCATTACTATTATTGAAGCATTATACATTCTCATTTTTTTTTGTTGTAATACGATGTGTATTATAGTATACTATTGCCAGAATAATTGAAGCACAATGAATAATTTATTTAGGGCAATTACAACATTGTAACATTTAAAGGCAATTAGATCTTAAAACAGTGTTTTCATTCTTCTTTTGTTTTACTGACCCTTAAAATGTGGAAATTTCATTTATACACTCTTCAAATACATTACAAAATATTCCAAAGATATGAAAAGGCACATGGCAGAAATGTAAAATCCGTAAGACCACCAGCATACCTGTAATGCAGCTTCAGTAGAACGATTCTGGTCAAATCATATAAATTCATTGTTTGAAAGTTTTATATAAATTTAACAGGCATGAAGACAAATACAAATTAAAGTAAGTTTATAAATACTTGTTCATCATTTGTACCTTTATTGCTATACAAAAATAGAATCTCAAAAATGCTTGGTCCACAACATGCTCCAATATTAATGAAAGTATTTTTGCAGAGATGTTGTGTGTACCTGGCAGATGTCCCCCACCACCAGGTCAGGAGCAGCCACTCTCGTAGTCTCCCCACCACGCCGCACCGTAGCAGTGATCTCGGCATCGACGCGGTCCTGTAGGCTGCGGAACTGCTGCTCTTTGCTGTAGTCGTTTAAGGCCGTCACCATCACCACGACTACGACAGTGATCAGGATCGCTGTGCCCTCCATCCAGCCGTGTTCCGCATCCTCTAAATGGAACTCAAATTAAGATGCATGTCCAAAAAAGAATAAAATGTGTAACAAGTGCAGATCAAAAAAATCTCATTTACCTAAATCATTTAATTGTTTTGCTTGTTAGATATTAGGGGTGACCAATTTTCACTTGACATCTTTCGATTACTGTTCAGTATATGAGATTTCATAAAAATCATAAGATATGTTTGCGAGAAATTTATTTTACCTATATACAAGAGTTGCTCATATAATAGTATTAGACTGGATATATTAGATACATAACTTAGTCTATATATTATAAAAACCTAACTTAGTCTACGAGATGGCGTTAGAGCCGTTTCCGAGATATCAAATACAATAACTGCTCATTTTTTTTTTTTTTACAAAATTCAGTTAAAAACTTTAAAAGCAAATCTTTACCTACATATGAAATTATAGCCAATCACTAAAGCCGTTTCCAAGATTGTTCAGTTTACCACCTCATAAAATCCTTTTAAGAAAAATGTTAAATAGAAATATTAATGATAATTGGGGATTAATTAATAGTGAAAGAGTAGGTGAGTATATCGTGATAACTTTTTACAATAAAATTACATTTATTACTATGCTTCAAAATAAAATACCTTCATTAATAAATATACTTGCATTTACTTATTTCCACAATATTGAATTACAATTCAGTAACCGAGCACACAGAATTGTACATTTAATGATATAAGAGTTCTTTGCTGCAACCAAAGAGAACTTAACTAACAATATTTGGCTTACTGGCACCTGAAAAGTCCACGAGATGGTGTTAGAGCTGCTTCCAGATACCAAACCAGAAATTTCTAATTTTCTGTGAAATCACGTTTTTGTAGGGAAGACACCTATTTATGTAAACGTTATCTAAATATGAAATTTCATCCAAATCATTAGAGCTATTTCTGAGTTAAAAAATATATATAAATATTGTTTAAAGATATAAGATTTTTTTAGTAATTTGGATTTGATGGAAACTAGGAGTTCTCTTTAGCAAATTAAAATAAGGATAGAGAAAGAAACTATACACAGAGATGACAGCAGGATAGTATTGGTAAATACACAACACAAAGTGAGGACAAACACTGAAATTTACAGGTGTTAATCCTTCATCAGTGGAACAAGCTACAGCTGGTTGTAGTGGTTAGGAGGATGCGGATTGATACCTGATCCAGCAAACTGATTCCAAGGCCATGGCTGAATTTATTCTGATTCCCTGTCCCCAATGCTCTTTCAACTCTACTGGCATTGACTGAAATGACCAAAAAAGTCCTAATTACGAAATGGATGTACTATAAGAGTCTTGTTCTGAGACGGTCATAGTAGATTTGAAAAGCCATATCCAGATGAGTTAACAAGACCCCACCACTTGACGGAAGTGATGGGAAACAGAAATTCTTATTTGCAAATTCAATTCAGCAGTTTTATTTGTTTAAATACAAATAAGGAAAGACACAAAAAACATCATTTATCATGGGTGTTGTAGTAACATACAGAAACAGGAAAAACATGAAACAATTTAAGATTCCTAGTTTTATGAACAATAGTGGGCAGGTTGTGATACACACAAAGAGCACTCTGTCAAATGTCTTACACAGGTCTAGAGTGACACTATCAATTTTATCTCTGTTATCCATCTCATCTAGAATATCTTGTATATAGCTAGGCAATTAACTGAGATTCACTTCAATATCTTTGTTTAAAACCATGATGCTGTTCTGAAACCAGTTTCTTTTCTTACAGGCATTTCTGAAATGATTGCATTTCAGTCTTTACACCAATTTACCTTCCACTGATGTTAAAATAATTGGCCTGTAATTTTCAACTGTATTTGTCACCCCCTTTATGAACCAGTATTAACATCACACTTTCCCAGTCCTCTAGTAATCAGCAAGTTTCCAGACTCAATCTAAATAATATCCCAAGGTATGGTGTATTGTCATACCCTGTTCCCCTTAATGTACCTGTAGTAACATTCTTCACACCTTTATTCTTCTTTAGCTTTCCTAGTTCCCTCATCAAATTAGTTCCAATTTTTTAGTCTGCTAATTTATATGTAGCAGATCTTCCTCTGGTTTTCCCCATTCTCATCTGAAAATGACAATCCCTAATGGTCTCATTAAACTTAATAACACTGTCTTTATTGTATCCTTATCAACAATTATCTGAATTTAATTTAATTGCGATGGAGCACAGGCTCCGGTGGCAATTTCCCTACACACCCATCTTCCCCCTATCCTGCATCTACCTACATTTGCCCTCTACAAATCTTATCTTTAAAATCTTTCAAAGTTTTCGGTAAATTATTCATCATTTCTCTTGGTAACTCATTCCAATCCCTGACACCCCTACCTAAAAAAGAGAATCTTCCTACACCCTTGTGCCTGAAATCGAGTGTCAGCTTGTGGTCATGGTCATCTTTTCCCTTCCATGCACTACTTTTCATACCTATTGCAATATCTTTCCATGCCTCATCGCCAGTATATGCCCTGTACACTCCCATGACCCTCCTCATTCTCCTCCTGTCTTGCAATGAATCCCATTCCAGCTCCTTTATCATATCCGTCACTGATTGCATTCTGCGATAATTTCCAGAAACAAATCTAGCAGCCCTTTTTTGCACCCTCTCCAACTCCTGTATTTGATACGTAAAATGAGGGTCCCATACTGCACTACCATATTCGAGCAAAGGTCTGACCGAAGTTTTGTAACCCAATTCCTTTACTTCTCTCCTACATTCCCTCATCACTCTCTCCAACAAGTGCAGAACTTTGAAACCTTTTCCTACCACCTGTCCTATGTGTCCTGCCCAGTTAAGTTTGTTATCAAAAGTAATTCCAAGATATTTACATTTCAAGTCTTCAGCAAGCAATTCTTTCTCCACCTTATATTCATAATTAACCTTTTGTTTTTTATTTGTGTATCTAATAAGCTGACTCTTCTTTGCATTTATCTTCATTCCATGTTTACCAACCCAATTAGATATCCTGTCCAGATCACCCTGTAACTGTTTTGAATTGAATTGAATTTGATCCATGAAGTCATAATTTATGACATAGGACAAGTCATCAGTAATTACAATAAGCAATACAATATAATTTTTTCACACAATACAGGATTACATATCATTATTATAATTATCATACTTAAAATTGCACAGTCAATACAAGCAGCATATGAAATACATATGTTCAACTGAAGTTAAATTAATATTTCAATGTTTTACAAGTTACAATACAAAATAATTTAATCATGTTTGTTCATTTCTCGATGGTTCATATATTCATTGACACTATAGAAGCTATTGACTAATAAAAAAATTTTTAGCTTATATTTAAAATTATTTATTTATTTATTTATCAATCTTGTTCCATGGATCCCTGCTGAGGAAGTACCTCTGGGATGTGAAACATGTCATTGTTGATACATATACACATAATATGAGTCATATCATAGTAAATATATATATAATAACAATGAAAAAAAGACGCTAAGTAGCGGAAAGGAATCAAATTAGGATAGGGAAATGAGCCACCACTTACCTTTAGATGATGGATGTGGGGCGCGAACACACAGAAAAGACACAAACACAAATAAAGTAATTTTCGGGAAAAAACCCTTCTTCAACAAGAGAACATTATGAGAGGTGGGTGCACCCGGAGACTGCCTCACGGAAAGACCGCCGGTCGACAAAATGGTGGGGGTAAATTCAAACATCGGAAAAGTAGAGGGGCAGTGAATCAGAGCTCATACCCGAGCAAAAATTAATATCCAAACTAATATCTGGTTGGTAGGAAGATCAAAATATAATATGTATTGAAAAAATTAAAATATTATACAAATAAAAATATATATATATATATAATAATAATAATTATGAATTAAACATCACCTCAGGTTAGTGGTGGTTCAATATAGGTAGTGGAAAGGAAAGGGAGAGAAAAAAAAAAAAAAAAAAAAAAAAGGTGACCGGGTATTATCTTAGGTTGAGACCAGGTGGTTGCCTAGTGCCAAGTTTGTACTGGTAGGCAAGTTCCCACCTTCTGAGTTCAGAGAAACTGCTGCTATTAGGGAGAACTCTGATAGCACGGACTGTGTAACAAGAGTTGAAATTATTCAAGTCGTGGGTTATGGCATGGGCAGCAACTGGGTGCTTTGGGTTCTGTGTGAATACCGTCTGACGGTGACCATTCATTCTTATGGAGAGTGCATTAGTGGTCAAACCTATATATGAAGCCAGGCAGTGGTTGCATGTTAACTGGTATATTACATGCGTGGTTTCACAGGTGGCGTGTCCTATGATAGGGAAGCTTTCCCCTGTGACCGGGTTGATGAAAGTGGTGGAAGCATGGTGTATGTCACACATCTTGCAGCATGGTCTATTACATGGGAAAGAGCCTTGGGGTTGACTGTTAGGAAGAGGAAGACTGTGTTTGTGGACTAGAAGTTCGCTGAGGTTAGGAGGTCTGCTGAAACAAGTTCTAGGAGGGGCAGGGAGGATTTTAGGAAGAATGGATCTCATTTCAGGGCATGTTTGTAAGAAATCATAGCCCTGCCGGAGGACTCTGTTGATGGATTCGAGGCCTGGGTAGTACTGTGTGACTAAGACTGGATTGTGGTTGGTTTTTGCGGGTCTGGGATGATTGATTGGCTGATTCAGTTGTGATGTGGCACGTGAAAGCTGTTTGTTAACCAAAGCTGGAGGGTAGTTCCGAGATATTAATGCTTCTGAAATACTGTTTGAATAATCCATGAGAGACTGTTGGTTAGAGCATATGCGACTACCTCGAATGCCAAGACTGTAGGGGAGTGAACGTTTATATATATATATATATATACATATTTTACAAATACAAGAAATAATAATAAACATACATTTTTGCAACTGAGTTTTGCAAATGTCATAATGAGTACAATTAATTATTTTCTTCAAATTCTTGAATGGAGTAGAAGGAGTTGCCAATAAGATAATCTCTAAGTTTTTGTTTGAATACATCTTTATTATCTGAAAGCTGTTTTATACGATTAGGTAGTTTATTAAACAGATGTATCCCAGAATAATTAACTCCTCTTTGTACTAATGACAGAGATGTTTGTGTTTTATGCAAGTTATTTCTGTTTCTTGTATTGAAACTGTGTACCTGTGAATTAGGTGTAAACAGGTTAAAATTTTCTATGACAAAGCTCATGAGAGAATATATATACTGAGAATACATTGTAAGAATATTGAGTTTCTTAAAGAGTTGTCTGCAAGAAGTTCTTGGTTTTACCCTACACAGAAACCTAATAGCTCTTTTCTGTGCTATGAAAACTTTTTTACTTTGTGAAGAGTTTCCCCAAAAAATTATGCCATATGACATTACTGAATGAAAATATGAGGAGTACACCTGTTTCATTAATTCTAGATCTGCTGTTAGAGAAAGTGTTCGTATTGCGAAGGTGCCACTACTTAACTTTGCCAGTAGTGTAGTGATATGATCATGCCAACAGAGTTTCTGATCTATTTTAATACCAAGAAATTTTATACTCTCTGTTTCTAAGATTTTGTTGTTCTTATAGTTTATACATATATCTGGCTGTGCATAGTTTTTTGTTTTAAACCTAATATAATGTGTTTTTTCAAAATTTAATTTTAATGAATTTGCCTTAAACCAATTTGCTACTACTCTAAGTACTTCATTTACATTAAATTCTATAGTACTGTTTGGTGTTTTACGCACAGTCAGGTTAGTGTCATCTGCAAATAAAACACTCTTAACTTTGTCGGATAAATTTCCAGGAAGGTCATTGATGTATAACAGAAAGAGGAGGGGACCTAAGACAGAGCCTTGTGGAATTCCATGTTTTATTTTCTCCCAGTCTGATGAAGCATCTTAACTTATTTTAGAATCAAAAATTGAAACTTTTTGCATTCGGCTTTCAATGTATGATTTAAACCATTTACCTGCGGTCCCAAAAATACCATAGTATTCCATTTTTTTCAAAAGTAATTCATGATTTACACAGTCAAATGCTTTTGCAAGATCACAAAATATTCCTACAGGATTCATTTTATTATTCAGTTCCTCAAATGTGTTATTTAAAAATGAATATATAGCCATTTCTATGGATGATCCTTTTTTGAACCCAAATTGTGAATTAGTTAGGATATTATAGTGTGTAACATGTTTTATTAGTCTACTATACATGACTTTTTCAAAAACCTTTGAGAATGTTGAAAGTAATGAAATGGGACGATAGTTGTCTACACATGTTACGTCTCCTTTTTTAAATAATGGTTTTACAACAGCATATTTTAGTCTATCGGGAAAAACACCTTGTATTAAGGATTCATTACAAATGTGAGCAAGTACATGACTGATACAGTCTGAACATCTTTTCAGTAATTTACTTGAAATATTGTCATAGCTGGAAGAATTTTTAGGTTTTAATTGTTTAATGAGTTTATTTATTTCTGAGACTGTTACAGGTGGCAATTTCATCTCCACAAAGCTATTTGGGAAAGCAGTCTCAAGAAGCCTTAGAGCACTATGTGGGGATTGCTTTTCTATGCCTAATTTATCTACTACTGACGTAAAATGTTTGTTAAATATTTCACAAACTTCCCCTACTTCGCTATACACATACCCATTTTGTTCTATTTTTAAGTCTTTAGAGTGATTTACAGTTTTTCCTGTTTCAGTCTTTATTATATTCCATATTGTTCTCATTTTATTGTCTGAATTTTCTATTTTCGCCGATATGTACTTGTTCTTGGCCTTCCTTATTACATTATGTAAATTTGATATTTGTTTTATGTTTTCAGGAAGAGAGTTGTACAGAATTTTAGGCTGGTAGAGTACACTATTTTGGTATTTAGCTTTCTTGTGCAACTCTAAATGAAAATTATTCCTATTCCTTGTTTCGTGTTTATGTATTTCCTTATTTAGCGCTGCATATTCCTGATGTGATTTCAGGAAGCAGATACACTCAAATAAGTATATACATGGTAGAGTCAGTATTTTTAGTTCTTTAAAAATATCCCTGCAGGATTCTCTACATTTCATACCTCTCATGATTCTTATAGCTCTCTTTTGAAGTATGAATGCCTGTTTTGCATGTGTTGAATTTCCCCAAAAAATTATACCATATCTTAATAAGCTATGCATATATGAATAGTAGGCACACAACATTGTTTTCAAAGAGCAGCAACCTTTAAGCATTCTTAAAATATAACAACATTTGCTTAACTTCTTATTCAGTGATTCAACATGTTTATCCCACTTTAAATGTTCATTCAACCATATTCCTAAAAATTTTGTGTCATGTACTTGTTTTATATAGGTATCTCCTATCTTCACTAAATTATTACTGTTATTTTTGTTTATTATATGAGTGAAACTAATCCATACTGTCTTTTCATGATTTACAATCAAGCAATTATC
Source organism: Vandiemenella viatica (assembly GCA_031002005.1). NCBI lineage: Eukaryota > Metazoa > Arthropoda > Insecta > Orthoptera > Morabidae > Vandiemenella > Vandiemenella viatica. The sequence goes on along the minus strand of JARYHS010008075.1, from coordinate 181,772,117 downwards.
ATGGAACCACTTTTCCACATCTTTTGTTGTTGCAGTAATTTTCTGTTGTAGGTTAACTTCATCCTGCCCTTTTATAAAAATATTAGTGTCGTCTGCAAACAATACCTCATCAGCTGTTAATCAGTGATTTGGTAAATCATTTATATATATAAGAAATAGTAAGGGTCCTAAGACTGAGCCTTGTGGTACTCCGTGGTCAACTTTCTGAAAAATATTCTTTACCATCATGACATACTTTTACTCTCTGGTACCTGTTGGAGACATATGATTTAAACCAATCATATGCTTTGCCACGAATACCATATCTGTACAATTTTATTAATAAGAGGTCATGTCTAATAAGATCAAAGGCCTTGGACAGGTCTAAGAATAACCCACTGTTTATTTCACCCTTATCCACTGCATTGAGAGCAGTATTCAGAAAATTGTAAATGGCTGTTTCTGTAGACCTATTTTTCCTAAACCCATGTTGTGAATTGCTTAGTATTTTGTTTCTAGTGAGAAAATCAGTGAGCCTTTCATACATTACTCTTTCAATTATTTTTGAAAAGCCAGGCAGTATAGACACAGGTCTGTAGTTCTTTATGTTATATTTGTCATCCTTTTTGTAAAGTGGTGTTACTGTTGAATACTTTAGTTCTGTTGGGAATATTCCTGCACTAAAGGAATCATTAATAATATCTGTAAGGTGGGAAACAATGGATCCTGAGCTGTGTTTAATGATTTTATCTGGGATCCCATCAATACTGCAGGACATTTTATTTTTTAATTTAAAAATAGCATTTCCTACTTCTGTTATAGTAACTGGATATAGAAACATAGTTTTTTCATTCATGGAGACATTTATATTACCATTTCTACTGCACATCTCATTGGTGAAATTTTTTGCTATATTTGTGTAGTGTTTACTGAAAATATCTGCTATCTTTTATGGGTCCTGAATAATTTTTCCTTCACTTTTTATAACATATGAATTAGTTTTTGCTTTAAAATTGCCTGTGCTTTTATTTATAATTTTCCAAATGGATTTAATTTTATTTGAGCTCTTGGAAATATATGTATCATTTGTCTGCTTTTTTGCTGCTAATATTACTTTTTTGAAAATTTTTCTATAGCATTTTACATGTGACTTTAAATTTTTATTTTGTTTGGCTAATTTGTTTAAAATTCTAAGATTTTCTGCAGAATTTTTAATGCCCTGGGTTATCCACGTGTTTGGATTGCTTGTAATTCTAACTCTTTTTAATGGGAATGCAACTTCAAAACAATACTTATAATTAGACATAAAACAATTGAACTTATCATCTATACTATTATGCATTCCTTCCCCCCACAATCCTCTATCGTTTTGATTCTTTTATACAGCAGTATGTCATCTGCAAACAATCTAATTTCAGATAGTAAACAATCAACACAATTATTCATTAGAATAATGAATTGAATTACCTGCCTTCCTCTGTTCTGTAACATCACCAAACAAATTTCTGGATGCATCATTCAGTGGTACCCTTACACCAATAATACTATCCATAGTCATATCTTTAACACCCTCTTTGCTACAGTCTCAAGTCTCTGTTGTGGCCTCTTCTCACCTCCCACCCCTTGCCTCCCTATTATATATTATGTAGGTTCTGTACCCTTCTTTATTTCCTGTTTTGGAAGAAACATTTCTTTCCCCATTCTTACTATCTCCTCAAATTGTTCTAACCTCTTTTCCACCGTGTTTGTGTTCTTCTTCGAGATCCTGAAGTATCTTTTTAACATAATTTTTAATAAAGATGTGCTCTCCTAACTGTACCTATTACCACCTTCAATTTTGGCCATTGGTTTAATAAACATTTTAAGATCCATCAAGACTGCTTTCCTATTCCCTACACATTACCATAAGACTTAAGTATGCGGATTCCCAAAGTTTTTTGTACCATGTCTCACTTCTGTCAAACTTTCTAATGCGGGAACGAAGGCTTTCATGACATATCAATGATATGAAGTCTTCACAGGTTCTCCACCATATAGTGTTGAAGAAAGACAACAACGAGCTTTTGGCAGCTAGCTCTGCCACCGAAAGCTCGTTGTTGTCTTTCTTCAACACTATATGGCGGAGAACCCGTGAGGACTTCATATCGAAAACTTCCTAAGCTCTCCCCATTCCCCCACCACAATTTTATTATTAATAAGGTAAATGCCTACCTTTTAGTACTAATAATGACATATCAATGAAAAATCATTGATTATTTCATGTTAAAATAAAGGTTTTTCACCTGCACGAGATGGCGAAGGAAGACACAGTACTTGTGACACCCACCCTGACATGTTTTAGTAGGAAGGTGTCTAACATATCCAGTCCCCTTGTGCTCTGCTCTACCCTTTGCATAAAGCCTCCGTCCCTCACAAAAGATTTGATAATTTCTTATTAATCTTACTTCCTACACCAATCAAAACCTATAAAATTTTAAACATCATCAATGATGACCATTTTACACTCATCTCTGAATACGAATTTAGATTGTCCTAAAGTGTCTCAACTTCATCATTCATTCTACAGTGCATTTAAGTAGCAAAGACCCTAATTTTTTCCTTTTTTTATCAGTCCAGAAATATCTTCCCATATATACCAACTTATATTACCTACAATAAATTTCTGCTCTCCTTACTTCATTCACACATCCTTGTGCCTGAAATCGAATGCCAGTTTGTGGTCATGGTCATCTTTTCCCTTTCAAGCACAACTCCTAATTCTTTTTTTTTTTTTTTTTTGTAACAGTGTAACGTCCCTTTTTAACAACGTGGTCTTTAGAGACGGGAAAGGATGGGGGCAAGGAATGGGAAGGAATTCGGCCATGGCCTTTTGAAGGAAGCATCCCGGCATTCGCCTGGAGTGATTTGGGGAAACCATGGAAAACCCAAATCTGGATGCCCGGACGGGGATTCGAACCGCCGTCCTCCCGAATGCGAGGCCAGAACGCTATCCGTTACACCACCACGCTCGGTCCCTAATTCTTACAAAAACATCTTTCCACTCCTCATCACCAATATACGCCTTGTACATTCCCATGACTCTCTTTACGCTCCACTGTCTCCCAGTGAATCCCATTCCAGTTCCTTTATCATATCAGTTACTGATTGTGTTTTGCAGTAATTTCCAGAGACAAATGTAGCAGCCCTTCTTTGAAGCCCCTCCAACTACTGTATCTGATAACCAAAATGTGGGTCCCATACTATACCACCATATTCAAGCAATGGTCTGACCAATGTTACAAGCCCAGTTCCATTACTTCTCTGGTACGTCCCCTTATCATTCTCTTCAACAAACAAGTGATGAGTGTATCTACCAGAGAAGTAAGGAAAGTGGGTTTCAAAACATTTGTCAGACCATTGCACTTGATTATGGTGTTGTAGTGTGCGACTATCATTTTTGGTATCAAATGCAGCAATCAGTCTCAAACAAACTTTCCTCCAAAGTATTTTGAGGCAAGAAGGAAGAATAAGCAAGACACAGGATTTCAAAAGGTGATCAAGAAGAACAGTTGATGACCAGAAGATTTTCAATCTGTAGACTATCTTCAGCATTAAAAAAAAAAAAAAAAAACATAAAATCTCAACTCAGTTGTCACCTCTGGTGGTATTAAAAGAAGTCTATGTTTCAACTGATATGCGGGTTTTCTAAGTGATAAAAGAACTGTGGTTGGATATAAACCTCTGGAAACTTCATTGAAGAGACTACAAAAGTTAAGTTCTCTGATAAATGCTTCGAACCCTTCCAAATTAGAAGAGAAGTATAACATGGTTCTCGTCGATTCTGTGGAAACCCAACGTTCCTAGGCAGTGAACAGACTAACCCTGTGCAAAGGGCATCTAGATTTGTCTGTGAAAATTACCACAAACTATAATCAATAACTGATAAGATAAAGGGTGTCAGGGATTGGAATGAGTTACCAAGAGAAATGATGAATAATTTACCGAAAACTTTGAAAGAATTTAAAGATAAAATTTGTAGAGGGCAAATGTAGGTAGATGCAGGATAGGGGGAAGATGGGTGTGTAGGGAAATTGTCATCGGAGCCTGTGCTCCATTGCAATTAAATTAAATTAAATGATCTCGACTGGGATGCACTGGAAGCCACGAGGGGGGCGAAGGGAGTAGCTTACTGGGAATGGACAAAGTTATTGAAGATGAAGCTTGGGCAACACTAAGATAACTGTGGCACTGCAATTTGATTATGAAGACAAGACAAATCAAAGCTAATAAATCAATTTTTTTTTTGTTATCTCGCTTAGTTCTTGAGATATCGAATGTCAAAAATTAGTAATGTGTATAGTTCCTTGGGCCTTTCGTGACATTTTTTGTCTGGTCTAGGCCGCATTTCCACCTAACTGCAACTGCTAGAAAGAAAACAAAACATCCACTGGGCATGTGCAGTGTGTAGTTCCTTGTGGTCGAAATTTCTTTTTCTGGTCCAGGCCACCTTTCAACATACCCATCTCAATTTTGTGATACAATATCTGTAGAACCAAGTGAGATATCTAAAAATTTTATTTGTCACTTTTGATTTTTCTCGTCGAGTTGCATGAGAACCCATAATCAAATTTGGGGTTTACTGGACATCGTGATTCCACTACAACAACAACCAGTAATGAGGTCATAAAACTGTTGTAGTAAATCGCAAGACGATTATTTTCGAGCAGTAATTCCATTGTAATACAGACTGGACCAGTATGACACCGTTAAATATACTTCGGGAAGTATTTCTAGCGGAGTCTTGCTTTTGACCTCTGCAGTATTGTGACGCCAATACCTTGCGGAATCGCGATCTCCAGTAATCTCCAAATTTGACTCTGGCGAAAATTTTCTTCTGCTTCAGGCGGCATTTCAGCCCAACCAATTCAACTTTAAGATAGGTTACTTCAAGAACTCATCAAGACGTGAAATAAAAAATATTCTTACTTTTCTATTTGTCCCACCATCACAAGCTGGCACTCGATGTCGCGCACAAGAGACTGATAAAATTTTCGTATGTAAATAATGGAGTCAGGAACTGAACGCCTTGAGATTCCAAATACTTACCGAGGAAGTTAAACTTTTTGCAAACATGGTTATTATAGAATCGTTTCAGGTGCGATGAGAAACAAACTAAAACAGTATTTCCATTAGAACTGTCAAAAACTTAGCTACGTTCAGTGACTTTCTCATCCAATTGTAATATTTGACATTATTTTCCGTCTTCAGTGTGTACAATTTCACACTTGGACTCTTGGTTCTTCCCAGCTGCAAGGATGTAACAATAGTCCCAAGGAAGAAAGAACATCGAAGGACTCCATCTGGGACAAGGAAGAGAAACCTCATGATCCAATAATTTCCAAATACGAAACAGAGCCGAAAGCCATTGGGAAAAAAAAAAAAAACCCGAAACAGACGCCGTAATAACAAAAACTCTCCTCAAAGACTCATCTAAAACGAAATTAAAAATCTCCTACGATGAAACAAAGAAACAACAGAAAAAAGGACGTAGCAGCACAGCATGGAAAGAAGGGATGGGTTGATTAATTTAAATGTTTGGAAGAGTGGATACGATCGAATAAACTGGATAATACATTCATCAATGGCTGATTAAGGAAGACAGTATTGCCTTATAAACTCAGACAAAATCGATACAAGAAGAACTTAATATCATTCACGGCAAATAATTTACATTAATCAAGAGTAGATAAATCAAAATAATTTAAAAAAAGCTTGGTAATAACCTGAAGAGGAATACTAAAGTTGGCTGCATATATCATTCAGGCGGTTAGATATAGATTTCAGATAATCAGAGGAAAACTTTGTCGCCGTGTTTGAAGACAGCTTGATGGGCGAATTATTTGTACGAGATCAGAAGACCGCAGTGGCCGAGCCGCCATCTTCTGCTCAGACGCCACACCACATTGCCACTGCCCGTCGCAAGATAGCGTCTTGGCCATCAGCACAAGCTGGCGAGCCAGACACCGTGACCATGTACATGATTAGTCAAGCAAAGCTGCGAGCTCCAACGTACACTGCCCGAGACAAGTGGTATTGCAGACCCTACAGGCAGAAGCCCCCAAGTCACCGACGCAGGCACTGAACTAGATAATTCGACCCTGGCCCTTTTTTTCTAACCCAGGGATTTCGGGATTGTGCACAGACAATCCTGGGAACCCAGGATTTGGCATGGCAAATAAAAATATACAAAAAATCACTTTTTTTATTATAATTTTCCTAACAAAGTAATTATAAATCCTTACACAATAGTCATTTACGGGTAATCATACTTGAATTCAGATAATAGTTTTTCCACAAAAATCAAATTCAGACTTCTTATAGTTAACAGCTCAATATTCTAGAGTTTTTGCGAATTGTAAAAATACGACTGAAGAAAGAACAAGGCATTCAATGTTTTGTCACTCACATCAAACGCGCTTGGGCTCGATTGAAATTGGATAGATTGTTGATAAACCTCATTCCAGATCATGGGTCCGACTGGAGCTAGAAACTCCAAAAAGATTCATTTCCTTCTTAACAATTTATGTTGTATGATTCTGGAGACAGTATTTTCATGCTTTTATCTATTTCTGCTTGAAGTTTGTAGCTGCTTTCGATTTTGGGTTAGGTTTGCATAATTGGACGAGTAAAAAAATCCCTTACTTCATTGTTCAAATCACCACTTTTAATGTAAAGGCTTTGCAAATAGCATTGAATGCCAGTCAAATAATTTTGTTGGCATTCTGTTATTGGCTTTTATAAGCGATCCTTCAATTTAGAAGCCAAGATAGAGTGACTGCCATTCGGTTGTTTAAAAAGAAACTTCAGAGCAGCATCGGCTGCACATAAATTTGCGTCAGGGCGGTAAAAAGTTTCCATCGTTAATTTGCCTGTGGCCACGACTTTGATGATCTCATTGATAAGATCAAAATCGGATTCATCCAACAGCACTTGATTGTTCAAATCTATCAATGATCTTTAAACGCTAACTTTTTAAAAGGGCAAAAGTCCGAAGCACTGTAAATAGGCTGTTCCATCTTGTTTTGCACTCAAGTAGTAGAGTTAGCTTTTTCTCTGTTTGATCATATTCATACTTACTTTTCATAATTCTCGTCAATCCCGAAATTTTTCGGGAATGGAAATGGACCGGGATCGGATCCTATACACTGAACCCACTTCTACCGCCAAACACTGCAAGCTTTCTGCTAGGTACTCCGAAGCCCCCACGAACACTGCCACCACCAAGAACAAGCGCGCACGCACACGTTACCAGTGCTACCACTGCCAGAAAGTTGAGCATTAATTCCATGAACGCAACACCCCACAGAGGTCTCTTCATTCCGGGGTTATCCAACCTGTAGCAGACTGCTGACTGTCTCAGTAGGACACAAAATGCTGCAATTGCGGTGGTCAAAATGAAGCGTCTTACGGTAGCTGCGGAATACGAAAAGGATAGCGCCTACGCGTCCAAGCAAAAACGCAATCTGGTCGCCATATTCGGCCAACTACGGCTGACTCAGTGAAACAGCCTGACTGCTTGCCCAGCCCACAGCGCACAGACACAAAGGCGGAAGAAGATTGTGAGCCAACTAACACCCAGCCGTTCACCCAGCAGAAGACGACAAATAATAATAATATTAAAAAACTTCTTCAGAGTACCGCGAATCAGCAACCCAACAAGCAACACTGCTGCAACTACACTACAGGCGGACGTGAAAAGGTAAGTACGATTCACAACTTTTAACTTGGTTCGTCACTGCGCTGTCTATGCCAGTAACAAGAGTACCCCCTACAACCGCCTCATCCAGTGAACAGCCCACTCAACGTGACGCGGAGAATATCCTCCAACGTACACAGGCCCGTAATGTTAAAGGCTGTGCCTGGGAGCCACCCTTTCGATCTATGGAATGGGACCGTGGACAAAATCACGCGGATGGCACCTGATCTGTTGGTCAGCAGGCTAATGCAAATGGTTCCACACCTGAGGAAGACGGCGGAGATAGCTTCTAATCCTGCGGTATACCAGTGAAGATTTCATTAAAATAGCACTAGTTTAGGTGATCAAAAACACTAACAAAACAACATTATCACAATAGAGCAAAGCAGCTATCAATTTTTAGAAAATTACACTTTGAATAACTGTTTGTTAAATACAGCGAAAACGTATTACTGAACAATTTACTGACTCTGTAATGGAACCTAACTATATGTCGTAGAAAATCAAGGGTACTTCCGGCTAAAATTAATTAATTAAGGAGTCTGACTGTCCTACCGTACATGGAGACTGCGAGGGAGACGATGGCGGCCACCTCAAGGATGATGAGTGTCGTGTCCTGCAGAGCCTCCCAGATGAGCTTCAGCAGCGAGTTCGGAGGACTTTGCGGCACCTCATTGCGACCGAAAGCTTGTTGTCGCTCCTGCAGGTCCGCTGGATCGCCAGAGATACCTGCAGACCAAAGTTCTTTGATGTAGGATATAACGGAGCAGCTTACTTACTACTGCGATCGAAAAGAAACAGAAAATCAACCAAATCAAAGACTAGATTAGTACGAAATCAGAAACATGAAAAGAAAGAAATCAAGGAGATATCAAGACACGGATTAATTATTACTATAGTGCTGACATTATTATGAACGAAGGTACTGCCCAGCTACTAATTTGTCAGTTAAGGGGTTCACGAGTTATGTGGGTGTGATAGACGAATAGACAAATTACGTCACGTCCTGAATAAACCTGCTAGCCCGCCCCGTAGCTCAGTTGGTGTTGGCATCGCGATTAACTCGACGCTGATGTGGGTTTAGGTGGTTCGAGTCCCAGAAGACTAGGACAGGTGGTGATGCTCAGTTCGTAATCACCAGGTTGTGCGTTAAATCGCAACGCTCTCCGTAGAGAGTCTGGCGTGACGGATCTGACACTGCTGATGGTGGGATTCACCCTCTCCATTATTTTATCTGTCATACACAACATAAACAAACTGTGGTGAACACACACACTAATCACAGTCACTGACACTTACCAACACCAGCGCCCCAGTTCACCTTCCCAGACGCTGCAATGGAGGGGTAACAATCCTCTATGGTAACCTGCTACGCCCAGACATGGGCAAGACCTTCATAAGGAGAACTTACATTTTTTTCCAGTCACTTTCTGCCCTACCTACAGATTTAATTTAGTTTAATTGCAAAGGAGCACAGGCTCCGGTGGCAATTTCCCTACATACCCATCTTCCTCCTATCCTGCACCCACCTACATTTGCCCTATACAAATTTTATCAAAACTTTCCCATTGATTTGTGCCTCAAATCAGTTGATAATTTACTATCGGGGTCCACTCTTCCCTTCCACAACCTGGTCAGATTAATCCGCAGGAAAGTCCTACTACTCGCTCAGAGACTCGCAGTCACTTCATATATCACTATTCAATTGGGAAAACGGAGTTCTATCTTCGCTAATCCTGCGGCAGGCGGCAGTAGCAATTGGAACCTCGCAATCTTCACCTTATTAAATTCTTTCAGTGCATTTTATCATCCACCAACGTTATTTTCTTTTTAAACTTTTCCAGTGTTTTGCATAAATTGTTGAGATTTTCAGTGGTGATTTGCTACATTCCCTAGCTCCCTTACCTACAAAAGAAAATGGTTTGCCAGCTTGTGGTCATGGCCGTCTCTTCCCTTCCATGCATCTCTCCTAATTCTTCCCCAAATATCTTTCCAAGCCGCATCACCAACATATAGCCTAGATATTCCAAACACTCTATTCAGCTGCCTCCTGTCTTTCAAAGACTCACAAACCATCTCCTGTCCCAAATCAGTTACTGGTGGATCTACCTCATTATGGATTTAAAATTATCTGTGGAAAGACACAGATGGTATTTCAGTCACTAAATAAGAAATTTTCACCACTATAGATTATTGCAACTTATTAAAAACCTTCGACTTTGTTAAACGTGATATCGTCTTACAGAAATCAAAATTCTATGAAAGAGAATACTTGGATGGATCAAGATTTGAGTCATACTTGCACAATTCATAAAGATGCTAGTCAGTTAATGGTATATTTTATTTTATTTCTTTAACTGTTCTACATTTCGACAATTCAGGATAGTGTTACTCATCTATACCTAAATTTACACACTGCAAATCGCAAAATTGTGGGTGACAGAGTGTGCTTTGCACCAAAACGATTATGAACTCTGTACGTTCCAATTTCGAATGACACGATGGAAGAAAGAATTCATATAAGCATCAGTATTTCTCCATATTTCTCTAATCTTATCGCACCTTTAATAGAGACTCAAGAAGGTTGGTGGACGAAGTATTTCATCGCAATGGTAAATGAAAGTGAGAGTTCACCTGTTTACCGATATGTTCAAACGAAACCTACGTCTTCTGTCTGCTACGCAATCCATTTATCAATTCTGTGACTTTCGCGAGGACTGTGCAAGCGCTCACGAATCGAGTGACTCTTTTCTGCACCTTGTCTATACCGTCAACCAATCCCTTTAAACACGGGCTGTAGGATGTGTAATGTTTGGTTGCTGGGTGTGCTTCCAGCCTTATACCTGTTGCTGACCAACACATGTTGTCGTTACTCTACCACAGTCTTCAGAAAGCACTCTTCTGTACCTTTTTATTACTTGAAGACTAAACAGAGATGATAGGGATAATTTGAACCATGAAGGGGACGTACCGGTATACTGCTAAGCACTGGATAAGATTTCTCACAGATTCGAAAGTCAATAATGGCCGCCGCCCGAGATCCGGGAAATTCTTTAAGATTAAGCATGTAAATGTTAGTCACTAGAAGATTACAACTAAAGAATGTTCATCAGAACTATTTATTTCAAAACACAAACGTCCAGGCCTATACAAGTTCAGCTTTATAAAGAAAGTTTAGATATCGGACTTCAACTTGAAGCAAGCAGATTTGTGGTTAGAAAACTCGGCGGCCTTATTAGAACACATTGATCTGGTCGGGTTACCGCACGAATTCGACAGTCTTTGCAGCTCACATTAATGCTAGGCGAGATAACACAAAACGCCCGCGACTCTGCAAAACACCGCACATGGTCCAATACCACCAGAAGGCACGACGATCTTATTCGTCTAGCAGGCCAATCATAATTCGTTTCGGTCGTCACATGACCTACTCGACCAATCATGTGTTTCTTTAACACTTCCTGCACCATAGATTATTTCTTGGTGTAGCCTGTCCGTCTCATTGAGGAAGGAACATATGGAGACGAAATAACGCTAAATCTATAAAATGTCATATAAAAACTAGTCTTTTACTGCGCATGCGTGGCGGCCATAGCAATAACCCTAAAACATTGAACTGTTTGCACTGTCTGCTGATGAGAAAATTTCATTTTCTAATATTCTAAAGTTTTCTATAATGCCAAGTTGTGTTGCATACAGTTGCACAAACAGAAAAGATAGGAAACAACCTGGAATAATGTTTCTTAATTAAGTTACATTGTAATTATTGTTCTTGAAGTGTCTGATAGGTAACTGCAACGTTAGGGGCTAACGTTATAAATTTATTCATTGCTCTCAACAGGATAATGGCGTTCTTAAATATTTGTTGGTGTAGTGTAGACAATCAGCATATGTTACTGCTATGAAACGTGACGAATCAAACGTTGCTGATACCAGAAATTTAGTTCGTGATGCATTTAAAGTGTTTAGGTGTGTCTACATAGTTTCATTTTGTAGCGACAATTTTAATGGAAATGTGGGTAGGTTGAATTGCAGAAGGGACAAACAATTTGTAATTAGTTGTTAGTAATTTCATAAGCACCATGTTAGTGACACAACGTGTATTAAGTATCGGAATATATACTATTCCTATTTACGCTTCTGACTTTTGGAGACAGCATATCTCGAGAACTAAAAGAGACATCGAAAATTTTTATTCTTTACTTTCAAATTTTCTCGTCGTGTTACATAAGAATCTAACACCAAATTTGACCTTGGGGAAATGTTTCTTCCAAATTTCAACCCAAAACACCTCAGAATATCTCGAGAACTAAGCAGCATAAAAAAAAATTCTTTATTTTTGGTCTGTCTCGTCGAGTTACATAATACTCCATCATCAAATTGCGGTGCCACGGTTGCCGTATGATTCCCTTGAGGTTTTTGTGCATATTCCCCGTGTCTCTACGGCCGACCAATATGGCGACCTGCAGTGCGTGGTGAAGGTCCCCTGCATTGTCTCCATATGTTCCTTCCTCCATGGTCTGTCCACTTCACTCTATTATCTCCGTTTATCCCGGACGTTCAGGATATGTTGCCAGCTATCATATCCTTTCCCGGATCGACCCCTGTACTAAAACAGATCACCAAATTTGCTCCCTTAACATTCGCGTAACAACGGATCACAAACTTGAGAATAGTAGTCCAAATGTGGATGTACGATAGTTTTGTGCACTGTCCTCTTTGCTTGTGCGTTACAATTCCTTGTAATTCTGCCTATGATTTGCAATTTAGAATTAGCTCTACTAAAACCGAAGTTATGTGTAGATCCAATTTCATATTATTTCGTAATATTACTAACAAATAATTCAAGGAATCAACCATGCCAAAAACCGAACTGATAACGTTTTTACTCCACATTGATTGTTAGTTGCGCACATTGTCTTGCACTTTTAGAAATTAGTGAAGTTACCCTTCATCGCTCTATGCCGAAATAACATCGCTTTGAATTTCTACGCATTTGTCAGAATTCCTTACTTCAGGAACCTCTCTCTCTCGCTTTGCGTGTTTGTGCTTGTTATGATTCAGCACTGCGTGCTTCTGTAATTGTTCGCACGCAGTCACAACACGTCGAAATTACAGATGACATAATGTTGTATAAAAAATCAAAACGGTAGAGGACTGTGAGCTAGTGCAGGGTGATCTGGGTTGGTAAACATGGGATGAAGATAAATACAAAGAAGAGTCAGCTTATTAGGTACACAGATAAAAAACTAAGTGTTGATTGTGATTTTAACGCGGGAAAAGAATTGCTTGTTAAACACTTGAAATATGAATATCTTGGCATAACATTTGATAGCAATCTTAACTGGGCAGCATACATTGGACAGGAGGTAGGAAAAGGTGTCAAAATCCTTCTCTTGTTGAAGAGAGTGATGCGGGCATGTACGAGAGAAGTAAAGGACTTGGGTTACAAAACTTTGGACAGGTCATTGCTTGGATATGGTAGTGTAGTATAGGACCCACATTTTCAGTATCAAATACAGGATTTGGAGAGGGTGCATAAAACGGCTGCTAGATTTGTCTCTAGAAATTACTGCAGAACAGAATCAGTAACAGAAATGATAAAAGAGCTGGAATGGGATTCACTGGAAGACAGGAGGAGGGTGAAGAGGGTCATGGGAGTGTACAAGGCGTATATTGGTGATGAGGCGTGGAAATATATTGGTGTAAGAATTAAAAGTAATGCAAGGATGGGAAGAGATGACCATGGCAATCGATTTCAGGCACAAGGGTGTAGGAAGATTCTCTTTTTTTAGGTAAGATTGTTAGGGATTGGCATAAGTTACCAATAGAATTAATGAATAATTTACCAAAAACATTGAAACCGTTTACAGTGGAAATTTGGTGAGGACAAAAGTAGGTGGGTACAGGAAAGGGGGAAAATGGGTGTTTATGGAAATTGCCAACGGAGCGTGCGCTCCATCGCAATTAAATTAAATTCCATCGTTTCCGGCGATGACGCGATGAGAAAAATAGTTGACTGCTCAGACCTTCCCTACTGAAGGTGTAACTACTGAAATGATTGATGGACCCAACAGTTAATTTATGACTAATGGCTTCTAACTATCGAATGCAAGATGGATTGCGATAGTATATTGGTAACATGGCTATTTATTGTTCTAATGAATGATTGTGATAAAAGTTTACAGACAGAAGTTAGATTGTTTGCATATGACGTAATGTTATATAATAGGATCAAAATGGGAGGAGGCTGTCAATAGCTGCAGTGTAACCTGGAGAGCATACCAAGTGAGGCAGTTAAATTCCAAATTAGGTAGACAGATAAAAACTAAATATTATTTGCGATTAAAGAATGTGGAAACAATTGCTTGTTGAAGACATAATGTGTAAATATCTTTGCATAATATTTGATAAATGGCCAGGACACTTATGGCAGGATTTAGGAAAAGTTTTCAAAATTCTGGATTTATTGGAGAGGGTGATGAGGTGATGTACAGAAGTTATCAAACTAAAGTGCAAAACTTTGGTTTGACCATTGCTTGAATATAGTGGTATAGTTGGAGTAGGTGCAAAGGATGGTTACTAGATTTGTCTGTGCAAATTACCGCAGAAAGCTATCAGTAGCAGACTTGATAAAGGAGATTGGTTGGGAGTCACTGGAAGACAAGAGAAGGATGAAGATAGAGCTGAGAGTTAAAATTAAGTTTCACTAGATAACCTGTGCGATAATTTCGCAAATAAAATGCTATTAATAGCTAGGTTTGTAGTTTGTAGTAGTTTGAAAGAAGAACTGGCTCATTTGTAGCAACATATTTCTGATTTCAGCTGATGTATGCTGTCCTGCAGCCCTCTGCTTAGACGTAAATACCTGAAGCTATCCCTTCCCTTTAGCCGAATTTCCATATACCTCACGCGAATACAGCTAAGCTGAACAAAACGCACAAAGTATATCGATATTTCTGTGACATGTGCTGTTGATTTCTACCGCTGTAGCGATCGATCCTTAGCGAAGCCTATGGCGTGCTTCTGAACTGTCTCATACGCGTGACATTGATAGCGAAAACTTTTGCCACTTAAGGGTCAAATTCCGAAAAGTTTCATCCTTAATTCATGATATTACCGAAGCGAAGACATTTTAAACATTAAAATGAAACCTCATTCATCTATTTTGGTTAGGTATAAAAGCAGATAAATGGTTTGTTACAACAACAACAACAAAAGTTATAGAAATAGTGATACTTTTGTACTTTAAGGATCGAATTCCGAAAAATTTCTTTCTTAATTTATGATATACCAAATAGAAGACCATAACATTTAAAATGATTTATTCATTTCAGGTAGGTATGGAGGGAGATAAATGACTCGTCGCAAAAAAGGACGTTTTAGAAATAATTATAGAATACTTTCGCCATTTAAGGGCTGAATTCTGAAAAATTCATTTCTTAAAAGATGATGTGACAATAATGGAGACCTTAATTTTTAAAATGGTACCTCATTTATCGATTTCGGTTAGGTATCTAGGAAGATAATGGTTTGTGACAAAAAAAAAAAACCACTTTTACAAATAATATATATAAAATAGGGTAAACGTACGCTGGTGGGAAAATTACATTGTAGGAAAGCAAGATAAGAAAGAAGAAAGTGTAAAGGTAGATGTGCAGGGAAATTTCCATCGGAACATGTGCTCCATCGCAATTGATTAAATTAAAAAGGCTTATTATTAACTTTTCAAACATCTTGCAATAGCTTTTATCAGAGGACGGTCTGAAGCAATTATGCTCCTATTATATTCCACCTTCCATCAAACAAGTTCCGAAAAATGACACAAGAGGACGATTAATATCTATATCCGGCATTTTCTTTTATGTCTTTCTTGGGTGTTTTAATTTAATTTAATGAATTGTAATAAAGCACACGCACTGGCGGCAATGTCCCTACACAATCTTCCCCTTTCCTGTACTAGACTAATTTTGCCCTCTACAAATTCGATAATTTATTAATCATTTCTCTTGGTAACTTATTTAAATCCCCGCCACCCTTACCTACGCAAAAAAAACTTCTTCCCACGCCCTTGTGCCTGAAATCGAGTGCCAGCTTGTGGTCATGATCATCATTTCCCTTTTACACACTAGTCATTCTTGCTTACACCAATAACTTTCCACGCCTCAGCATCAATATACGCTTTGTACATTCCCACGACTATCTTCACCATCCTCCTGTGTTCCAATGAATCCAATTTAAGTTCCTTTATCATATCAGCTGCTGATAGTGTTCTGCAGTAATTTCCAGAGACAAATCTAGCAGCCCTTCTTTGATACACCTGTTCCAGTTTCGCGAAATCTTTTTTTATTTCCACAGTAATCTCGCCACTCTGTATAATCACTCTATTCTCACAACACCTGCTTCTCTAATTGTGTACTGATACTTCGTCCAAGAGAGATGCTTTGTAACCGTTGGCAACCGTTCATTTTCCTTAATGCATCTTCTAACTTTCTCAAAGTCTTACATTAACTCTCCACAATTCTTGTCTTCCGAAACAGATGTGTGCTTATCCAGCTTCGCTATTTGTCCCACATTTCGTAGGCCTTCAAATTGTTACCTCTGCATTTTCTTGAGTGTATTTATGTTCTCAAATATATTTCCATTATCATCCACCGTTCTCTACGCACTCAATTCAGCATTCATTGCCCTCCTCCAGTGTTTTTGACCGTTTTCCAACTATTTCTTTTTTTCTGCTGGTGAAACGTCAAGAATACAAACAGATGAAATTAAGTATTTACAAATGGAATTCTAAAAACCAAAAAGGCAGTTGAAAGGAAGATCGACATAGAGGACGTTGAAATGAAGTATTAAGTCGGAAGAGGACACCACGTAATGCAGAATTAAAAGCGCTGTTGCTCATTCGTGTTTTGTGCTTTTTATAGATCTTGAACTCCGATTCCGTGTTACCTACCGGTAGCTCTACGATAACCGTGGGCTGCAATTTGATGATTAAATGTAAAAAATTAATTGTAGGTATAGTTCCTCATGTCTCTGTCGACGTTTTCTTCTGGTACAGGCCGCATTTCAATCCACCAGAAACCGCCAGGGATTAAACACTCATTGTGTATGTCCAGCGTGGCAAAAAAATTTATGGCGCAGGCCGCTTTTCACCCTGACCACCTCAGCTTTGAGATACGACATCTGGAGAACCAAGTGAGATATCTAAAAAAAAGTATTGTTTACATTTGAATTGACCAGTTAGTACATAAAAATCCATCATCAAATTGAGGCACCACGGTTAGCGTAGATTTCCCTACCTGACAAATATTGTTGTATTGCTGAACCGATATATACCTGTACAACCGAATGTAACGCTTAGATTTTAGTGATTACTCTCGAAACCTAAAGGCCCATTCACACTAGCGGTCAGGTCAGCTCAGCTCGCGATCCAGGAAAACATTCACACTAGCGGTCAGCTCAGCTCAGGTCAGGTCAGATCAAGTCGTAGACGAGGCCATTTCATCTAGTTGCCCCAGCGCCAATTAAATCACAATGATTTTGGATCAGGAGCCTAAAAATACGTCGAGATCAGATAGGGGATGGTTCTGGGTGTATCCAGAATTTCAAGCGCAAACAGACCAGGAGAAAAAAGAATGCTAACTACCAGCTATGCCCTGCGAAATGAGTGGTGAGAAATGCTTTTGATATTTTGGGGCTCAAAGATTTCGAATTTATTTAAAAAAAATTAATTCTGCTCCAGGATTAATTGATAACATAATTTTAGCAACATTTATTTTGCACAATTATTTATGGAAGGATAAAATTTAATATCATGTAGAAAGTGAATTTTAGGATGAGCGAGAGAACCCCTATTTTACAAATTTTATTTGTTTGTGTACTAACGTTGGTATAAAAGCCTTGGATTTAAAAAATAAATTCACATTTTTTTTTAAAATTCGGAAACAGGATCTGCAGCTTGGCAGTACTAAAATGTATAATAATATTTTAATTTATATTAAAGTTTGCCGACTTTATAATAAACAGAAATAACATACCGTTAAAATATTTATTTATTACTGTTTTTTATTGCTTACGAGACGGTCGTCACCCATTTGATCTGACCTGACCGTTGCACGTTCACACTAGCGGTCAGCTCAGCTCAGCTCAGGTCGGTCTTGACCGTTGTTGATCGGTGGCGGCGCGATCTTCGGTTTGACCTGACCTGAGCGGACCATGGAGGAAGGAATTATATTCCTCCATGGAGCGGACCGCGTAGTGTGAATGCTCCCATTGGATTACGTGTATAACGATTTATGACCTGAGATGAGTTGAGCTGAGCTGACCGCTAGTGTGAACGGGCCTTAATGGTAAGTTGACAGACATTACTTCTATAATTTTTGTTAACAGATTATTAAAAGCAAATAAAGAGCTTCACTATCAATGTTTTGTTGTTACCTAGAATCATGGCAGTTCTATCATTACCGTGTCGCCACAATCTGATGATGGATTCTTATAGAACACGGTGAAACAAGTCGAAAATAAAGAATGATTCTTTTTTAATATGTCGCTTGGTTTTCGAGATCTAGCATGTCAAAAATCAGTTGTAGGTATAGTTTCTTGTGCTTTTGGTGACGTTTCTTCTGGTCCAAGTCGTATTTCAACCCAACATTAACAACTAGGAAGAAAATAAAATATCTATAGTGCAATTACATAGTGTAGACATAGTGGTTTATTTATTTTCGATTTGTCTCGTCGAGTTTCAAACGAATTCATAATCAAATTTGGCTATGGCGAAATTTTTCTTCTGATCCAGGCCTCATTTCAAGCTAACCACGTCAATTTTGAGATACGATATCTCGAGAACGAAGCGAGATATCAAAACATTTTATTCTTTACTTTAAATTTGTCTCGTCGAGTTACATAAGAATCCATCATCAAATTGCGGCGCCACTGTTATCGTAGTATCCCCCGAATCATCGGTTCAAGTTTACGTCGCGATACACGACGTCACTAACTTAAGATAAAATGATTGTATCAATACGCCTGTGATTGAGGCTTTGATTTTGTTAGCGGCAATATTAGCGGAGATTGTTGTTAGGTTGAAATTCTACCTGGTCCAGAATGAAAACAACCGTCTTGTCACAGCAAAAGGCAAGAGGAATTTAGCTATCAGATATTTCAGCAAATTTTATAAGCACTATGTCACGTTCTGACGTCATGTATCGCGACGTAAACTACTCGTGAATCATCGACTATTTCACCACAGCTATTAAATAAAAGTAATATAATTCACATGTGAGATATTACATGCTAAATGGTATTAATGGAATAATTTTTTCTTTAATGTTTTATTCGTATCTCAATTCATGCCCTGTTATGAGGAATAGTTACATCGTTTGGACAGTCATTTAATGACTGTAGAGTGTGTTTGTACTTTGTACCACGGTTTGTCCATGACGCGTTTAATGTCGTTATTTATTAATAGCGATGGGGTTAATGCACCTTTACCAAAGATCACTAACAGATGCAGATAGCATCAAAGTTGCAAGGTTATTATTATAAGCGCCATATACATTTTCGTCCGAGGTATTAAAAATGCAGTTTTCAGTTGGTTGTTATTTTTATCACGTTTAAGTTTATCTGCTCCCTTTTTTTCTCACATATTACTCGCGTGTATTACTACCGTGTTGGGATCTGCTGCCAGAATGCAATCTATCGATGTTAGGAACACATTACCAAAGAGATGATGATGATAGGATTGCACTACAAATAGATTGATGGTGATCAAAAAACTTTAATAATAATTAAAGTTCCTTACCATGTGAAGGGGAGGTTCTTAGCATCTCGCATAGCCCTTCGACTCCTCCCATTTTGTCGATTTCCTTCTGCGCATCTAATCCCCTGAGTTCCATTATATGCCGAAGCTGATTAGCAGATATTTGAAAATTATGATCCCTAACGTTCGTGCGCCGTTCTTCGGGTGCATGCATACTGAACAATAATTGTGCACTGTAATTGAAATAAAAACAAAACTTGTGTTAGGGAAAAGTAGAATTAACTCCAATTATTCCATATTCCTTTATACTTACAGTTTGTTTTATTTATATAGATGAGGTAAGAAAACAACGCCGTTTCTAGCTTCCAATACAAAGTTAATATATGTTGTAGAAATTTGCTGTGGTATCTTTCATTAAGGGTATCATTTAATAAGAAAACAAAATAGCTATTCCGCGTCTATATGCCAAATGTAAATGTCACAGTAACTAGTGACACAGAAATCTTTCCAAAACATAAACATGTCTTTGTCTTATTTCAGAGATATTTAAAATTAACGATCGGATATATTATTTTTATTTTATTATTATTATTATTTATTTATTTGCCCTTTGGTCTGAGACCATTTAGCCAGCATTATACATTAATGTTTGTTTGTTATTTTCTTCTTACAGAGTATTGGAGGCTTCAAATCGTCAGTTCTGTGTCTTGAAGGAAGCGAACTATTGCCTTGTAGATTTGGACATTTTTTGATTGAAGAATTGTGGTAACACTCGCAGGGAATTTGACTGAAAGCTGTTCGAGGCGCCTGTAGAAACGTTTTCGTTGTGATTGAAACCGTGAACAGGAGAGAATGATGTGATTGAGGTCTGAAATTTCTTGGTCTAAGGTGCATATAGGTCTTTCTATTATATGAAGGCGGCATAAGTGGTGAGGATAACAACCATGTCCTAGCCTCATTCTAATGATTGTTGTTGCGTGTCTTCTTGCAATATTGTGCTCTGCGAACCAGGGTGTCTTCGGTATTGTAGGTTGTACTGCTGAGTAGTGTTTTCCTCTTAGTAGCTGCGTCCGGGACCAGTCTTCATTCCAACTGAGGTATGCCTTCCTAGAGACTAGTGGGATGAAATCCCTCCAAGGTAGCTGAATGCCTGCAAAGTGCCCTTCGTTGATGCTCTGTTTCGCTAGCTGGTCGACGATTTCATTGTGCATTATTCCTATATGACCTTTAATCCAGAGAAAATGTACTTGTATGCCAATTGAAGAAGCTTCTGAAGCTAATCTTATTATTTCATACAGGTATTGATGCATTTTGTTACTCCATACTGGGTTCTGTAATTTCTGGAGAGCGCTCTTAGCGTCAGTAAGTATTAAGATCCTTGGAAAGTGCTTGTCTAGTCCGTACCTGATAGCTGCGCACATGGCTATAGTTTCCGCTGTGTAAATTGACGTCTCTGCAGGTAGTAATGTTTGTCCGTACTCGTTAGTATGTGGGCAATAATAAGCGTATCCTGCACCTTCCGTAGTTTTAGAGCCGTCGCTGTAAATATGGATGTAGTTGGGCCAAGTTTTGTTCAAGAAGTGTGAAATTGCTGTATTGATGTTGTTACTCCGGATGATATTTTCTGGTAGATAATATATTTGTAGTTTCAGGAACTGAAATTCGTATGGATACAGGAAGCCTGGAATAATGCGGCTTTTTAATACGAGTGGTTTAATCTTTTCATATTCCTTGTATCCTTTTGATAGTAGAGGCACTCTCTTCACTGGTGGTGGTCCGTTCATTGTGAGTATTCTGTTCATTACTGACAGCTTCTTCAGTAAAGGATGTTCCTTTATAGCAAAGATGCGAATGAGGTATTTGTTTGTAAGAAGTTCCCGGCGTATAGAAAGGGGCATTTCCGTTGCTTCTATCAGAAGAGCATTGGTAGGACTAGACCTCATTGCTCCTAGGCATAATCTTATGGCCCTATGTTGAGCCCTGTCCAGTTTTTCCAAGACGTATTTTGGCGCGTTTCCGAACAGGGTGCTTCCATAATCTATTACTGGACGGATTAAGGATCGGTACAAGATTAGTAGAGTAGAAGGATCTGCTCCCCACCATGTTCCTGTGATGGATCGGAGTATGTTCAGCGCTTTTCCAACCTTCTGTAATATATAGTTTATATGGCGGCTCCATGTTAGTTTGCTGTCCAGATATAGGCCCAGAAGTTTAGCCGACGCTTCTATTGGGAAGGTATATGGTCCCAGCCGTATGGTGCGTTCTCCGAATGTGCAGCGCTTCCTTGTGAACACCACGACAGTTGATTTAGGTGCTGAGAGTGTAAGTCCACACTCAGATGTCCATACAGATAAAGTTATTGCAGCATCCGATAGCCATTGATAGGTTAAATACAATGAGGGAGACATGGTATATATGCATATGTCATCAGCGTACTGTAATACTTTTATATGCGTGCTAAAGATTTTTTCCAGATTGGCGGTATATATGGCATATAATAGCGGACTGAGGATTGATCCTTGGGTAGGCCCTTCGATAGTGTTCTAGGTCCGAAAAAGGTATTATCTTGCTTTCGTATATATATGGTACGTTGACGAACCAGATTGTATATATTTTGGCAGTACTGCGCTGGGATGCCAATTTCTTTTAGCTTATTGAGCAGTACTGTTGGCACCACATTGTCATAGGCTCCTGAAATATCTAGGAATATGGCTGTTAATTATTTTTACTTGGTCTGAAGCGCCAAATGGCACTATACAGCCTTCAGCTATTTATACAGATAATAAATTCATGTACAGGTAAACAAGTTATTGTACAGGATAATTAATAATAATATAATATTTAATTAAATTGCAATTGAGCGCACGCTCCGATGGTAATTTCTCTACACACCCATTATTATAGTTACCTATTATACATAAATCAAGAATCTTATATGAAGTACTCTATTTCACAAATAAATACATACATGTTTACAAAATCAGAAACTAAGATGACAAATAAAAAGAATACTGTGTACCGATAGTAAGGAGTACCAAATTATATAAAAATTACGGCATAATTAAAATCTAAGGAATCTATTTATCCATAAATTAACACTACATTCTTTGTACAACTAAATACTTATATACACACACAGAAATTAAAACATTATAAAAAAAACTTATTTGTCTAAATCTTAATACCAGTTGTTTTTATAAATCTCGTTAACAATTTATGTATAACCGCATTGTTACTACGCAATAGACAACCCATACTTGGGAAAGGTATTCCGAAGCTGTTTAGATGTCTAAAGAATTTAGGCCTGTGAGTTTTATATTTGGGACATAACCTTATGGTTTATATCACCTGTTTCGTAACTGCTGCATTCACAGATATCAGATGTTTAAGGGATGTAGATGCTGTGAGAATATGCCGTGATTAAAACCCATCCTAACCATCGTGGTGATAACCCCTCTAGGTTCTGAGGAGCTGGAAAACCAAGGACGGCAAGGAATTCTTGGTTGGATTGTATCATAATATTGTCCCCTTATTTTCTTAAGACGGCAATAAGGAACGCTTTAAACAACTAAATAATTATCTAAATAAGGATAAAGGAAGCTGAAGAAAGATATATGAAGAATATTGTGGATAGAGGAGGACCACTGAGTGTATTATATAGATGTGTCTATTGGTATGTTAGAGAATTTATAGAAAGAAATGGTATCAGGGCAATTGTGAATAAAGAAGGGTAAGAATTTGCCGCGTATTTTCCTACATATTTGGAAAAGCAGAGATTTTACATAACTGGTTGGATGCATGGAGGAATTTCCTTCCTCCATGGTTGGATGAAAACATTATAGGCTATGGCTCAAGAATGGAAACGTGTAAATCAAAGAACGAGCGTGTCGGCACAATTAATAATGACTAAAAAAATTGAAATTAATTCTGAGAATGTTATGAAGGAACTTAAGTAAGCTAAAAAAAAAAGCATCAGGATATGATATCATAGCTTACCTTGTAATATTATTTAGACTGTATCAGAAGTTAAATAAAGGACTGGAAAGTATCGTAAAAGTACCAGTACATTTCGGAGGTGAGAAAAATAGGGTTGAAAATTACAGGCAATTTAGTTAGACAGTGGTGGGTAAGCTGGTGTAAAGATTGGTATGCGACCACATAAGAAATGTCGGGACGGAAAGGACAGGTTTACAAAATGGCAGCATAGCTTTCAGGTTTGGACACTCACGTGACCCTCCGTTAGCGGATTATACTTAAGAAAATGTAATTTAATTTGCAATGGAGCACGTGGCAATTTCCCTACGCACCCATCTTCCCCCTATCCTGCACCCACCTACATTTGCCTCTACAAATTTTATCTTTAAATTCTTTCAAAGTTTTCGGTAAATTATTCATCATTCCTCTTGGTAACTCATTCCAATCCCTGAGACCCTTACCTAAAAAAGAGAATCTTCCTACACCCTTGTGCCTGAAATCGAGTGCCAGCTTGTGGTTATGGTAATCTTATCTCTTCCATGCACTAATTTTCATACCTACTGCAATATCTTTCCATGCCTCATCGCCAGTATATGCCCTGTACACTCCCATGACCCTCATCATCCTCCTCCTGTCTTGCATGAATCCCATTCCAGCTCCTTTATCATATGAAGATGAAATGGAAATAGGACGCCAAATTGATAGTGTAGCAGTAGAGCTCTTGAAAGAGTTTGAAAGAGTGAGTAATAAAATCATGGTAAATAAGGTAAAAACTATTGAAGTGAAGGAAAAAGTTCTTCATTTACTGGAGGTGATGAGAGGATGTATCAGAGATATTAGGGTAATGGGTTAGAAAACTTTGGTCAGAGCATTGGCTAAATATGGTGGTGTAGTTTGGGACCCGCATTCTGGGTATAAAATTCAGAACTTGGAGAGGGTGCAAAGGAAAGCAGTTAGAATTGTTTGTGGGAATTATCACCGGATCCAGTCAGTATCTAATATGATAAAGGAGCTGGACTGGGAGTCACTGGAGGACAAAAGGAGAGTGAAGAGACTGTTGGGAACTTACAAGGCATATGTTGGTGTTGGGGCTTGGAGGGATATTGGTCGAAGAATTAGGAATAGTGCACGGTTGGGGAAAGATGACGATGACCACTAGCTGACACTCGATTTCGTGCATCAGGGAGTAGGAAAATTTTCTTTCGTGGTTACGAGTGTTAGATATTGGAATAAGTTAACAAGTGATGAATAATTCACCTAAAACGCTGGAGGAATTTAAATTAAAATCGTAACTCGCATATGTAGATGGTGGGTGGAATTTAACAGTCAGAGTATATAAGATAGTTAAAATAATAAAAACGGAGTAACTAGATGACTAGAGGAATTGCCGCCGGAGCATTTGATCCATCGCAATTAAATTAATAATAATAGTATCATACATGTTAAATGATTATACAAGCTAAAGTTTAACTTCAGTTTCGCTGAAAGACATTTATTATTATTATTATTATTTGCATGAGGCGCACACACTCAGGCAAAGATTCTAAAATTTATGGTTTTGGTTCCTGCATCATAAGGAACTTTTCATTTCATTTATTTCACTTTGTAACTTATCAAAATGAGAAAGCAAAACACCTACATTTTTATCACCAAATTGGTTCGACAGATGGCTAGTTCTGATTGCTATTACGACGCAGAAAGCACAAAGCCTATAATTTTTTTATAGATTAAAACAACAGCGATTTCTAAATTGAAGAGACCCATTATATTAAAAGTACTGTTACCAAAGAAGAATCAACGCCATTTTCACAATGTGGTATAAAAAGATGGTGCAAGTTAAGATTGAATTGCCTAAAAGTTGAAGTTTTTCTGCTTGATGTGACTACAATAACATCTTAACGATATGTTTATAAACAGTATTATGAAATAAAATTTCAAAGTGATTATTAATTATTATCATGAATAAGCAAGTTGCATGATATATTTCTGCAATTAATACAATATATTCCTTTTCCATTGATACCAATATAAGAGATGTGGAAAGTTGTCACTGAGAACAGCAAGGTTAAACTACTACCAATATGTGGACTATCCATACTTAGTCCGGTGCGATTGTGGACACACGCGAGCACCTCAACACGTGGAAAAGCCGGTAGATATCACCTGGGTCTCATACTATCGAGATTTAGTGATGTATTACTGAATTTCACTTGAAGTTGACACATCAAAGAGTGCATTTGATGAAACCTTCGTTACCCTCTCTAGTGGTCGCTCGAAATCTTTCTGCCAACCGATAATAGCCCGGGTCCCCGGGATGCTCTACATCGCTGGTAGACTGGACAGAAAATACGTACATAACTTGGTAATATTGTTGGCAAGAGCTGTAATCCTCCGAACTCCGACTACCACTCGTCGCTTACGTCATTTTACTAGGAAAGAGTAAGATACATCTTGCTGGTCTCCCACCAGAAATTATGCCGAGTTAGTACTCTTCAATCAAATTCTATAGTATTTCCCAAAACGTGCTCAAACTAAAGATGAGTTTTTAAGTTATTTATGATGGGCAGTAAACGTGTCTACCTCGGTGCCTGCCAATACGCAAGCTGGGGAGGCATTATCCGCCACATGTCCCCGCGCCTTCTAATGTTTCGCCACACTTGTGCCAGCCTTGAAGTAGTTTCACTTAAACTCTGTACAATATAGTACTTTAAAAAGTTTTTTAACATCAATATCGAGCAAACTCGACTAGATATTAAGTGGAATATAATTACTAGTCATCATTACTATTAATTGCATATGGGCGTATACGGCTCGAGCGCAACGCCAGGGTCCCAAGAAGTAAATGTGCTATCGGTCTGAATTTTACTATACACGTTCCTAAGTGCATATTATTTCATAAAACGGTGCATATGAAGCCGTCAAGCGTATGAAAAAAAAGTTGTTTGAAATATGGGTAACTCGTTAGAAGTAATCACGCAATAAATGCACGTTATTAGCTGTTAATATTTATTCCACGTGTTCTTAAGTCTTCATTATTGGATAAAAACTGCTTTCCACCTGCAAATTGCCTACACTTGATAAGAAGAAAATCATTAACATTTACAATTCATATGTGCGTGGCGACATATTGGATTTCAATTCTGAGATATATTGCATGGCAGCCTACCTTTCAGGGTAAAACATGGCGCTACCGTAACGGATGTTGGATACAGAGAATTTAAGTTAGTTTAAATTTTTGATAATAGCAGTTGTGGTTAGGTTGAAATGCAGCCTGGACCAATAGTTAAAAGTAAGAAACACGCAGAAAAATATCAACATGTAATAACGTGGGCGGTAATAACATTTATTGCGTGATAACTTGTAACGAGAGCTACCCATATTTCAAACAACTTTATACATTTTCCATACGCTTGACGGCACCGTTTTATAAAATAATATGCGTTTAGGAACGTGTGTAGTAAATTTCAGACCGATAGCACATTTATTTCTTGGGACCCTGACGTTGTGCTCGAACCGCGTATACTCTGATAGTAATAGTATTTCCGTATACAATGTGTTGCCAAGAAGGCTAGTTTTTTTTTTTTTACTTATACAGATGATTTCTACTAATGTTTTTGAACTGTTTCAAGTGTTTTCGTCAAAGAAAACGCTGATTTTTAACAGAATTTACGTTTTCAGAAAATTTAATAAATCCAAGGGAGCTATGACAAATCTCCCGCCAAAGATGATGAGCTGTCAAGTGTTTGGATCTGAATTGTAAACACAAAAGTAGCGGTCGAGTGTTGAATAGGATGAGTTGGAGAAGTTCTATTGAATTTTCTAGACATTTATTAGTACCAGTTAGAATTTAAGTAATACAATACAAATGTACAAGAGTCATGGATTACGATTTTAAAGTTAAAACTGCGGCGGAGCGTACAAAAGTAGAAGATTTATTCGATTATGAGGGCTGTAAAGTGGGAAGGGGAACTTACGGTCATGTCTATAAAGCGAGAAGAAAAGATGGGTATGCATAAATATCGAATATAATGTGTAACATCGTATGATTGTTTAAATATGTGATAATTTATAAAGTGTGAATATTAACTGTTACATTTTGAGAGGGTGCATTTGATTATGATAGAAATAACGTGTGTTCTTTTATTTTCTATTATCCCCCTTTTTTAATCTCATTTTTCAATTCTAGGAGTGATACTAAAGATTACGCCTTAAAGCAAATCGAAGGAACGGGTTTATCAATGTCGGCATGCAGAGAGATAGCAGTGAGTGTTTAACTACTGAATTTTGTTACTTACGTGTAAATATTTTTCTTTTCGCAAGTATATACTTTATTACATGTGGAATGCTGCGACCTAATAACTATATCCTCAACAGTGTTTAACTATTACACACTGTAAACAATTATGAAAGTGAAAAAAAATAGTATTTTGAATGTCATGAAAGTTCATGGTGGTAGCATTTAGCTGATGATGTTAGCTGATAAAATTCTAGTTTATTAAAAAGTTGTGACGGATGTAGCAAGCTTAGTTAAACCAGTGAAGAATAAATGCTTTTTTTTATATATAAATTAAACAAAATATTACAATGAAGCTAATGCTGTGGTGGCAATTATCTACCTACCTGGCTTGCATTTAATGATTGTGTTAAATTCTTTGGGTAAAATTTC
Source organism: Vandiemenella viatica (assembly GCA_031002005.1). Classification (NCBI taxonomy): domain Eukaryota; kingdom Metazoa; phylum Arthropoda; class Insecta; order Orthoptera; family Morabidae; genus Vandiemenella; species Vandiemenella viatica. The sequence goes on along the minus strand of JARYHS010008075.1, from coordinate 181,744,004 downwards.
ATCATCCACCTACATTTACAGTTTTAGATTCCTCTACTGTGTACATTAAATTATTCCGGATTTCACTGGCAATTTATTCCAGCATTTGTATCCTTTACCTACAAAAGAAAATATACCTACTACCATATGTCTAATATCAGGTGCTAATTTTGGGTCTACTGGAGATCGCGATTCCGTTCCAACAACATGCTGCTGTAGTCAGTCGCAAGACGTATTGTTTTCAAGCAGTAATTACGATATAATACAACCTGGACCATTATTTTGAAGCAGAAATTAGGTTGTAATACAGCCTGGACCAGCATGTAACCGTTAAATGTACTTCGGAAAGAATTTCTAGTGGAGTCTTGCGTTTGACCACTGCAGTATTTTGATGTAAACTCCTGATGGAATCGCGATCTCCAGTAATCCCCTAATTTTTAGCCATGGTCATTTATTTACTTCAGTGCACTACTGTTATTCTTCTGCCAGTATCCACTCTGACCATATCACCAAAATATGGCTTGTACACTCCCAACACTTTTTCATATACCTCCTGCCTTCGAATGACACACACCCTATCTCCTTTATTTTATCAGTTACTGATTGTATTGTGTAGTAATTTTCACACACTAATCGGTTTAATTCTAGATAACGGTACCACTATCACTCGCAGCTATTAAAGAATTATCCGTATCACTTTTACAACATTTTTCTTCTGGTCCAGGCTGTATTTCAACCTAACCTCAGCAATGAACACCAGAGAGTTGTGATCTTTGCTAAGCTTTACAAATATGCTTCCATCTATTCCTCCTCTCTTTGTGCAGTATGTTTAATCCTATTATATTCCATATTCTTAATTTTACTACCAGCGTTCTGCCTCTTATCTCTTTCACATATTCTTTTAGATTCATGCTGACTTCTCTTCATGTTCAAGTTGTTGCTTGGCCTGTGTTAGAGCTTAATTTCTTGGCGGATCTAGTTGTGTTGCTAGTATGAAGCCGTCTGATATGCTATTTACCTGAAGTGTCTTGTCTGTCAGCTGGGAAGACTTCATTGTATTTGTTACATAATAATTACCATATGTACCCTTATGTATCCAGTCATTTTTGTGGAACTAAAGCATCATCGATGTTGTAATAAGTTTTCAGAAATACTGTCAAGGAGGTTTGACATTTTTCATTTTTGTTCCAGTTACTGCGCGAACTGAAACATTCGAATGTTATTAACCTTATTAGAGTGTTCCTTTCTCACAACGATCGCAAGGTATGGTTGCTGTTTGACTATGCTGAACATGATTTGTGGGTAAGTTTACAGTAAGGTGTTCTGTATTAAAAATAGAAATAAACATTATTGAAAGAGAGGTTTCTCTTATAGAAATTCATTTTGACCATTCCTATTTCAGCACATAATCAAGTACCACCGAGCAGCAAAAGCAAATAAGAAACCTGTAATGGTTCCGAAAGGAATGGTGAAGTCCTTACTGTATCAGATATTGGATGGAATTCACTATTTACACTCAAATTGGGTCTTGCACAGAGATCTGGTAAGTCTGTGGTTTAATATTAGAACTATAGTCACTAAGCACTTTGTAGGACACAGATTCAAACATTTGGTGGGGCACAAATTCAGACTAAGCGTTTGGTGGGACACTGGTACAAATCCCTATCGGCCATTTCACTTTTCTGTGTTTTCCTGAAGTCACTCTAAGTGAATACTCAGATCAGTGCTTCAAATGTATCTCCATTCCTATCAACCTCCTCCCCATCCTCTCCTGGCTCTAATGACCACACTGTCAACAAACCATGAGCAAAAAAAAAAAAAAAAAAAAAAAAAAAAAAAAAAAAAAAAAAAAAAAAAAAAGAAAGAGAAGGTTGTTGTAAGTTGTTGCATTTATTGAAACGTAAATTGCTTCTGCATTTTAACTGTTTTTTATGATTCTTTGCATTTGTTTCCTTATCTGTGAGTTTATGAAAGAGTTAAATTTGTATTACTGATTGATATGATTACTGTTGAGTTTTGATGGATACTTAGCTATGAAGCAACTGTTCTACCAGCTTAACCATTAACCTCTTTCCATTTACTCTATTTACTTTATTTTTAGAAACATTTGTGAAGTCCACCACACTCTTTGCCAACTCTGTAACTACCAATTAGTTTTTCCCCATTGGTTTTTTCATAACAATTACTGTGCTTCTTGTACTTGAATGATTCTGATGAGAAATTGAGCTGCTTCAAACAAATTCTGAGGAGGTACCTAAAAAGAACCCTGGAAGTATAAGCCTCCACCTGGTAACCCGTAAGGGGCAGAGGGATCTTTTTACACACAGGATTTTCAAAGTAATATAAAACAAATCTGAACCAAAGCATGTTTAAAGGCCAAACAATTTTGGATTGTAAATATAGTAATCCCTTGTTATCTGTGAGGTTTATCTTCTCAAAATATTGTGCGATTAACAAAACGTAGATGACAAGACTATAACGGGTTGTAAAAAATTTAGGCAGCAGGAATTAATATCAGGAGGTGATGTTAACATGGAAATGAAATTAAGAAGAGCTGCGGCTACAAAAAATGCTACAAAAACACACACAAAAATGGCTTACTTATAAATATAGAACTCTGTATTCTTGAGGGAAAGCCTCAGAGGTTTTTGTTTTTTGCTACAGCTTTCCTTCCTTCAGCTCTGGTATGTGATGGGTTCAGTTAATTTTTTTCCATATTAAAATTTTGGGTTCAGTGTACCAACAACTGGGATAAACCTGATCACAATCATACTAGCTCCTACCTTCTAACACCATCTCATCATTAAGGGTTCTTGTGAACTCTTTCAATTCCTCTAGAATCAGTAATAACAAAATGTAAAAAATATAACTGCAGTATAAAGCTGTCAGAAAACAGAGGAGGGGTAACTGTGTAAATTTTCGCAGTGGCAATACTGTGGATAAACCTCTCGGGATTCTAGCTGCGTCAGAGTAAAGTCAGCTGGCGACATTTCGAGAGCCGGCCCGGCTCCCACTGTCTGACTTACTGAAGACTGCTGTGAGGTAGTCTATTATATAGGGCTACCAGCCGGGAGTGGGAGGGAATGCACATGGAGCTGGGCAGGGCCTACTTGGTGACGTCATCTTTGGATAGCTACTGTGCCCTAATATCGTTCATTCCCAAATGCCTTGCGGTAATCTAATTACCGGCCTGCACATCTGGCTTAAGTTTAGTCCTTGATGCCGACTAATAACATTATGACTAAGCCTAATTTCTATTGCCTCCTTTACGACACTGTCCCGCAAAATTATGTGCATGACAAAGGCATGTCGTTTTGTCGAACTGTGGCACATGACTGTTCTCAATGGCATGTTTGGCTATAGCAGATTTGTCTTTTTTTGACTTTACTTCAGCTAGAATCTTGAGAGGTTTTTCTGCAAGAGGAGGAATATCTACTGGGGAAATGACATTTAAAAATAGTATAAAGTTCAGTTGAAATTAATTTTACTTACATGTGACTGTTTTATTCCATGCTCTCATAGTCAAGGTTTGCTTCTCCGTGTAGGTTTTAGTAGGAATTATTGAGGAATCTTCCTAAGATACAGATCACTACACTGCACAGACCAGAGTACATAGTATCACTGTTAAATTTACTATCACTATTGCTTTCAAAACGTGATTCTAAACACCACGCCATGTTTTTACAAGTCACAGAAGAATTTTTATTTTGCTTGCCTAGGTATTTAATGATTGATATATCTTCAGATGTTTTATATGTGTGCAAATATTTGCTGATCTTGCTGTCAATGGCTACATCAAACCATTTAGTAGGTTCTGACTTGAGTTTCTTTGTCAGACTATGGTATCTTTAATGATTGCATAGACTTTCATAATAGTTGGTTCTCCAGGTGGAGCCATGCTGATTTATTGAAAACTGATGTTTCAGCCATTGTGCTGTGGCTTTCATCATAACACTGCTGTGTCTGCTGCCATTGTCACTATATTCACAAAGACTGTGTGTGCCTGTGCAACCAATCACTTGTGCTTTTGAATCCCTGACAGATCCACTTGGAAGATATATAACAGAGAAGTTAAAGAAAGTGAGGAACTCCACTTGCACTACATTCCTCTGATTCATGCAAATCATAAAGAATAGATGATTAGAAGAAAAGGAAATTTTAGTGAGCTTTGATGTCATGTCTTTTTACTAATGCGCCAATTAACAAAGCCACTAACATAACCAGCTAGTGATTTGAAAATATCAACGTGCTACAGGAATTACTGGAACCAATTCTATCAAAGGGAAGGAAGGAGCAGTGACGGGATAGGCATCACCTTAATTGTCGCCAAATTATTCATGGAGGCATTTGAGGCTGAAGTCATCCACAACTCCACCCTGAAACAGTCGATAGGGTCATCGTCTGATTTCATGGAAAGGAGTTGATTCACACCATCTTTGATGATTTAAACAGTGCATGTGAATAAATTAGGTTTACTGTGGAGATCAAAATGCACAAGCAACTTCCATTCCTGGATGTCTTAGTATAAAGAAATATCATCATCTTCCTGGACCACTGAGTATACTGAAAGACAACACATATCAGTTGATATCTCCATGCAAACTCCTACAATCATGCCACAGTAAAACACAGAATTTTAAAAATTTAACTCTCTGTGTATCTGTTGTATGTACAAAGTGTGCATGGACAATGTAGAAGAAATTTCAAGGAGACATTTCAGTCAATGGCTACATCCTAGCTGCTTGTAAGAAAGCCCTGGCATTTCTTGTCTGCTCAACGTTATCTTGCACTGTAATTTCATTAGTGGAAAGCTACAAACCACCAGATACATTAGTGGCCATGCTGCCATACAACCGGGAAGTAATGGGTAAGATTGGTTAGCCTACCTAAACAGTAGAACTTCTGTCCTGCATACAGGGCTTGCAAGAAGATTTCCAATAACCCCCAAGCTTCAAAAATAGGAGAAAGCATTTACAAATGTCTGGTGTCTATCAAATTTCCTGTAGCTGCACCCAAGTATATTTTGAAGAAATGGGATACACAGGGTCAGAAATTTAAAAACATTGATGTAAAAAGGGCTGCTGTGGTTAAAAACTCAGTTGACAGTGGATGTTTATGGCCAAAGAGAGCAGATGATGGTATAGGCAAGTAAGGGAAACACTAGAAATACAGAACAGAACCAACAATATAAATGCTGATAATGGCTTACAAGTTGACCATATTTGATCATACTTACTTAGAAAAATTCACAATGAGCGACCCTATGGACGTGCACTTTACCTGTAGATGTATTTAGGCGACAGTGGCTTCAGACAACATGATGGCTGAAATGTTGGGTTTTAATAAATTGATGTGGCTCCACCCAGGGAATAAATCTAAAACTTTTTCTTTTGTTTGTATTGAGCTCTCCTGAAGTCGTTGGTAACCTCATTTATAGTCTGCGTCATGAAATTAGGTCTGCCAAGGTCACGTAGTCTCCACTGCCTCCCCTGCCCGCACCAACCCTCTGTCCCTTGGTCGGGCCGGCGACATTGCCACATTAGCTTTTGCCGGTCGTCCATGCGTATCTTTACACGCGGTCGCTTTTAAGGCCTATTCGAGTAATGTTAATGGTGGTGATGTTCAGGAACATAATCATGCAATTAGTGTATTAACAGACAGAAATAATATTCGCGAACCTGTAGGCCGCCTGGGCATTGGAAACCTAATTAAAATCATTGTAGCATATATTTTAAAGTATTTTTAAGGAATATTACCGATAACTAATACGAAAAAAAAAAACTTCCATAAATTACAAACACTGACATGGAGGTATTTGTGGCAGTCATTTCTATGTATAATCGGTCCCTTATATTTGATAAATTAATTTTCGTTTTGTCTTTGCTTTTAAAAATTTCTCGCGAAATTTGTCATGTATTGTCCATTGTGTACAGTGACAATAATAATTCTTACAGAAGCTGAAAATAGCTTTACTGTGGAGGATAGGAAATATGTTTCTCAGTCGTAAACGAACCGATCGACCAGCCGGCACTGGAGTATGTGCTGCGCGCAAATATAAACTGTGAAACAATCCAAAAGGGGTTGTCTGAAGAGGCTTTGCCTGCTACCAGAATTAATTTCAGTATTTTCTTAGAAACTTTCTCGCTGGAAGTTTTCACATAAACAAATAAAACGGAAGTTAGTCAGTGACAACATTTTACATTACACAGCCAAAACAACTAAGTGCTTCGTGTAACATTTTATTTTTTTATATTCACATGCTTACCTGTTTAATGAATAGAATGTATTCGGTATGAGTCTGTTAACTTTCAGGAACGCGCATAATTTTTTTGAGTTATTTCTTATTGTTTTTATTGCTTTTTCTGTCAGTTGAAGTTAAAAAAGTATTTTGATTTATAATTTTCATGGAAACAAATTACTATTTTTTTTAAAAAAACAGTCACACAAATGTTTGGAATTATAAAGCACATCACCTTGTTCCGCATGTTAAGTATTATGTTTTAGAAATTTTTTCGCACTCATTACTGAAAGTTGATTTTTTTTGCTGATTTGCAACACTGTTCGGATACTCCGTGACCTTCACAGGACTATTTCGTGACTGCCACTATAGCAATTTATGATGTAAGATTTCACTAAATTTATGGTTTAACTATTTTTTTTTTCCTTTTTACTTGTGCCGTCAAGGTTTTCCTACCTTAGTATAACGGTCAGCTACAGTTCTAATTCTTGATGAAAATTACTAAAATAGTATTACTCTAGCTGACTGTTAGTGCTAAACTCTCCCTCTAGTTTGCCGATTGCCACCTGAAAATGAATAGTTAAATGTTTCCTTTTGATCTTCTAAAACTGACTACCCTTTTTTGGACATGAGCTGCACTTTCAAACTGCACTACTCTCTTTGGCCTCTCACTTGGAGGCGACCCTGATTCTATTTGCGGATTAAGACGGATCGCCGGAAAGTGAACAGTCCCTAGGGCAGATGATAGTGGCTTCCTTGACTTCTGAAGTGGGCAGTACATCTATATACAGAAAAAAATCCCAGAATCACATGTGTAATAAACTGTCTTCTACAATATTAAAAGCTTTTTATTTATTTATTTTTATTTTTCCTTTTCGTTTCAGCCATCTGTGGACTACGACTACGCAACTTCATTTCCTCTTCCGAGTTTCCTTCCTCTGTCGCCAGTACTCTTTCATTCTCTCGCTCACTCTTGCTTTTTCTTCCTCTGAAAATGCCCTCTTTTTTCCTGATTGGTTTTTTTTTCAGTCAGATCCTTTACCTCCGCAGCTTTTCCTCTGAATAATTCCCTGTCTTGTATGTCTTTCAATCTGATCCCACATCTTTTCAGATCCTTGATGGACCTCCTTGACCCCTGGAACTTGAGTCTTCCTGTTATCTTGAAAGTTGAGTATTTTCTTTGCCATTCTTTCTGGTTCCATTCTCTTGATGTATCCATAGAAAGCTAATCTCCTTTTCTTAATTTTGTTTTACACCTTTTCAAACTTGTCGTATTATTCTTGGTTCGGTCTCAAACGGAAATTAAATTTGCTTCCTGTCACTTGTTTTGGTCCCAAGAGTTACCTTAGAAACTTTCTTTCTTTCTTTTCTATTTCTGTAAATCCCTTTTATTTATTTTATTATTGTTTTATCGTTTAGTCTTTAAGGAGCACGTGGAACCTTGAATTTGCATTGTCCGTGTTGTTGTTCTTATCTTCCCAAAACCTCCTCGTCCTTTCGCTGTGGGCTTGCATTTCTGAGTTTCAGATTTTTTTTCTGGTTGTATCTTAGGTGCAAATTTATGTGAAGTGATTCATTGTCTGTATATACTCCGTGTAGAGGTCAGTGGGTCTAGGATGACTTCTGTGAGGTCCTTTTGGGTTTCTATAAGCCAGCATGCTTTGGTTTGTTGGGATCTGTTGATGATTTTATTGGTCAGTCGCAAGTCGTTTATTTGTGCTATATGTCCGTAGAATTTTGAGTATTTTCCGCGTGATTGGGGTGAATTGTTCAGTCAGTGAATACAGTTCTTCTGAGCTTTTGCACATTCAGATGCCGTCTTGGATCTTGCGACCGAATATTTTTCCCAATATCTGTTTAAAAGCTTTTTGCTATTGATGTTATTATTTTGTGGTTTGGATTAGTTTATTTTGCTAGGGTTCTGTGAGGGATTTTCAGCCAGCAAGATTATTCAAAAATTGTATTGTCATTTGATTGATTGGTTGACATATTTACTTTTATTTTTAGGTGTTTAATTTAATTTAATTGCAATGGAGCACAGGCTCAGGTGGCAATTTCCCCAACACACCCATCTTCCCCCTATCCTGCACTCATCTACATTTGCCCTCTACAAATTTTATCTTTAAATTCTTTCAAAGTTTTCGGTAAATTATTCATCATTTCTCTTGGTGACTCATTCGAATCCCTGACACCCTTACCTAAAAAAGAGAATCTTCCCACACCCTTGTGCTTGAAATCGAGTGTTATTAACAAAGAGATTTCTGAATCCTTAAAGTTCCAACAATAACCGGGAAGGATGTGGAAACTGTTGAAAGTTTGTGCCATCTTTCACATCGTTGGTCCTGAATTTTCAGGTACTTTGGGGTATTGATCTGTGAGCTATTCAAGTATGCAATACTGTTTCATTTTCAGAAACCAGCCAACATCCTCGTGATGGGCGAGGGGCCAGAGCGAGGCCGAGTAAAAATTGCGGATATGGGTTTCGCACGACTCTTCAATGCCCCCTTAAAGCCACTGGCAGACCTGGACCCGGTGGTAGTCACCTTTTGGTACCGTGCTCCCGAGCTGCTACTTGGAGCAAGGCATTACACAAAAGCTATCGGCAAGTCTTATGATTTCACATTTGTTAAATTTATTGTATTAGTACGTGACACACAGTCACAATCAAATTTCTGAACATCTCGTGATTTATTTTAATGTTAAATTACATTCCTACAAATCCACTGGTGGAAGTTGATATCCATTCTCAGAAGGAAAAATATGAGCCAAGACTGTGCGTTTACAATCATATCATGTGGTAACATTGTAAATATACAAGTATTGCAGCCATGTCTGCTGCTACAGATTTTTTTTTTAACAAGATGCAATAGGAAAAGGAAAGAATAATTATGCTGATATAAACATATTGTTTTTTTTTTCAATTATTGATGTTGATGGCAAGAGGAGAATTAATATATAATGCCTGGATGACTACTACCTCGGTATCATCATGTTTTGATCTAATAGTAAAGTGATTATATACTCCATTGCCATCTTCAGGTAAAATGATGAAGCTGAAAGACCAGAACCTTGCAGTCTGCTAAGAGTTCGTAATGTTGATTGGCTGACATTGCAAAGGCTTGACTGTCACCTATCAATTGTTTTCATCCCAACGTGGAGTATGAAACATCAAATGCTGATGTCATGCAGCTTCAATAATTGGCAACTGAGCCTCACTAAGCTGATAACCATAATCCAAATACACAAGATTGGATTTGAGGTGAGCTTATGCTGCTTCAATGAGAGCAGTGTCCTATGAGTCTCTGGTAAGCATTAACAACCTGATGGATTCAGAGCCATGTCCCAATTCAAGGCTGTGTTCTGCCACTGCAGATTTCCTCTTCCAATCCAGACAAACTTGTTTTTGAAACAGCACTGGGTAATGCAACATACCATCTGGCTGGTGTATATAAACTCCCAGTGTGTGAAGTACAGGGTCATCCTCGGGGATGTAGTGAGAAGATGGTCTTAATCCCATTTTTTACTTCCAACCCTTGATGTTATAACATCAGAGTACGACAACGAGGCTAGGTGATCAAGTTGCTCATTATTGTTGTTATTAAGCCTACATTTCAGTTTCTGGAATGCCAATTTGATCTGATGTTATATGTACTCATTTGTTCTATGTAAATGTTGCACTTCACTTGGAAGGTTGTCCTTATTGTAGACTACAATCTTCTGGTCTGTTCATTTTATGTGAAGATGACGACGGAGTATATGATTCCTGAAATTTTGCATCAGAACATAAGGAGTACTTGGTTATTCACATGGGAACTATTGGTATTAATAAAAAGGCTAAGCTTGGTTGTTGTATATCTGTGTCCGCAATGTTGTAGTGCACTCAGCCTTCATTGATGGATTAACAACCACCAGAGATGTTGCTACGTAGTAGAAGATATGCATGTTAATTAATAACAGTTCTATTTACTTTAAAAACCATTAAGAAATGAATTGCCAAAGCACTGAAAGAAAAGTATGTATTTAATTTAAATTTACATATTAATTGTTAGTTGCATTACTTTTTATATATTTATTTGATGTAGATATTTTAGTTAATTTCTTTGCCCAGTAAGATGAAAGATTTAATTCTTGAGCAGCAATTTGAATAGAAGTTTTTATTATATTGAAATTTTTCCTGGCTCAGAATGAGAACTGGCAGTTTTAAAAAATAATTTAAGCCATTTTTATGAGCACCATCTCAGTCAAAACATTACTTCATGCGGATGGAAGTAGTTCCACTTCTTTCAAAATTTATGCAACATGGACTAGGATTAAAACTAATAATATGTGGCATAATGTAAGTTGTAAACATTTGTTTACTATTGTTCCACTATTTCAATATTACTGACATTATTTCTGAGGCGTGTAGTTAGATCAAGCTGTATCACATTGTAAACTGATATGTAATTGTTAGTATTGGCATTTATGTTATTGATAATAAAATTATGGGGGGAGGGTTAAAAATTTTCTTTTCATGCAAGGGGGGGGTCATGGTACAAAAAACTTAGATGGAGGGGGTGGAAGAACATGGAGAGAAGGAAAATTTAAACAATGAGTGGTTGCTATCTGACATTGAGACCAGGTAATTGCCCAGGTGTGTCCTATGATGAGAAAGCTTCTCCCAGTGAAGGGATTGCTGAAGGTGGTATTGGTGTGGTATATGTTACACATCTTGCAGTGGGCTCTATTGTACGAGAAAGAGACTTGGGGCTGTCTTGATAGATGAGGAACAGTGGTTCATTTGACAAGTTGCACGAGATTAGAAATTCTGCCGAAGAAAGTTCTGAGAGGCGCAAAGATGATGTTTGGGAGAATGGACCTCATTTCTGGGCAGGTTTGCGGGAAATCTTAACCTTGCTAAAGACTTTTGTTGATGGGTTTGAGGCCTGGGAAGTACCATGTGACCAGGAGTGGATTATAGTTGGTATGGTTTAGGATGGTCAGTGGGCTGAGCAGATTGTGGCGTGGCCTGTAAAAGTTGTTTGTGAACTAAAGTCAGTGGCTAGGTGTGGGATACCAATACTTGGGCGATGTTGTTTGAATTCAAACATTACACAAGCGTTAGCATCTCATCTGGTGTTTGTGGTTGTGTCTGTTATGTGTTTAAGCTGCACAGGCATCACCTAAAAGGTAAGGTGTGGTTCATATCCCTATCCAGTGCTGCCAGCCGCTTGGCTTTGAATATTCATAGACAGCCGCTAAAATTTCCGTAGATTTGGTACAAAAATCCGGAGCCTGGCTAACAATAATTATTTGAAGATAGAGTCAAAATTAGGAATACTTTTTATTTCCAGCTCTTTAAAATTTCAAAAATAATATTCTACATTGAAAGAAAGAAATCTCTGACATATTTTAAACATCATCACTTTCATCACTGCTGCTGCTAAGCCTAGTAGTTTTTAATTTTTATTTTTCCCTAGTGACCATTCATTTTCTTTGTTGATATTAAATTTAACATATCTTCTGTAACAGGAAATGTTAAAAACTGCGAGCCCTTTGTTTCTCGGATATTGGTTAGGTCTTTTCGGAAGCAACTGCTTTGTAAGCCGTGCCAACGAGTGTGTCACCGTGCATAAATAGTGCACTGCTAGTTTTGTGATATGGTCTTTTAAGATCAAAAAAAGTTGTAACCGAAAAAAATATGAGCTTTATTTCAATCGTTGGTTCAGACGAGCGTTTGCAAGGAAACGATTCACAATTATTAACAATTCTGTAATGCATTAACACTAACTCAAAGTTTAACAAAACACCAATATAAGGGAAAAATCTGTAGATATTCGAGCAAAATCCGAAAATCCTAACTTTTCATAAAAATCCGTAGATCTACGGATAAATCTGTAGAAATGGCAGCACTGTCCCTATCCTTGTTTGTAGTTTATATATATATATATATATATAATGAAAAAAAGACACTAAGTAGCGGAAAGGAATCAAATTATGATAGGGAAATGAGCCACCACTTACCTTTAGATGATGGATGTGGGGCGCGAACACACAGAAAAGACACAAACACAAATAATAAAGAAATTTTCGGGAAAAAACCCTTCTTCAACAAGAGATTATTATGAGAGGTGGGTGCACCTGGAGACTGCCTCACGGAAAGACCCAAATATATATATATATTTATACTATTATAAATCTGTAAGCAAGCTGCGTGTGTCCCTTTATTTGCACGGGAACCACGCAATAAGTACCGCAGCAATTTGGATGGCGTTTTCAAATTTTTAGAGCTAACTGTCGCAATTAAAATCTGTGGAAATAGCTAATGACTTATATGTACCGAGGTTTGGAGGAAATAATTAAATACATTTCTAGACATAAAATTAAGAGATACAGATCACACTGTAATTGAGACGTTCACTCCTTGCACAAAAAACTAAAAAAAAAATTATCACACTACTTAACTTAGAATTCTGTTTAATATTTTGACTTTGAATATGTAGTTTTTCAGTTTTCTTGAATGCAGTAAATAATCGGAATACTTGAATCACATGTAGTAAATATTACTGATATTTTATTAACTGTAAAAATGAAACATTTGAAGTGTTTGAATAAAGATGAATATACAGATCTCTGGATTGTTTATATTTTATTTGTCTTTGGTTATATATTCCTGGTTTCATGAATTTTGATAACTGTAATTAAATGGAAATCGTTCCTCAAACCACTACACAATAAATTAACTCTTCAATAAGAGTAACAGAATTGTAATATTTATGGTAAGTAATTTTTATGCTTAGTTTCGATAGTACAGAGTTTTCACAATATCATGTGGCTGCAATTTGATAGTGAAAATTAATAACCAATTATATTGCTTACTGGTAGTTCTCGAGATATTGCAAGTCAAATTCAGTTATATGTACAGTTCCTTGGGCATTTGGTGACATTTTCAGTCTGCTCCATGCTGCATTTCAACCTATCCACAAGAATAAACTTTACATCACAATACAGCAATGTATTACTGCACGTAGTTTAGTACTCTTGCAGTTTAAACTGAAGTAGTATTATGTAATTGTTATAATTTATGTTACACATACCTTGAATCCTAAAAGAGACAATGTTAAAATTACCAAAAATGTATGTAGAAATGCATTTCATGCGTTTGGGAGTATCTGCATCGTTTGATTTTGAAGTGGTAATATCAGTATAGATTGTGGTTTGGTCGAAATACAGCCTGAACCATAATGTTCTTGGAACAACAAAAGGCATAAGGCACTCAATTATTATTAGTAATTAATAAGCTGCTTTAAAGTGTGCCATGTTAGTGATGACACGTAGTCCCCAAAGTCGAGTCTATATTTCCGTGTGGCAATGGAGTCTTGTGGTCCAGGCCGTATTTCAACATAACCACTTCAATTTTGAGATACGATGAAGATAACAGGCAGCCATCTCACTACTTCTGAAGGAGGGCCATAGGCTCAAAAATTTTACTCTTAGGTGTGTACGTGTTTTTTTTCGTGTATCGTCACTGCAGGAATCCTTTTCTATAGCAGGCGGTGGTTTTTCTTCTATCCAAATGTTTAAAATATATATATATATTTCCCATCTGTCATTTTTAGGATATTCTTTGATTTATTGAGCATTAGTTTAATTTCTTGTCCAAAAGCCTATTGATACTGTGATCCATTTTCTTGGTTTGCCTATTTAGAACAAAATATTGTTTTTACAGACATTTGGGCCATTGGTTGTATATTTGCTGAGCTGTTAACATCAGAACCCATTTTCCACTGTCGGCAAGAGGATATCAAAACTAGTAATCCATATCATCACGATCAGCTCGACAGGATATTTAATGTAATGGGATTTCCTTTGGAGAAAGACTGGGAGGATATCAAGAAAATGCCTGAGCATCCAACCCTCCTGAAGGACTTCAAGAGAGCGAAGTAAGTTTGCTGCCAGTTTAACAATATAGCAATAAGATTCGTCTTTTTCTCTTGTGATGTTGTTTGTGCACATGTTGCTAAGAGGTTTATTTATTTTATAGCTATTCCAACTGCTCCTTGGTGAAGTATATGGACAGACATAAAATAAAACCTGACAGCAAAGCCTTTCATTTGGTAGGTAGTTTTATGATAATTGCTAATTTAAAACCGCTCATGCTACCCAACCATAATACTGATATCAAGAACAGTAACTTATATTATTTCCTGCTTTCTTCTGTGAATAATTAATTTTGTTACTGCTTAGTACTACTTTAACTTCATTTCTTATAAATTTTTAACTTAAGAACTAATATGTGCAGAGAAAAAAAGTTTTAATTTTCCACAATTTTCAGTAGTTTTTTCTCTTTTTCTTCTAACTGGAGTTTTTTTTAAATTCTACTAGCTGGTACCCACGACTTTATTCGTGTTTGTAAAGAATTTGGATTGACAGCTACCGACATCTAACAACCATAGTGCACGACAGGGAACAGGATTCTACTACCATACACAAGCACTAATGGTCTATGCTATGCAGTAGTGGCAGAAAAGTGACATATGCAGAGACACATGTCATGTTGAAATAAGAAAATATCCTTGATCGGCCATTTTCACCTACCATATCTCCCACACTACTGAAATTCAGCCAACGTTGTGATCGAAAGGTGACTGTGTTACTACCACACATAAACGCCAGTGATCTGCGCTAGATAGTTTTCGCTGAAAAGTGATACACCAAGACACGTGCGTCTTTGACAGAAATATGCCGCAGGTCGACAACTTTCAACCTCCATATCTCCCATACCCCCATAGCTACTGACATCTAACAACCATAGCACACGACAGGAGACATGATTCTACTACCACACACAAAAACACCAAGGGTCTATGCTATGTAGTTATGGCAGGAAAGAGAAGTATAAGGAGACACAAATTTTTGGTCAAAATATGAAAACACCCTGCATTGACAAACTTTAATCGTCATATTTCCCACATCCTCACAGCTATTGGCATTTGGCCAACGTTGTGCATGACAGGAAACTCCATGCTACTTCCACACACAAACACCAGTGATCTGTGATAGGTAATGGTGGCTGAAAAGTGAAATATAGCAAATCCCATGTCTATTTTTATATATAGATTGTTAGGAAACAAAGGTGCTAAAAGCGGATATATTTCGAACAGGATAGGATAAAAAACCACCGCTTACCAAAGAAGGGGATTCCAGCGGCGTTGGTACACGAAAAAAACACGAACACACAAAGAATAGAATTTTCGAGCATGACTCTTCCTCAGTAGAAGTGAGATGGCTGCACGCAAGAGACTGGCAGCAAACTCTGGCCGCTTGCGTGCAGCCATCTCACTTGCAATGAGGAAGAGTCATGCTCGAAAATTCTATTCTTGGTGTGTTAGTGTTTTTTTCGTGTACCAACGCTGCTGGAACTCCCTTCTTTGGTAAGCAGTGGTTTTTATCCTATCCTAATGTTCAATAATATATATATATATGTAAGATTAGTCAGCACAACAGCAAATAAATTGCAGTGCATTATTGGTTTAATACTCAAGTTAACTGAAAATAGAGGCAATGAAAATACTGTAGATGATGAAAATAAGGAAGGATTGGGAAAGTAAACCTGTTAGTGACGATATATGAATGCAGGAGAGCCACTGCCAACACACAGATACTAAAGCACTTTACAGTATTTCGGTATAAGGCTTAATTGTGATTAGGTGATATAGGGTAAGGGAATCATGTGTACAGAGAAACTCACTTCACGATTGACTCATGAATCGTGTGATTAGTCTCAGTGTGTACGTATTCAATTCCCTTGCCATATGCCCTCTGATCTTGGCTAAGGTTAATAAGGAAATATTGTAAAGTGTGTTCGTATTTGTGTGTTCGCCGTAGCTCAGCTCCCTTCATCTGTGATACTTGAGTTGACAAATTTGCACTGTGATTTCACTAATAACGAGAAGGTAAATGCTTTGAAGCAATGTAAAAAAGGAAGTATATGAAAAATAAATCCAACACTAATATAAATAAGGACACAGAAAGATGAACAAAAATAATGCAATATTTTGAATTTGAAATTTTGTGTGTAGATGACATGTGGCAAGGAGACAGCTGTGTCAACCCTGATATCAAAGAATAAACTTTTTTTTATTTTATTTTTAGAAAAACCAAAATTCTGCATGTTTTTTTCCACTCTTTTTATCATCTGCTGCTGAGGCTATAGTACTGTGAAGTACTTCTTGTAGCAACAAACTCTTTTAACAGTCTACTGAGGTTTTTCTGCCATTTCCCTCTTGCTCGCCTTCTCTTGGAAACATTTCTGCCTTCAACTACTCTGCCTCAAAACCACTTTCCTTGAGAAAACACAACTGAAATCCCTCATTTGTAGTCGGATATGCGGATGATTTTTGATTTGCACATATGGGAACTCTACCACCTCAATTTTCTTCAGTTGCTACCTTCGCCTGACCACACTCCCAAACACCTACCACTTTTCTTGACATCAAAATGTGATTGTTTGATTTACATATTAACATTAAATTAATGAATGTCTAGCATTTATTTTCTCTAAGATCATATTCTTAAAATATGTTTCAGTGTTTCGCAAACCTCATAAAACAACACAAATACAAATCCACCCTAGCCTGTAAATGTTTCTCTAGAACAGAAGAAGTGAGAACCTGCAACATGTAAACTGTTGCCGACACAACTGTCGTAGGGCCACGAGGGAACTGTTTCCCATCCGAGGGCACGGAGGATACAAGTCCTGTAGGGTAGAGCGTCGTTTGATGGAGTAACACTGTTAAATTGGGCTCACTATGACATCATTGTCCATTGTGTTGTATGGCCACTGGCAGATGAGACATTAAAAGTCTGGACAACCCGATATCAGCCCGTACAGTCAATCGTACCATCAGTCAACTGAACAGCCGATACACAGTATGTTCTCTGAAGATGGGATCCACAGATCTAGGGCAGCAGATATCTCTTGGTTCTTAACCTTATGATTTCTCCCTCTCTCTCTTTTCTAATCCTGGCCAAAAGCCTCTAGTGGCCGTCACACCTCCCATTCTCATTATCATTCAGTTTACCATCTCTTATATTTCTTTTCTTTTTCACATTGCTGACGTGATTTTCCACACACACACTCGTAACTTCCAAATTCCCTTTCACATTTTGTCAACTTTCTCAATCACTGCTGTGACCTCACAATGTAAACAGTCTGCTTTCTGAAGAAGGGACTCCCCCCTCCCAATTTTTTTATTTATTCTTATTATTGTCCATTCTAAATATTGTCATTTCAATGTGTTATTAGTTATTATGTTCATATTCTATTTTGATAATTCTGAATTAATTATGGTGATATATTATGTTGTTCTCGTGCAGTTGCAGAAACTGTTATTGATGGACCCCACAAAACGGATCACATCTGAGCAGGCAATGCAGGACCCCTACTTCCAGGAGGAACCAATGCACACTGCAGAGTGAGTACTGTAATAGACTATTTTGATCTTTTAGACATTTCAAAGATGACTGAGTCAAGTTACTGATGAACAATTTAAAAATCTTCAATTATTTTATCTACCATATATTGAAAGATTACTAATTTGTTCTAGTTCATATTAGTCATTATCTTAATTTTGTGCTAGTCATTTTTAATTATGCTTCATAAGATTACTAAATTAGTTATAAAATTTTCAAATAAACATTCTTAAACATGTTTCTTTTTCTAATTTTTTGAGTTTTATACCAGATTTAATTATTTGCAATCAAAATTTAATTAAAACTTTAAATATCTTAATCATGCAAATAAACTTTCTAAATCAGGGAAAAATATGGCAAATTTTTCTGGAAAACCTGGAAATATCACGGAATTTTTAAATCATTTCTGTGTGGCCACCCTTGCTTTGATTTATATTCAGACCAAAATCTTCCTTCAGTATATTGTTCATGCCATTCAGTAATTTCTCAATATCCTCAGCCGTTTCTACTAACAAGACAATGTCATCAGCAAATCGTAGCATACTGATTTTTTCTCCCTGAACACTTACGCCACATGGAAATTTTTCTTTTACTTTCTTTATTGCTTCCTCTACATACAAGTTGAATATTAACGGGGATAGACTACAACCTTGTCTCACACCCTTCTTAACTGATGCATGTCTCTCATGATTCTCTACTTTTATTACAGCCACTTGATTCTTATATAGTTTATAGAGAATTCTTCTATCTCGATACTTTAGACCTGACTTCTTTAAAATTTTGAACATCTTGTCCCACCTAACATTATCAAAAGCTTTTTCTAAATCAACAAATGCCATAAAAGTATCTTTGTTTTTCTTGATCCGCCCTTCAAGTATTAATCTTGCTTCCCTTGTACCGCGATTTTTCCTAAACCCAAACTGATCTTCACCTACTATCTCTTCTACTACCCTTTCCATCCTTCTGTATATTATTCTGGTCAGTAATTTTGAAGCATGTGATGTTAGACTAATGGTGCGATAATTCTCACATTTGTCGGCTTGTGCTTTCTTTGGAAGTGTGAAGATGATATTTTTATTAAAATCAGTTGGAATATCTCCTGTTTCATAACTTTTTTATATCAGCTCGAATAATCTTTAGATTCCTTCCTCTCCTAGAGATTTAAGAAGTTCTGCAGGGATCTCATCAATTCCAACTGCCTTATTTGCTTTCAAGTCATTCAGAGCTTTATTAAATTCTGTCCTCAACACAGGATCTCCTAAGTCATCAATGTTGACATCGCCTCCCTTTTCTATTACGCTATTGTTCAAGTCATCCCCATCAAACAGTTTCTCAATGTATTCCTTCCATCGGTTAGCTCTATCGTCTGAGCTTAAAAGACGTTTCCCATCGGCGGCTTTAATGTTCATACCTCTTTTCTTAATTTCTCCAAAATTCTGATTGATCTTCCTATATGCAACATCTACTTTACCTATGACCATTTCCTTTTCTACTTCTTCACACTATTCGTCTAGCCATTTTTCTTTTTCGCATTTCCTGTTTATTTGATTTCTAAATTGCCTGTATTGCTCTCTTCCTGCTTCATCCTGAGCATTTTTGTACATTCTCCTCTGATCCATCAGTTCAAAAATTTCTTCTGTGATCCAAGGTTTTCTGGCAGCTTGTTCCCTAAAGCCTAATGTTTTCTTACCAGCTTTCATTATTTCGGTCTTTAATGCATTCCATTCGTCCTCAGTTGAGCTCCTTTGAGTTATTTCTTAAACCTCTGCAAATATTTCTCTCTTACTAGACTTTCAGTTTATTCACTTCCAGTCTATTCTGCTTATACTCCTTCCTTATTCCCTTAATTTCAGCCTGCACTCCATTACTATAAAATTATGGTCAGAGTCTGTCTGCTCCTGGGTACGCTTTACAGTCTAGAACTGGTTTCCCGAATCTCTGTTTTACCATGATATGATCTAGCTTATATCTGCCTGTATCCCCAGGACGTTTCCATGTTTATATTCTTCTTGCATGGTTCTTAAACAGTGTGTTCGCCACTACTGGCTAATATCTTTCACAAAATTCTAACAACCTGCTTCCTCGTTCATTTCTTTCTCCTAGACCAAAACTTCCTACAGTATTCCCCTCTTTTCCTTCTCCCACTATCGCATTCCAATCATCCATGATTATTAGATTTTCCTCTCCCTTCACATATTGGATTAATTCTTCAATTTCGGTGTATATTTTTTCTATTTCTTCGTCATCTTCCCGTGACGTTGGCATGTACACTTGTACTAACGTGGTTGGAGCATGTTTAGTTTCTAGCCTCATCAAAATAATCCTGTCACTAAGCTGTTCAAAATAACTCACCCATTTCCATACTCTCTTATTCATTACAAATCCTACCCCAGTGACTCCATTGACAGCTTCTGTGCTAATTATCCTGTGTTCCCCAGACCAGAAATCCTGTGCATCCTTCCATTTAATCTCACTAATCCCAACAACATCTAACTTAAGGTGTTCCATCTCCCTTTTTAGATTTTCTAGCCTACCTGCCCTATTCAGACTGCAAACATTCTACGCTCCAACTCGTAGAATGTTTCTATCTATTCTGATGACTCCTCCCTGAGCAGTCCGCACCCGGAGATCAGATTGGGGGACTATTTTACCTCCGGAATATTTTACCCAGGAAGAAGCCACCATGATGTATGTAATTTGAGGCGATTAAATGTCCTCGGGATACCCTTTGGGTCTTTAATGTAGTGGTTTCCCGTTGCCTTCTGCATCCCCATGCTGTTGATCATTTCTGATTCATCCGCCTTTACGGGCCGTTTCCAACCCCAAGGCCAAGAGGGTGCCCTGAACCACTGCCCGCTCTTCTGCCCTCCTTTCGGAGGCCGTTGGCAAGCAGTGGGTGATTCCTTATACCGGGAATCTTTCAGTCGCCAGAGCCTCATACTTGCAAACAGGGTGCACCAAGTGAAGGAGAGGTTGACATTTGGTTGGAAAAGGCTATTGTAGTGTCTCTATATGATACCATGATATAATTACAAAAAACCTAAATTTTGACTGCAACCCATCAACACAGCAATGGTCCTAATACACTGCCCTATGTTCATTGAAACATCAAATCTAAAATTTCGTGCTGTTTGGGTAAATTTCTTATTTATTTAATTGCACCATAAACATTAATTAAAATTATTTTTTCAGTCAGCTCCTACATATACAGCCACACGCAGTTTCATGAATGTTATGTTTTAGGAAATTATCAATTAGGACATGCTTGATATTGTAATGGACTCAATATTAATCCTGAGTTTAACACAGTGCATGAAATATGTTGAAAATGAGTAATGCAGGAAATTAAATCTGTTTCCTTAGTGTGTTCGCTGGCTGTGCAATACCATACCCAAAGAGAGAGTTCCTCACAGACGACGACAATGAAGATAAATCGGACAACAAAGCTCGTCAGAATCAGCCACCAAATGTAAGTCCTAGAAAATTAGTAATACAGGGCTACCCAAAATGATTGCAGTGATTTCAGAAGATTACTACAGATTTATTATTTGGCATATACTTAAACAAGATTACACAGATTTATAAGCAAACTGTGAAAGTTTTTTTTTGAGTGTCTACAGATGCTCAATATGTGCACATTTAGTGACTGCACATATCAAGTCTATAATCGAGTTCTTCCCATACCCGATGTAGCATGTCTCTGTCAATTAGAGCAGATGCATTGGTGATGCGAACCCGCAGGTCTGGGAGATCAACTGGTACTGGTGGCACGAACACTGTGTCTTTTACGAAACCCCAAACAAAGAAGTCACAGGGGGTTAGGTCTGGTGAACGAGGAGGCAATGACATTAGTAGATGATCAGCATCCACAGCACGACCAATCCATCAATCCATCTGTTTGGAGTCCTGGTGTTTAGGAAATTATGGACAACTAGAGAAAAATGGGGTGGAGCACCGTCCTGCTGGAAAATGAAATCTTCACTGTCAGCTTCCAGAAGTGGCATGAGCCAATTCTGCAACATTTGCAGATAGATTTTCCCTGTGATCATCACCTCATTAAAGAAAAAAGGCCCATAAAGTTTTTTTTGTGAGATTGCGCAAAACACGTTCACTTTGGGAGAATCACGAACGTGCTGCACATAAGCTTGGGGGTTTTCGGTCCCCCAAATGTGCACATTGTGTCTGTTCACTTTTCCACTCACATGAAAAGTGGCCTCATCACTAAACACAAGTTTTTCTGCAAATGTTTCATCTTGTTCTAGACATTGGGCACAGAATTGAAAACGACACACTTCATCATTGTGCGACAGTGCTTTTAGCAACTGTAACCTGTAAGACTTCATACACAGTCACTTCCGTAGGATTCTCCAAACGGTCTTCTGTAGAATACCTAATTCCCTGCTCGCTCGAGGAGTAGACTTCTGTGGGCTACGAATGTAACTGGCACGCACATGTTCAACGGTTTCTTCAGACCTGTTGTTTTACCTTTAGAAAGGCATCCCGTGGTTTTAAACTGTTGATACCAACGCCGAATGGTGCTGGCATGCGGGGGACCCTTGCCAAACTTTGTTCTAAAGTGTCACTGAACAGTCGCCACAGGACTGAGTCAAATGAAATTCGAGAACAACGTATGCTTTCTCACTTTCAGCCTTCTTGCTCTCTAGTGCTCTGGCGGACACCATGGGGAGCTTGCATTTAGTGCAATCGAAACTTGGAGAGCCACTTGTCTTATAACAGCAAACCCTATCATCGTACCTATAATAGGACAGCCTACAGAATAATGGTGAAATCGCTGCAATCATTTTGACTAGCCCTGTAAGTATGGGAAAATGCTAACTTTAACTGTAATCATTAGTTTTGTTATATTAGTTTATATGTAACACCAGCATGGCATAGAAAGCTATTTCTAGGTTTAAACCTGTCTGAAGTGGTTGAAGATGGAGTGGACTGGGTGAAAGTTGATCTCTGATTCCCATGGAAAAATTTCATTGTATGTGATTAGGCACGAGTAGAAAACTACTGTACTTTAACAGAATAAATGGCCTGTGACAATTACCCACTAAGAAAACTATAACTTCCACTAGCCTAGAAGCTGTAAGAGTATTCAATTCTATTTTCTTTTTGTTAAATGACTGTAAGGTAGTTTGTTTAACACGTCATTTAAATAAAAGAATTGTTTTTTAGGGTCCTAAATTTCTTTCCTTGAAAAAACTAGGATCTAAACTGGTCAAGAATTCAGGTGTAAAGTAAAAAGTTCTGAGTGTTTTGGCCACAAGTCTATAAAATCCATGCATTCAAGATGGCATGCAAAGATATAAAAATCCATTGAAACATCAAATCTAAAATTTTGTGCAATTTGTGTAAATTTCTTATTCATTTAATTGAGTACCATAAACATTAGTTAAATAAGTTATTCAGGCAATTCCTACATACACATCATCCTTGTACCTACACATTAATTATGACTGTGCACATCTTACATCTTGTTTTGCCTGATAACATTTGATAGCCAAAAATAAATCCAAGAGTTAATGAATGGTCTTGGTCAGTTCATTCGCCCTTGGCTAAATGTCTTTATTTATTTGCACAGATTTTATTATTTTAGTAATTCTGAGGCAATTTATATCTGAGTAATAAATTGCTGTAACATTGAATTTAAATTCCAAATTGGTTTGAGTTTACACTTATTAACTAAACAGTGACTTTGCTATTCTGTGGTCATGAAAGTTCTTAGTTCATGTATTAGGGAATCTTTTTCACCTGTTTCAGTCAGTAAGGTCAAACATCTTTTCTGTTTGTTGAGGTCTCTCTTTCTACATGGTCTGTATAAAAGAATTCGTTTGTATGTTTGTCTTATACTACGAGAATCATCCATTTATTTCAGTATTCAATCTGTAGGTCATTTTTGATTCCTTCATTTTAGCTTTGCATGTGTATCCTCTTACGTACCAAAATTTTCATCCTGATAATGGAATTCTACAGACATCTTTGTGTTTTCTTAATCTGATTTAACTATGATTGACCATATCTTCCAGTGTTAATTTCCTATGTACCCATCTTTGTATTTCATTAATTTTACATTAAAATTATCAAAGTGTTCAGGTAAGCTGTTATCACATTCCTTCATAATTTATTCCAGTCTCTGATTCCTGGACATACAAGAAAAAATGTTAAAATTCGTATATGCCTTAAATCAGGAACCAGTTTATTTTTTATTATTGTTATTTTGCATATGAAGAGTAATATAAGTAAAAGTGATAATTGCCAACATTGGGGGATCCGTACAAGACACAAGACGACCTGATTTCCTGTATAAATCAGTTAGGTTACAAAATGAAGCTTGATTATTCCAGGAGTCAGGTATGATGATCATTTAAACTCATTTCAGATGTAAAGGTTGAAAACTCTTTACATTTTGTTAGGGTGGATATCATCAATTTGCGAACTGTTGTTGATGGTGAAGGTGACAGGGTAAATTTTCTCTCTGTGGCATTGATCTTGGTGCAGATGGTAAATTACACGTATAGCCCTGACCTGACTTGATCACTAGTGTGAACTGGCAATAAAAGTCAAAACCATCACTCGTGTGGCAGTGTTGCACCTCAGTCACGAGGTTCTATTTTCTTGAAGGGCATAGAGTGAAAAGTGTTCGTGGAATACAGTTTATTGCTGCTGCCCTCCTCCTTTGAGCTTTGGTGAGTCAAGCATACATTTTACACTGATCATCCTAAATGTTAGGACCACCTGCATATTTGGAGCGCAATACAGCAGCGATACAGTGTGGCATGGATTTTAAAAGTTCTCGTTACACTTCCGGAGTTGTCTGGCTTCAGGTGTCTACGCACAGGTCGCACAATTCACTTAAATTATGGGCCAGTGGTCTGTGCGTGCGGCTCCCGGTAACGAGCATCTCAGAAATGGCGAGGCTGGCCGGCTGTTCCCGTGCTACTGTAGAGAGTGGTCGAAGGACGGTGAATCCACGACTGGGCGACAAGGTGGTGAACATCCACACCTCATCACAGAACGTGAAGGTCAGAGTCTTACCTGCTCTGTAAAGCAAGATAGGTGGCGATCTGTGGCAGATCTGACAGCAGAGTTCAATGCTGGTACAGGCAAAAGTGTTTCGGAGCACACACTGCTGTCAGATCTGCTACACATCACCCCCTATCCCGCTTTACAGAGCGGCCAAGCTTCTGACCTCCACGTTCTGTGATGAGGCGTGGGTGTCCACCACCTTGTCGCCCAGTCGTGGTTTCACCGTCTTTGTACCACTCTGCATAGATGCTCACTGCAGTAGCACGTGAACAGCTGACCAGCCTCGCCGTTTCCAAGATGCTCATTCCCTTGCGCTGCACCCACAAACCACTGGCCCGTAATTTAAGTGAATTGCGTAACCTGTGCGTAAACATCTGGTGCCAGACAACTCCGGAAACCTAACGAGGAATTTTCGCATCCATGCCATGCTGAATTGCTGCTGTATTGCACTCCAAAGATGGACCAACATATTAGTAAGCAGGTGGTCATTATGTTTTGGCCGATCAGTGTATCTTTTTTTCCAAATTAACATAGCTTCACAGCATTTCTTCCTCTCCATTGTTGCTGAGCTTCTCTCGATATATATTCAAATTATTTGTGTCATCTTTTTTAGATGGTAATAAGTTATTTTTGATTTTATTGGGACATTCCATTGTAACCCAGAAAATACTGGTACAATGTGGAAGTATAGACTTATTATATTTTAAAAAAAAAGTAACTCGTGTTATATGAGTTCACACCATCCATTTCCATTGCATTAAAACCTTTTTTTTTTCAAGTGAGTCATGTTAAAAATGTGTAATGATCAGTCAATTTTTCTTGTTATTTTGAGTTTGTGTGTGTTGTCCCTTTCATTTTCATTTAAATTTCTCATTAATTTGTTGGTAGTGCTTCATCAATGAAAATAGTTTTCAATGCGACTGAGGAACCAATGGTTCTTACCTTGCAGAGCAGTCATATAATAGAATTTTGTGTTTCCAAATATCTTATATCCCATGTTTAAACAGCTGTGAAAATGGTGTTGGTTCCAATGTGTCTTGTATCCAAATTTTATTTATTCCCAGTGGGTCTCTAGTCGTAGAAATCCTGTGACTGTTAAGTTTTTCAATGTCCTGTATCACTATTTTACTGAGTTTTATATCTCAAATCCCCGAATTAAGAAAATAATTTTTTTTTTTAATGGCTGTAGCCTACACAGTAAAAAATATATAATGCTCATTAAAGTATGTCATGTGTTTGTTCTCACTATTAACATAATGTTATCACTTTTTAGACTGAGTTACTTACCAATTGTTGATTTTTGAGTTGTTGACAAAATCTTGCGTACAATTGAGCAAGTTCACAACTGGATGCTGTGGGTCATTTCCCCAATTGCAAGATGGTTTGCATTGATTCATATCTGTTTTTTTTCTATATACCTTTCCTGATGTCAGCATCTTTTAGCTGTATTTTTGCACCTTAGGTGATTTTTTTTTTTAATATTTATTTTCATTACCTAGAAATTGCACTAGTTTATCTTCTGTGCTTTGAGAGTCAAATGTTCACATCTGTGTGTTAGTTGTGGCCTGACTGCCTTTATCTTATATTTAAGAAAAGAAGAGTATGACTGTAGAACAGTAAAACAATTTTCAGGTTTTTAGCTTTCATTAGCAAGACGAGGTTTCCGTACTAAAGCTGTTGAATGTTAAATACTTACTTCTAGGTAGGTGTGGTAAAATTATGAGTGACAAAATTCTTGTCACAAATTTGCGTACGGAACAAACTGAATGAATTAGCAAGTTGAAACTTGTTACACAATTTTGTTAGGGATCTATTCCAATCAGCACAAGTCAGAACTGCTTCACATTTCTACTATGTAATATTAGTCCAGAAATTTGTAAATATTACAACAGAGAAACTGGAGCACCTAGGAAGAGTGACATCTTGCTGTTTCTTCCAACCAAAGGATTAAATAAAATAGAAATTGTTTCTTCTTCTGTTTTGTCAACCCGTTTCTGTACCATCCTGCCTTCCTCTGTGGTAAGTAACAGTTAATCTCCTATTCCTTTATTTAGAGAATTGTGTGGTTTATTTGCTAAAATATAAACAGTCGGAGTACCTCATTTTTCTTCTTAGTAAATGTCATGAATTTGGTCCCTTTGTTAAGAAACAGTTCTTTCACGTGTCCTTCAGGAATCTTATAATTATCCCATTATTAACTTGTCTCGAAGAGATATTTAAGAACGATGTGGGAATTGTATCTAGTCGTACTGTCTTGTTTGAATTTAAATCAAGTCCTGTCACTCCTGTTCCTAAAGATTGATCTCAGATATCGTCTTTATCCATTTTATTCATCTGCTCTTTCTTCTAAGCTTATGAAAGGACTGCCATCAACCTAAGATGACAACACTGTTTTTATTACTCCAAAAATTCGATTTGGTGTCTTTTCTACCCAATCATTCATTTTCGCACCTTTTCAGTCATTTATTGCGATTGTTTCTCATTGAATTTATAAACCTTACCTTTTAACTTTATTACTTCATCTTTAGACCCATTTTTAATTTACTTTTGGTACTATGCCATATAAATGTTAAAGCAAACTTTATCTTAATTTTCTCCTAAATCTAAACTTCTTAGTTTAATGCCAGAATTGATAATTGATGCTGAGAAATGTGTTTATTACAATGTGTTTCTCTCCTACTCTCCTCCCCCCCCCCCCAAATTAATTAAAGATCCTTAATACCGTAAGTTGGTTTACTTCAACCTCAAATTTTTTGTGTGTGTGTCTTGAGAAATCTTGTTAATTCACATAAAAATAACTTTTGCTTGAACCTTTTATTTACCTTTCTTTGTGGACATATTCCTCTGTTGCCCTTCTGTCATTCTGGGTTGATGGAGGCATCTGCTTCTGTCTTTACTTTGCTCAGGTACTCTGTATATTTTTTCTGCTCAGTAGTCAGTTGTTTGCTTAATTTGAGAAGTAATGACCAATGTACATGGCTTTGGTATAATGGCTTTCAGTATGGGAGCCGATCTCAAGGTTTGCAACGCCAAAGGAGAGGCTCGTTTCCTGCTAGAGAAGAGACCACGCGATGGTGGTGCTAAGTTGTGAAATGAAGCTTTAAAAGAAATGCCGCGGCTGTGAACTTTCATTCATTGTTGGAGAGAGGAAAACAAAAGTCTGAATGTTATTCATTGTTGGCAGTTTCAGAGAAGAAATTTGTATCTACTGGGTTGCTATTTTAATGTTGTTTGAGTCTATAGTCATAGCTGAAAAGTATTATTGTTGAAACCTGTGCGTTATTTCTCCACCAGGAGGTTGCTGTTAGTTATATGTGATATAAGACTGAATTTTTGTACAAAATTCTGTTGAGTTTATTTTTTATGTGACTCTCTTCTGAGAAATAAATGTTATGTGTGCAAAGTTAATTAGGCTTTTATTTACCTAGTGTATTTACTTTTTATTTCTTCTGAAATTATGATTCATACTCAGTAGTAAATTTAAATTGGCTCATGATGGAGGCTATCTTGTGAATATTTTGCTGGTAGAAAAGATAAATAATTTCTGAACTGCTTGTTAGAAATAATTGTGCAGAATTTATTCATTGAAATTGAATTAGTTTAGTAGTCCCAAATTTTTTTTTCTGTTACCAGTTTACACTTTAAACTTTTATTTGATCGTAATATCTTCATACTATTTCAGTTATATTCACGGGGGGAGGAGGGACTAAACAAATGCTTGCTAGGAGTTCTGATGCTCTCTGCAAAACAACTGACTTATAACGGAAGTGTAATTTTTCATCATAATTCCTGCTTGTAATTTTTTCAAGCTTCTTCTGAAAATTATTATTATCAAACAGGAAAATTGTTTAAGGCAATGAAACTAGGAAGTATTGGTAAATTCAATGCAATACCTACCTTAGTTGACTGAGATTGATGAACACAAAAAAAGACAAATGTGTAAACTATTTCAATGTTGAACCTTTTTCTTGCAAGTAGTTCAGAGACTTAATGTGGTCAGATGTATTCACACCGAAGTGTGTCATATAAAAGGGAGTAACCCCCCCCCCATAAAAAAACTGTACTACTTTTTTTAAATTCATGTATTTAAATTTTTGAGAACATACAATCAGTCCCCTTCAAAGAGCTCTCCATTGCAACTGATACACTTGTCCAATCATATATATATATATATATATATATATATATATATATAAAAGATGTTTGTTTGTTAGTTTGTTTGTTCTTCATACAAATCCACAGTTTTCGTCCGATCTCGATGAAACTTTGCATACTTATCCTTTAAAACAAGGAGAAAAATACTGTCTACATTTGGTTGAAAAATTATCTGAATAAATAATACATGTTGTCTCATAATTTCGAAATACTACTGAATGGCGATAGACACATTGGATATGGAGGTCTCTCTACTGTTTTTCCGTGTAGCGGTCATGTAGCTCAGTGGCTAAAGCGCTGGCTTACTAATGTTTGGGCCGTGGTCTCCGGTTCAAATCTCTGTGGAGGCTAAGATTTTTAAAAATTGTTTTTGATCGTAAGAGTCACGCCTGGGCCGTCGGTTATTCGGATTGAATGTTAAACTGTAGATATTACAAAGTTAGGGGTGCAATGCGAGGCAAATCAAAGGTAGTCTTGCAATGCTGTAGGTGTACACATTTTTACGTTATAATGATCCCTCAGGGGGTTGTTAAGTCAGTGTGTGTGTGTGTGTGTGAGAACCACAGTAATAATACTATAAATACGGAAGTAAGTCTCTGTCTTTTTGTTACATTTTGACGACTAAATGGCTATATCGATACTGATGGAATTTGACAAGAAAATCTGTATGAAGGGCACAGGACATTTTTTCCAGTATGATTAACAGTTGTAGTCACAAAATTTTGAGACCTTAACGAATGGTGACAGAAATATGTTGGAAATTGATTCTCTTCAAGAGACAGGTTCGACAGTAGAATGATATAGTGATAGCTTTCCTGTCATATTATGCCGGCTCGGTGTTGTTTTGGACCAATCCTTCGTTACCAACAACTTTCTATATTCAATTATGGCAAAAAAATTCTTAATCCACGCATACGAAGTCGTGGGTACGAGCTAGTTTATTATATTGCTCAAAACATTTTATTATACTCCTCTTCTGAGATGCCTGAAAACATCACAATCATTTTTTTCTTCACCTCATCTGTGTCTGAAAAATGTTTTCCTTTCATGCATCTTTTCATTCAAGGCAATAAATAGAAGTCACAGGGGGCAAGGTCTGGTGAATGGGGGAATAGTGGTCATGGCATTTTTTTAACAGAAATTGGCGCACAGAGAGGACTGTGTCAGCTACAGCAAACCGAGCTGGTAGGTGAGCCTCTGGCCTCACATTCAGGAGGATACCGGTTCGAATCCCCATCCGGGCATCCAGATTTAGGTTTTCCTTGATTTCCCTAAATCACTAAAGGCGAATGCCAGGATGCTTCCTTCAAAAGGCCACGGCCGAATTCTTTGTCCCCAGTCCCATCCCACCTGTAATGACCTCGACGAGGTGTAAAGTCGTAAGTAAAAAAAAAATGCAGGGGCATTGTTGTAATGGAAGAACCAGTCAACCACTGCCACATTTTTGTTGCACAGTGCTGCACAGTCTTTTCAAAACATCCAGGTAAAAGGTCTGGTTAACTGCCTGACCCTGCGGAACAAACTCTGAATCGACAATTCTTCGCACATCGAAAATCAAATTAACGTTTTTGTGATGTTTGATTTCACTTGTCTTGCCTTTTGGTTCGAGGCGAGCTTGGAGTCTGCCACTGGCCCGATTATTGCTTCATTTCAGGGTCATAACCATAGTACCAATATTCATCACTTGTCATGACCTTAAAAAAAAGTTCGGATCATTTTGGAGCTCTTCTTTTAAAGCACAGCGGGCTTCCAAGCGATCTTGCTTTTGCTGTGCAATCAGCAGTTGAAGCAGGAATTTGGTTGCTACTCTTCTCATACCCAGATCTTCATTTAAAATGCGCTGAAGTGAGCTCAGAGTCACACCAGACGGCTCCATAAATTCTCTTACTGTATGTTGTTGATCTTACAGGATGATTTCACAAATTTTTGTATCATTCTTGTCAGTTTGGGCTGTTTCAGCATTTTGATAGTGAGGTTTCAGGCCGCACTGAGTTTGGACAGCATTATAATAGAAGCTGTAGAAATCGGAACAACTCATTCCTTAGTTAACAGGGATACTCAGTGCGGCCTGGCACCCAACTATCAAAATGCTGAAACAGCTTCGCCTCGGTAATGACTAGAAGAGTGGATGGCGCCATCATGCTGTGTTGGCATTTGTCTTCCACTGTATACACGACAGTGCATAAACAAACAGTTATGGTTGAAAATGAGGGCTGAGATAGATGCACACAAGTGACTTTTTTATGAGGCTGGCAACCTGAGAAGAATTTATTTATTTGCAACTCCATGAAAATTTTTGATTTTACTATTTTTAAATATTTTTAATTTTATTTTGTTGGTACACATTTCAACCAGCAGTGATTTTAAATTTTCCACAGTCGAAAAGTGTAAGCATGTTTTGGTGTACTCAGTAATATTAAAAGTCAAAATAAGAAAGTAAGTTTGTCACTTAGCAAAGCTGGATGCAGGATTGCGGCACTGACGTAAAATAAGACAAATATACCAAACAATTTTATGATTATTTTCAAAAAAAAAATTTTTTTTTATTTTGTCGTTACAATTTCCTGAAGTATGTTGCGGTTGGTAGCCATTTTGAATTTGTATTTTATTTTTGACAGTCGAAAAGGTTAAGTGTTTTGGTGCACTTGGTGATTTTGTACCTTCGAAAAAAAAGTGACTCAAGGAATTTATATAAAATTCTGCTTGAAAAATGGAATAAAGTGCAGAACCACATTTGAAATGTTAGCAGTAGCTTATGACAATATCTACTATGAGTAAAACGAGTTTAGGAGTGGTACAGATGATTCAAAGAGGGCTGTGAAGATGTTGAAGATGATGACTGCCCTGAATGCCCTAACACATCAACAACTGATGACAATCTTGAACAAGTAAAGAAAAATAATAAATAATTGTTTCTAGGAAATCGTTATGTCACTATTAGAGATGTTCCTGATGATTTCTGGATCTCATTTGGTTCAAGTCAAGCAATTTTTTTTTTTTCTTCTTGAGGTTTTTGGTATGAAACTTGTTGCATCAAAGTTTGTTCCAAAATTGCTGAGTTTCAACAAAAAAACAATGTCGCCTAGACATCACTTGGGAATTGTTGAATGAAGTCAACAATGGTACAGAACTTCTAAAAATATTCATAACAGGCAATGAAACATGAGTGTATGGGTATGATGTCAAAAGCAAGGCCCAATTATCACCATGGAAGTTGCCTGACGTGCCAAGACCAAAATAAATTTTACACATTTTGTCAAATGTGAATGTTCTCCTCACTTTTTTAAAATTATTATTTGAATTGCATTGTGCACCATGAGTTCCTGCCAAATGGTTGTACAGTTAATAAGGAATACTACCTGGAAGTTATGTGCCATTTGCACGAAGAAGTGCCGCTCATGGAAATTCCATCATGGTGATGCTCTTGCTCACATTTCACTGGTTATTTATGACTTTCTGGTAAAAAAAAAAATTGTTTTATCTCAGTCACAGTATTTGCTTGTTAAGCCCCCCTGTGGTGACTTTCTATTCCCAAGGTTGAAGAGAACCCTGTAAGGACGATGTTTTGCCACCGTTGACGAGATAACGGAATTGCTGAAGGAGCTGAATGCTACCCTGAAAAGTGCTGGCACAAGTGTATTTTATCTTTTGGGATTACTTTGAAGGGGACAAACTTGATCCTGATTGATAAATGTTCTTTAAGAAAAACAAAAATTACTGTTATTTTTTGATCATACCTCATATTTTGATCAACCATGACAATAGAAAGATGTAAAGTTTGATATCAATTAGAAAGAAAATAGATTTTTAGTCTTATCTACATCTACATATATACTCTGCAATTCACAAAATTGTGGGTGGCGGAGGGTGCTCAGCACCAAAGCTAATCTCTTTGCTGTGCATTCCAATCTCGAATGGTACGAGGGATAAAAGAATTCATATAAGAATCGGTGCTTATATTTCCTGTCATTCCGACTCATATAGGATGGTGGACAAAGTATAATTGTGTTAAAATGAAAAGTTTTAAGACAAGTTGAAAAATGATTTGGTAACTTAATTATCACTTACTGAAAACTAAAAAAGGCTCAATAAATGGGACGAACACAATTCACAGTATTATGGGAGTCATAGGTTTAGGAATCTGGTAACATGTCACAAGTTGATTGATGTGCCCATGGCAATAGATAGCTATGTGAATTGGAGAAAATTATGTCATTGTCAAAGGTCTCCAGCTTGTATAAGGGTTAGTTTCCTTTTTTTTGTTTTTGTTTTTATATATTTGTTAGGATGGATGAGATTGTAAAGTGGACAGTAGAGCAATTTTATGCTTTTACTGGCAATATGGATTAGTAATATCTTTAGGATAAACCAAATCTACATAGTATTGTGTCAAAGACTTTGTTTATTGTATCTTATGATTAAATATTTTACATACAGTGTAGATGGGCTATAAGATTGCAGTAATTTGTTCATATTTCTTAATGATAAAAATTATTTTTATTTTTTATTTTTATGGAAGGCCTTTTATCAGTATGCACACAGTATTAATTTTTCTACACCACACAATTTTTTTAAAATATAAATATCATATCTATCTTCAAATAAAATCTGTTGTTTCATTTCTGCCAGAATATGAAACATTTTATGTTACATTTTAAAAAGATACTGATTTAAATGAACAGAAGAAATGGTAATTTACATTTTGAGATCTTGTGTTTGGCTGGAGAGGATGTGAAGGAACCTCATGTGAACCACTGGATCCTGCAATGACATTTATGTGTGCAAGCGAATGAAACAAATATTTTTATCCAGTAGAACATCACATCTAGCAGATAGTTTTGCATTTTACCATTTCCATTAGTGAATTTCAGTGTAATTCACTTTTTTGTTTAGAAGGTGTTTGCTATTATAATAATATTGAGCAGTCTGGTAGCTCAGTGATTAAAGCAATTTTTTTAAAAAGTTCTTTAACACAGCAATTACTTAAAACAAATAAAATTACAGACAGAAATATAATTTTGCATATAAAGGCTGTAATGTTAGAAAAATAAAGGTTCATGGAATTAACAAAAAGAAAAAGAATATCGGGTGTAATGGAGATTATTTGCTTTGATTAATATATTGGATAATATAGTATCTCTGGAAAATGAAGTGATTGTTGGTATAGATGGCAAGCGATTGAGACTTAATATATAATTGAGCAGAGTACTGAGAGGTTTTGGAATAGTAGCTGCAGAGGGGAAAATTAATCGACAGATCACGAGTAGAAAGGGAACCTACTAATCTTTTGGATCGAACTTTGTTCAGATAAATTCTACACATGGTCAATTGTTATTGGTATAAGAGGAGCTGTGAGAAGAACAAACAAAAATGAAATAAATGGCAGAACATACAGTATTTATTCTTATATAAAATCTTTTATTTACATTACAACAAGCAACATTGTAACAGTTCACTGCTCTGGTCCTTGGTTCAAATCACTCTGGGTACAAGAGTTTTTGAGAGTTGTTTGATCATATGAGCTATGCCAGGTCACTCCGTGGATTAGATTACACCTTAAACAGTATGTCTAAGAGGAAAGGAAGTGGCTGTCCTATCTGCATAGTGACCTAGTAAGCCTCCTTCAGGAGGATCTAACCAACCTTCAGGCTATTGGCAAAGTTTTGATACTAATATCACATAACATTACGAGATCAGTGTTTCCACTACTTCATGTTCTTTCAGATGTTCACACAAATTCCAATAAATTAATCAAGAATTTAAATAATTTCCACGAGTTCTGCATTTGCGTTATGTTAAACTTCTACGAAAGTATGGTTTCTTAATACGGATAACTATTTTTCATGGAAACTTGAATATGTTACTGTTACTCTATCACCACTATTGCACATATTGGTTTTTTTCCCTGCATTTTCATTATTGCAAGCATGACTATACCCTTGCAATAACTGCAGAAGATGTGAAAAGTAAATGAGAGTTGCAGCGACGTAAGTTAAAACATGCAATGAGTACTGTGGGTAGGAGGGCATACGGCGAGCATTTATCAATAGTTCATGTATTTGGCAAACTGAAAATCATTGTAATGCTAGCTGTTTAGGTTTGAGCATACAAGTATTTCGGCTGTCTACTCAAGTAGATTTTTATCAAGCAAGGTTCATGTACTAAAACGAATAAATATGAAGTATGTTTCAAAAGGAAGGGCCAACCAGTTACAAAAAGAGAAACGAGTCAGAACAATTGAAAATTTATTATGGTTCCAAGTTCCGACATATCTACATTACTTTTCTTTGTAATCACCATGTTATTCCAAACATTTTGATATCTGAAACTGCACTTTTCCATAAAAGAAACACCTTTAAAAGTGGTGTTGGTGGAAAATTTTGTTTTTCTTTATTTCAATGGAAAAACCATTTTATTTTGAAATGTTACTTGAAAGCTATAAATTAAACATGATAACTATTTTTAGGATCAAATAATTACGGATAAAACATGAATTGGCAGTTAAAAAACATCAGAAAAAAATTACAGAAGAAGCAATTACATACTGCTGCTCAAAAACTAGTAGTAAGAATGAAAACACTGCAAAAAAAATTAAACTAAGACCCTCATTACTGACTCCATACATGTACGAGGTCTCTCTTCAGAACAGCAATGCTGTTAAGTTGTGGAGGGATTAAGTTACCTATTTCATGAAACAAATTGCAGAATGTTTCTTATGAGGGAGCATAAAAACACATTTTCTTCAACATGATACATGATGCTTAATTTTACAGGAAATGAAGCCTCTTCATTATTATATCCTTATTAAAAATTGGTAACAGAAAAATTGTGAAAAGATTTATTACCTGTTGTTGCAAATAAAGAATTTGGAGTTTCTTAAAAACATACCTACTTTGATGGTAAATACTCTCCCCTTACAAACTGATTCATCAAACTCTTATCAGAGATGCTATTCTCCTTTTTGGTTATACAGTGTGACTTACAAGGGTATCCTTGATTTCAGACATTTATTCTGCAGTGACTATGACAGAAACAGCAAAAAAACTCGCACATATAGATACGGAATCTCTCCAAGTGTTTGATGTTCCTTACAGGTGCTTGATGAGTGCTCCTTAGGTGGCACGACAGACATCAATCCTGTAGAGAAGTTGCTGCACACACATCCCGACATCTCTTGGTTGATGCTGGCAACTGCATGCATTATTCTTTCTTGCAGTTATGCTAAATCACATCATAGACACAAACACATGATCATAACTGCATGAAAAAATGTACACCATCAACAACTGACTCACGTATAGCAAATTCTAAGTCACAGAACGATTTCTGTTAGCCACTGAATGCCATGTAATTTTTACTGTACTCTGGTTGCTAAATTGGGCAATATGCTAAGGAACCTGTTTCAAACTAATATTGGAAGTATTCTGTATCTACACATGTGACCACTTTTGATGAATCTCTCGTAGTCACTGCACAATAAATATCCTTGATGCCAGAGGAACTTAAGAAACACACTGTAATAAAGCAAATTAAAATGTTAGTGTGAAATAATTTTCGGTCTATGGAAAGTCATTTGTGAGGCTCAAAGTTAGCATTTTAAAAACTTATTATATGCATAATTGTTGAAACTGACTGCTGGGAATTATTTGTATACATATTTTAATAAATAAATAAATAAAGCTTATCACTGCGAGATTCAATCTGGCAATGACGGGCTTATAAGGTAGAGAGCTTGCTCACTGCACTATGCACCACGTGAAATCTACCTGACGTAGAAAGTATTTGAACGCAACAGAATATTTCAATGCTGATTTTCTCGGTAGCAGCAAAGAAGCCCATGTTAATGCATTCAAACATTACACCTCTGGCCATGAACTTTTATTACACACATGAATCTCACAATTGGTGGTCTTCCATTGTAAGTTCATTTGCTTTGGACTCAACACTCGGAAATTCAACACGAAATACGGACAGGTCAAACGGGTTCGACACTTCAGGTACCCAGGTCAGACTCTGGAGCCAACAGGGACAGAAAAAGAAGCACAAAGAGTGCGACTACAGAAACTCAAGAGAGCATATGCAAGAACACAAGACATCTATATTAAAAAATGCATCCCAGTACCTACAAAGATCAGACACTACAACACACTGGTCAAAATTGAAGCTCTGTATGCAAGTAAAACTCTGATTTTGTTGTTGTTGTTGTCATCAGTCTTTCAACTGGTTTGATGCAATCCTCCATCCATTCCTATCTTGCGCTATCCTCTTTTATCTCTATGTATCCCTTACAACCCACATCCTCAGTTATCTGCTTGATATATTCTAATCTCTGCCTTCTTCTACAGTTCTTACCTTCGACTGTTCCCTCCACTAGTAAATTAACCAATCCAGCATGTCTCAAAATATGACGTACCAGCCTGTCTCTTCTTTCTGTAAGCTTCTGCCACAAACTTCTTTCTTCACCAATCATTTCCAAAACTCGTTTATTTCTTACTTTGTCTGTCCACTTAATTTTCAGCATTCTTCTCTAGCACCACATTTCAAATGCTTCAATTTTCTTTGCTTCCGGTATTCCTAAAGTCCATGTTTCGCTACCGTAAAGAGCTGTGCTCCACACATATAGTTTTAAAAAGTTCTTTCTAATTCCTACATCAGTATTTGAAACTAAAAGATTTCTCTTTTTCATGAAGGCTCTTTTTGCTAGGGCTATTCTGCTTTTAACATTATTCCTGCTTTAGCCATCGGTTGTAATTTTGCTTCCCAAGTAACAGAATTCACTGGGGTAAACGGATATCTCACGCGATGTTTCGAAATTCGTAAAGCTAAAAAACAAAAGTCTCTCAAAAAGTTGTGAGGGCCATTTCTAAGGGGGGGAGGGGGGTGTCTCATGGACCAGATCTCAGCAGAGGGGGTGGGGGGTGGGGGTCCGGAAATCCAGAAAAAAACCTCGCGTAATTAATGGATGCTCCCTTTGGTGAGGAATCATTGTGAAGTAGCAGTGCTTTGTTTTTCAGTATGGTCTATTTCTACTTATTTTAGCCACATTCTTAAGCTTGCAGGAGAATGTTATCAATCACCAGTTTTAAATCACTCAGTTGAATGACTTTCCCAGAAAAATCTGCATCTTATAATTTATCTGGACTTGGGAAAACGTACTTCCAGGATTGGTCTGTCAGAAATGATCCTGTCAAATCTACTCTCATCAGTTGCCTTCCTTTGGACTGTTCTGTTACTTTCTTCCATCTATTCATAATGGATGCTAAGTTTATTCTCTACAACCACAAATTATTAATGACCCTTTTTGCTCTTCACTGTGAAATATTGGAAGTTACAGAGCATGGAATGGAAAAAATGACTATGTTAAAAATACTCAAATTCAGGTATAAGGGAGTAGGAGAATTTTCTTTTGTAAGTCAGGGAGTCTGCAATTGCAATAAATTTCCAAGGGAAGAGTTAAATAATTTACCAAAAAAACTGAAAGATTTTAAAATATGTAGAGTACAAATTTTGATGAATGGGGAATTTTCCCTCAAAAAATGTAAGATTAAGGTAAATAACAAGAAATGCGAACTTAGGCAACCCTTGTTGAAATACAGATGTATTCACATATTACACATCAAAATATTTTTTTTTTTCAAGACAAATTAACTCAGTCCACAACCCAAAGGTTGGTTGGATCCTCCCAAGGGAGGCATACTGAGCTATTCTGTCAGAGGTAGGACGGCTAGTTCATTTCCTCTGGGACCTACAATTGAACATGGAATCTGAACCACGGAACGACCTGGTGTAACACTGTTCTATTTGGCTCAAAACGTACATACAATACGGAAATGCAAGATAAAATATGGTTGTCACTCACCAAAGTTAAAGGGAATGTGACTTGACTCCAAGTACGTATGTGAGCTCAGTCAGTTGTTTCTATTTTCATCAGTAAGGGCACAGCCAGAAATATTGTTTTTTTTTTGGTTGTGTTTGTGGAGTGTTTATTCTTGCTGCTGCCCCTCGCTTCAACTCTGTTGAGTGATGGATGTACGGCAGAGTCCCGCTAATCTGAACCCCGGTAATCCGAACATGGAAAAAAAATTAGTCTTAAGCATGAAAAATGGTAAAAAGATTAAAAAACAGTTCATGAAAATACAGTTCATACTGTATTTAATTGAGCGGTTACCAGCTGTACATACACACAATTTTAATGTAAACAGTATAGTACACGCGTATTAGAGAAATTAGCGAGAAAATATTAAGTTTAAACAGTGCATAACAATGAAAGAAAAACTGTCAAACTTACGATAACAGTTACAACACTTACAAGCACCCATTTTATTCCTATTTTTTAGAAGACAAAAACTCAGTCATTGTTTTTAGGTGTAGTGAAGACAGTCTGTTATATGACGCAAAATCAGAAGGTGTAGCAGTGGCCTGTTTCTCCAAATAGCGTAGCGCGAGATCAAGGGCTTCTGCCGCGTCACTGTGTGTTTCCATTTACTCATGACGACAATACACCACTACACCCGTATGCATACAGTACAACTGTCAGGCGTGTCAGCGATCGATAGCTAACATTAACTGAGCAGTTTGCGAGCCGGCCGACAGTGCGCTGACCTCGAACAGTTCAAACGTCTCGACAACAAAGGGATGGAGTGAGAGTGAGCAGTGGCATAGCTCCCAAGCACAGCTCAGGGGGCCCCCCTGCCAGCAAACCTCACAAGACTTGGCAGAGCTAAAAAAAAATTTTTTGATCCGGAGCCCTTGTTAACCTAGCCACTGAGAGTGAGCCAGCCATTGTCCCCCCACATGTTCCCAATTGTTACCATGGTGTACATACTCATACGCTTGGTATACTTCAATCTAGAAACTGGTCACTGTAATTCCGGCTAATCCGAACAAGGCCCGGTACCAATTGGTTCAGATTACTGGGACTCTACTGTGTTTGATCTTAGCTTTGTATGTTGTCACCACCTCGTGACTTTTCTTTCTACTTCAGTGTTGCTTAAATTAAATTAAGGCTGGTAAATGTGACAAGTCATATACCACTGACAGTGATATTGCACTAGAGAGACAAATTTACAGATTATTAATTTTAGTAACTTTATACTTACGCTGTTTGTAACCAAACCCAGGACTTTTCATAACCAAGCACCTTGTAGATTGTGCAAACAAACAAGAGTTGCTACGTTCCACTAATGATGAGGAATACATGTTTTCCTCGCAAAATATGGCCTCTGTAGGTGTATGGCTTGCTAGGTCCTCCTTGCTAATTACTATCAATCAGTCGAAGGTAGATAGCCCGCCAATTTCAACACATGGCCCAAGCGTTGATTTTTGCGGTAGTGCTATCACCTAGCATATTATTATTGTTTAATAAACTGCTCTCAAATTACACACTTCTGCACAACGGATGTTAATGTTAAATCAAATCCACCAATGTTTTCATTTATATGCACAATTTATTGAACACTTTAAATACTCATACAACACAATACATAGTCGTCACTGTCCAGTTAATACATTCCCTCGTGGTCCCTCTGCTCCATCTTAATACCTGCATTCTTTCTCGACCAACAGTACAGTAGTGCCAACTACAAAAAATTACATTACTACAAAAGACTTAAAATTACCCAAATATCTATACATGCTAGTTATGCTGTGAAAGTCTGTTATTTGCTAATCTATTTACAATTTCGGCAATGATTTGTGAGTGGGACCTCACAGGAGTTATCTTTTAGTAGAGGAGAGTAGCAATGGTTAAAACAATTAAAATCTGTTAAATATATGCTTGACACTACCTTGTTAGACTGCTGGTATTGCCTATCTCGGCAGGAGCCTCCATAAAATTTCAGATTATTGGTTTCAGAGAGGATATTCCTATTCGACTCCTTAAGGATGCGTATGTTCATTGTTAGAATCTGGTAACTGTTATCATTATTATTAATATGATGAAGCTTATGCTGCGATGGC
This sequence comes from Vandiemenella viatica, assembly GCA_031002005.1. Lineage (NCBI taxonomy): Eukaryota > Metazoa > Arthropoda > Insecta > Orthoptera > Morabidae > Vandiemenella > Vandiemenella viatica. The sequence continues at coordinate 181,703,185 of JARYHS010008075.1, read as the reverse complement.
AATTCCCTTACACACCATCTGGTAATCATAGATGTGGTGTTCCTATTAATTTTACAGGTTTTCATTTGCTTGGTAATTCCAATATCACTGAATAGTGATTTGTTGTTGATAATAAGAGGTTGTTCCAATTTCCATTATGATTGGCTCTTCTTTTATTAAACTCAACAAAAATTCCTTACACCTCAGCCTTCCTTCACCAAAGATACACCAAAAACACGGCAAATGTAGACTTGCTAGAAATACAACTTCGAGTAAGCCTGCAGATAATTATGTAACTACTTTGGCAATCATTCTTACATCTTCAATGTGTATTAAACAGACTTCTGGCTTTCATCACATATGTATCGGTTCATGCAAGAAGGAATCTAAGTCTATATTTGAGTGGTTTTGACTTAAAGGTTGATTTTAGATTTTGGAAGGTGTTTACAACAGTTGGTGTAGGAAAGAACCTTCTGCAGTCAATCCCCCAGAATGTAGAAAGTATCCTATTTCATTGTGTGCAAGAAGGGGCGTAAGTGCAGGCCTCATGTGCTTTCTTACACAAATACTCATATGGGTGCTTCCTTTCTCCATTAAAACAATGAATAAACTGAAAAACATCCAGAGCCCAGTTTGATTTATCACTTTTTTTTTTAAAATATGTCAACGAAAAATTTAATCTAAGATTTGGGCAGCAACAATTAGATTGTTGGCGTGAGTACAAGACAGAAACAAAAATTAAATTTGCCATATTAGTTAGTCAGCAAAGATAAATGCCAAAGCTGAGTTTATGATTCACAAGTACAGAGCAAAAAATTGTTATAACAGACTGAAATTTTTAAAAGAGAAACCTATTTGTAATGAAAATAAAACTGTTGCTACATTGTGATTTCATTTCTTGCAGAATCTTACGATACCTGAGATACCTGTTCGACACATTCTTTCACCAATAGGTAAATGTGAATGTGTTTTGCATCCACAATATTAAAAACAACACTGCTAAATTCTACACCTACCTTGAGGGTGAAGGAAATAGGGACCAAATGAGATTTGATTTCTTCTGTTGAACTACATTATGAATGAAATTCCTCCAACCGTACGGTGATAACTGTGAAGTAAACAATAAAAATTACACTTTGTTCAAAATTCAGCTTGCCCTTGGTAAATAAAATGATTTGTTAAAATTGTGGAATACTACCCGATTAGAGGCCTCAGATTCTTGCCGTGTAATCGTGATTTTAGTTAGAGAAAAAGTGAGTGCTAAAAATTTGACAGGGTATCCTCCATGAGACGGCTAAACAGTCCATTGCTGCATAGTTCTAAACCCCTAGTAAGAGGCAGAGTCATACTGGATTTCAAATGATGGAGCCCTCAATATTTTAAGAGAAATCCTGACTCTCTTGAAACTAGAGAGAGGAACATGTAAAAAGAAGATAAAGGTGTACTTTTGAAAATCAAGTTTCCATCACTTCAGAATAGATTCAGCATCTCCAGGAACTGTTAAATCTTACATTTTCATTGATGGGCTTGCGGGTAGTAGTTCCCTGCCAAAATTTCTGAAACAATGGGAACTGACAGTCAATGAAAATATAGCTTTACACCAAAATCTTAATGAAAACTGAATGTTCAACTAAACAATTCTACACATTTAATGCTTGTTGCAACTCTGTATAATTATACATATTCATTAAATCATTATTGTAGTGGATGTTGTTACAAACATCTGAAAAGCCTGTTTAGATTGTTTGCTGATGATGCGGTTATTTATAGGGAAGTAAGAAATTTGGCCGATTGCTTAGAAATTCAGCATGATCTGGATGTTATTTTGGCTTGGTGCGCTGAATGGCAACTTACTCTAAATTGTAAAAAGTGCAAGACAATGAGCATAACTAACAAAAAGAATCCAATTGTTCAGAAATACGAGTTAAACAATACAGTTATTGATATGATCGATTCTATGAAATATTTTGGAGTAACATTACAAAGGAAGTTAGTAGGTAGAGCAAATTCGAGGCTGCGATTACTAGGTCGAATCTTGAAAAATTGTAATGAACAAACAGGAGATAGCGTACAAATCTCTTGTGCGTCCACATTTGGATTTTTGTTGTGCCATTTGGGACCCGTTTCGTAAGGGGTTGATCGAAATTATAGAGAAAGTACAGAGAAGAGCCGCTCGATTCGTGATCGCTTGCTACAGTCCTTATGAAAGTGTCACAGAACTGATTAGTAGACTAAGCTGGGAGTCTGGTAGATAGACGACACACGTTTCGTTTAAGCTTATTGGTAAACATGCGTACTCCCACTTTCACTTTCGAGTGTAGTGAAATACTTCTTCCACCAACCTATTTGAGTTGGAAGGACAGGAAAGATAAAATTAGAGAAATAAGGTGCCGCACTGATTCTTATATGAATTCTTTTTTCCATCGTACCATTAGGGATTGGAATGCACAACAGAGAGATTAGCTTTGGTGCTGAGCATCCTCTGCCACCCACAATTTTGTGAATTGCAGAGTATAGACGTAGATGTAGAGAAAGGTTCATTCTAAAACGAATAAGCCCATATACCACATCATCGCATATCAACAGGCAAGCTTCCAATTAAGGATGACAATTCTGCTGTGCTTTAAGTCTGGCAATATTTTTTGGGTTGGTGTTAATCTATTATCTGCTAAACAGCCAAACAGTCAATTTAGTTGTTGTAAGACATCTAAAAAATAGGTAAAAAATATTCAGTTTTATTATTATTATTTTAAATTGTAAATCTATTACTTCTGCTTTTTGAACAAAGATGTTAAGAAATAAATAATATTGATTGTTTCGTTTCCAAATTTACTTCTTGAGTAACATGCCAGTGACAGAATGGTCTTCCCAATCAACATGACCTGCAGCGCAGCAAAAATAATTGAACATATAATTGCTTTAGCACAGCATACAGTCCCCCCCCCCCCTCCCCAAAAGGCTTAAGTCCCTTCTTGCATGAACCAATACATATGAAAAGAAAAGTAGCGTAATTTTACAGTTTTGCTAAGAAGCCTGGTAAACTGACTTTATGACAATGTTCATGAGGAATAGTAGTACTCTGCCAAAATTTCTGAAACAGTGAAGAAAATAAAATTTTATATAATTTGCGTATAATACTGAATGATTTTGAAAAATTTATTTATTGATTTTTATTTTTTTTATTAGAATTTATAACTAATACTGTTTGAATTTTATGATTATTATTATTCCGTCCACTGTAATGTTAGCAGATAGTTAGAAAATTGTTTTAAATAGGATATTTAATTCGAATAATAGAAATGCATGCAACAAAAACAAACGTTAGTTCTTACAAATACTTAAAAGTGAATCTGTTTATGTACTACTCATGATGCACAACAAAGTCACATTTGTTGATCTGACAGATGCTAAGTGGCCGGATACAGGCAGACATGGCGATGCAGCCAGTCGAGCAGAGTAGGGACTCCAAGGGCGGCAACGTCACGCAAATTGACCCACATTTTCAAGCCATTTTAGGAATTGCAGATCTAGATAAATTTATGGCAGAAGAAATCGATATTTGTTGACCAGATATATGAGATGCTTTGTTAGGAGAAATCATTGTGGAAACTGTATTGTATGCCAGATTGTATTGAAACTAATCAGAAATATGCCCTTGGATCGGCACTTTAGAATACTGGATGAAAATAACTTAAACCAGTGAGTTGCCACAAAGATCAGTAAACACTGTTCGGTATGTTTCTCAGACGTTCGTAACACCTAGGACCAGATGGGGAAAAAGCAGAGGGGGGGTCTTTTGCCTTTTTTTTTTTTTTTTTTTAGTTTAACTACTGCCCTGGGCAGCAACAATGAACATGGAAAAATTATGAGCTATACAAAAAAGTTCACAGATGCTGGCAATCTAGCCTTGTTTGTTCGAAGTAAACGGGGAACTATTAACTGATGACCTCGATACTCTGAACGTTTAATTCTCCAGTAAGAGTCTAACACCAAATCTTAATAAAACACAACTTATTTAGTTACTACGTGGTCATCAGGGACTGTAACTGATACATTGCCTTCTCCAGCAGCCTCCATCTCTCCACTCATCCTCCTCTGGAATGCCTGCCCGATGTGTTTCTTGATGGCATCAAACCACCTGAATCTTGAACCTGTTTTAGCTGCTTTCATCTAAACAACAATGAAGCAATTTAAAAAAATTGTAATCTAATCTAAGAAAAGCGACAGTTATTCCCTAAGTATCTAAATAAGATACAGCATTTTAAAATATAAATCTGAAAAAAAAACCCACTGAAGATAAGAATATAGAACATTATAATTCAGAAACTTAATGGGGGGGCACTAACTACATTCTGCAGATAAATTAACTCACAAAATGAGAATCAATTAACAACTTAGTGTGACTGTATCCATAGAATTATTAAAAAAAATATACACAATTTATCAAACAGTGCTCTTGGCTGGCAAATGTAGCAGCTACTACATCAGGATTGCCAGCCACAATCACTGCAACTTGAAAAATTAAACGCTCCATGCTTCCAGGCAAGGCATGAAGTGCGACGCATTATGTGTGACATCGTATTTAGAGAATTTGCCCATCCCCAGTAGTGCAGAATAGTCACATCTAATACAATTTAGTCTTCTCGAAATAGATCGAGACAGGTTGAATCATGGAAGTATGAACAGGGATTTGCACAATGCCCTGCAGTGATGATAGTGCGCAACCTGTTATCCAGCTATCTGTGAAAATGATCAAACATTGTATCGTACTTAAATTATTCAGAATAATTGACCACACAGCCTCACCAGATCTGCATAGACAGAGGAGTCTTGTGAAAGAGCACATTAAAATTATGAATGTTAGCCAGTGATATTCCTTATCTTGGGGGAAAAAAAATAATGTTTAAAGTCCAGAAAACTACCTTCATCTCAAAAAATAAATGTAACTGAAATTAAATATTTGTTCATTGCTAGTAGACTGGTTAAGGATACATCTGTTAATAAAAATTCCAAATAGGAAAGTGTACGTAGGGTTGATATTTTCTTGAATGACTTGACAAGGAATTACTACAAAGAGATGCGAAAATTTTGTGTTAGGAGTTATATGCAGATAGTGTGATAGGTTCTCACCCTTGACCTTAATTTAAACATTATTCTACATTTTAATGATTGTATATTTGCAGACACTCATAAGAAATTTATAGATTGATGATCTCCAGGATTGCCATCTGTGGTGGATGCATAAAACTTTACAGCCCAATTTCGTGATATAACTTTTTCATGATTTTAAATTATCAGGTTATGTTTTGAAAATTAATAAATTGGGAATGTTTTTAGTGTATTGTTGAAATCCATTTGCATTCCTGCAAAACCTATAAATTAATTCAAAATGTATAATGAACTATTAAAACCATTAAAGAAAAGAGAATTCCAAAATCTCGTATTAGTTCTACATCAGGAGTTTGCAAAAAATTTTGCTGTTTTAAGGGACAAATAATAAATTATTATTATTACAATTTTAATTGTGATGGAGCTAACATTCCGGTGGCTATTCGCCTAGCCATCTAATTACCCTTTTTCATATGATTTTTTAAAAGTTTTCTTTTATAATTGGAGTGTTAAATTCCTCCCCCACTTACTTTTCTGATTCACAAATTTTAATTTTAAACTCCTTAAGCATTTTTGCTAAATTATTCATCACTTCACTTGGCAGTTTGTTCCAATCTTTGACACCTTTACCAACAAAAGAAAAGTTTCCCACTCCTTTATGCATGAAATCAAGCACCAGTTTGAGGTCATGGTCGCCTTTCCCCTTCCATACACTGTTCCTAATTCTTTGCCCAATATCCCTCCTAGCTCCATCACCAACATATGCTCTGTACATTCCCAGTACTCTCTTCACCCTCCTCCTTTCCTCCAATGACTCCCAATGCAGCTCCTTTATCATGTCAGTTACTGACATTTTAGCTCAAAAGGGGAAAAAGAGAATATCAAGGGTATATTTGGAAGCCTGGTTAAACAAGGAAAATCAAATTTTTACAAAGTAATTGAACAAAATATGTCTTAATAATTACATTTAAATTATTATAATGTAGCGGTATGGTAGATCAATGGTTGAGGCACTTGGTTTCAAATGTTTGGGGTCTGGTCCCAGGTTCCTATCCCAGTGGGGCTACAAATTTTTAAGAGCTGTTTTTGATAATAAGAGTTATGCCAGGAAGTTCTGTGGTTTGAATTCCACATTAAACTATATGTCTAGAGGAAAGGAACTGGCTGTACTGCCTATGACGCAATGACTTAATATGCCTCGTGCAAGAGGATCCAATCAATCTTTGGGTTGTGGACCAAGTTAGTTATTTTTTTAAAAAAAATTACAATATGGAGAAATTATAACACTAATAAATGGGAAAGGCTTTTGGGCAGTGAAAATAATAAAAAAAGGGTTAGGGAAAATAATACCACCACTCAGAAAAATTGAAGGCAGAAGGGCAGTGACGAACATAGTATTACCGTGTTACAGTTTAACACCTTGTTGAGAGACATAAGTGGAGGAGCATGCTCGATATGGCCGACTGTATGATGGAGAATGCTGCGAGGAACAGATGGAGGGGTGTGGTGGAGGGGAGGGGAGGGGAAATGGGGTAATGAACCTGACTAATTTTTTTTATATATATAAATATATTTACCAAAAACCACCATGGCTTATGGAGGCACAACTCGGGTGCAGATAATGATGAAAGGTATGCACATGAATAAGGCAGCAATAATGGGAAAAACATTGAAAGAAGAAACAAATAAACAATAAGTGATGGGTTTATTGGTAGCATACTATCTGTGGTTCAGGATGCGAGGATGAATGGCGCCCAGGATAGGTCTGTAAGCTAGTTCTCATCGACTGAGTTTAGAAGCGGTGGTAGTTTGAACTCTGTAGATAGGAACTAGATTACAAACATTTCCTACACACCAGGCATCACCTGGCCTCAACCTTTGATAAGAACATATCAATAAATTGTTTTCTTGTTGCTTATTTATTTATTCTTTGATTTTTCCTATTATTGCTCCCTTGTTTATGTCTTTATTTATCATTATTATTCAATTTTATATACTTGTACTTATTTTTGGGTTCCGCCTCTACCAGCCGTATTATTTTCTCATTCTTATTGATAATTTACTCTGTTTTATTCAACGATTTCCACCCTCACTTCTCCCACCATGTTCTCCATAGTAGACCTGGTTGTACCCAGTGAATTATGTGTTAAACCGAATTATTGTAAAATTATGTTCATATTGTATTTAGTGTGTTTGTGACTGCCTGGTAAGTGAGTAGGAAAATGATTTAAGGCAGTATTTCCCTACCCTTCCTTATATATATATAACAACAACGAGCAGGAAAAAGCTTTAAGGCAATAAAACTAAGGAAGGATAGAGAAATATGACCCAACACTTACCACAGATGAAGGCGGCTGGGACGACGAACAAAAAACAAACACAAGAGAAGTGCAATATTTCGGCCTATAGCAGCCTTAAACGTGCAGTTCACCAGTCGGCTGTCTATGTGTACACATGTGACGCCGCCTGGTGCTTCATCTTCTGCAAATTTAATGCTGCTGTAGGCCGAAATATTGCACTTCTCTTGTGTTTGTTTTTTGTTCGTTGTCCCAGCCGCCTTCATCTGTGGTAAGAGTTGGGTCATATTTCTCTATCCTTCTGTAGTTTTATGTATATATATATATGATTACACTGCAGTTGTTTGAAATATAGTTCCTGTAATGGGAAGAGTGGAAATGGCTTCTTGAACTATATATCACCAAACTTTCTATAAAAATTGATTGCAAATCTTCATCTGTTAATATGGATCTGTATTGGTGTTATATGTATTCCATCCTTCAAAACGCCTGTCTACACAGGTAGGTACTGTCAAATACAGATTTGAACACCCAAGTATATGATCTTAAATGAACAAATTTTTTAAAAAAGTAAATAATTCTGTCAGTTTTCCCATGAAATATGGCTTTAGTTAATTATCAGTGGAAAAGTCACTTACAATTAAAGTTTGGGAGAAAGCTCCTATATTGTGCCAGCAAATAGGTTTTGAAATACGGAAATGTATCCATAAACATCAAGTTCCGAAAATTTTGGCTCGTGTTGTATTTGGAGCCCTGAACTAAATACACTTTTCTTAGTAATTTTGTTATTACTATAATCTTGTATACTTTCAGTTTTAAATTTCTTCACCATCTACTTTTGTGATTTATGAATTTTAATTTTAAATTTCTTAATCGTTTTTTTTGTAAATTATTCATTATTTTTCTTGGTAACTTATTCCAGTCCCTGACTCCCTTACCCACAAAAGAATTTTTTTTTTTCACTCCATTATGCATAAAATCGAGTGCCAACTTATGGTCATGGTCATCTTTCACCTTCCTGCAATGCTCCAAATTCTTTGGCCAATATCCCTCTAAGCCCCAACACCAACATGTGCCCTGTACATTCCCAGCACACTCTTCACTCTCTTCCTGTCTTTCAATCACAGCTCCTTATTTATCATATCAGTTACTGACTAGGTCCTGTGCCCCCTCCAAAATGTGGGTCCCAAACTACACCGCCATATTCAACCAATAGCATAACCAATGTTTTCAACCCAATTCTTTAACTTATCTCATACATCCTCTTATCACCCTCTCCAGTAAATGAAGGATTTTATAACATTTTCCTACCACCTGCTCAGCTGAGTTTTTTTTTGTCAAACGTTATGCCAAGATATTTATACTTTAAGCCTTTAGCAAGCAGTTCTGTCCACACCCTATAATCAATCTTTAGTTTTTATCTGTATACTTAATAAGCTGACTCTTCTTGGCATTTATCTTCAATCCATGTCTATCTGCTCAATTAGGTATTCTATCCAGGTCACCCTGCAGCTATTCAGTTTTCTTCCATTTTGATCCTGTGAGATACCATTGTGTCATCTGCAAAGAACCTGAATTCTGACTGTAGGCTATTAGAATGGCAATAGTAGTAGTAGTAATGTTAGTAGTAATATTAGGGACAATAGCAGTAGTAGTAGTTTTAGTAGTGGTATGGTACCCATTCTGCTTAATAACAGTAATAGTTATTGGAAGTTGAATCAAAATTTTCTATTTTCTTTCATTCATTGTTTATACGTTATATATATATATATATATAAGAGAAATGCAATATTTCGGCCTACAGCAGCCTTAAACGTGCAGAAGGTGAAGCCCCAGGCGGCGTCACATGTGTACACATAGACAGCCGACTGGTGAATGGCGTCTCAGGCACGGATGGTAGTTTAGGTGGTGGGAGGGGGGGGGTAAGCTCAAATATTAGATCGATACTGATAACGATATGTTATTATTGAAAGAGATGAAAAATAACTGGGTGGGGATATGTATATATATATATATAACTATAATTGAAAAGTAAAATAAATGTAAGTAGCATGGAAAATAGTAAATACAGAACTAATGAGGCCCATCCAGTTGCAAATCCTTGACACCAGACATCCTCCTGGCCTCAATCTCCAATAATTTTCCCCTAACAATACGGTCTATACTAACAATGAGGCCCATCCAGTTGCAAATCCTTGACACCAGACATCCTCCTGGCCTCAATCTCCAATAATTTTTCCCTAACAATACGACCCCCTCTGAACTTCGTAGATGGGAACTGTCCTAACATGCCAGTTCCCACAAAATCAATAATTTACGGTCTATACTAACAATGAGGCCCATCCAGTTGCAAAACATGCCAGTTCCCACAAAATCAATAATTTGAACATCTGTTTTTCAGTTAGAGCAATCAGAGTTTTCCCTAACAATACGACCCCCTCTGAACTTCGTAGATGGGAACTGTACTACCAGAATATCCTTGACACCAGACATCCTCCTGGCCTCAATCTCCAATAATTTCTGCCCACTAGACCCAGCACTTATTATCTATACCATTTATATATTTATTTTTTTTTTTTTTAGTTCTGTATTTACTATTTTCCATGCTACTTACATTTATTTTACTTTTCAATTATAGTTATATATATACATATATCTATACCCACCCAGTTATTTTTCATCTCTTTCAATAATAACATATCGTTATCAGTATCGATTATCGATCTAATATTTGAGCTTACTCCCCCCCCCCCCCACCACCTAAACTACCATCCGTGCCTGAGACGCCATTCACCAGTCGGCTGTCTATGTGTACACATGTGACGCCGCCTGGGGCTTCACCTTCTGCATGTTTAAGGCTGCTGTAGGCCGAAATATTGCATTTCTCTTGTGTTTGTTTTTTGTTCGTCGTCCCAGCCGCCTTCATCTGTGGTAAGTGCTGGGTCAAAGCTTTTTCCTGCTCATTGTTATTATAACGGTCCCACGGCCTCCTTCTGTGCTGTCTTGCTCGTTCCTATCTCGTCGTTCTTTATCCTTTGTCTTTCCATCTTTCCCTTCTTGTCGTGTTAACATCACTCTGCTTTTCCATTTTGTAATTTCAGTACAATGATTCCGAATGTTTTCTGCACCTACTCTGCAGTTTAATTAGTATTTATTTTCTTTCTAAATATCTATAATTATTGTTTTTTTGTACATTTTTGCTTTTGCGATCGGCATTTCTTTGTTTATTCCGTTTCGCGCTTATCGACTTTTCTCTATGATATTAATCACTCTGCCCGATTTTCCCAATGTTTGTCCGTACAGCACGAATATTAATATTTTTCACATTTTTTCAGATGTGTTGTAATTTATAATCTTTTTTCTTCCCGCGATCGGTTCTTTCTTATTCCATTTCGCGATTTTTCTGAAGTATCGTTTTTGGACGATTTTTCCGCTGTTTCTTGATACAAAACACTGTCCCCTGTTTTTTTTCCCCCCTGTGTTGTATCCTTTGCACCATATTCAGATATTCCCTTTGTGACACTTAGCCTTTCTTCTCAACAGTTGTTTGGACAGTTTTGGGCCTCATCATTCATATTAATCTATTTCCCCTAACATGTCACCCATAGATTCATACATCTCGTCCTACAAGTTTCACGCCTTCCGCCTTGCAAAACTGCGTTCACATACACTCTTCCTTCAATCTTGCCTCTCTCTAAACATTCCTCCAAACGGATTAACCATTAAACTCCCTGTCTCTGGCTGCCATCCACAAATTCACCCACCACTCCACATCTTTCGCTTTACACAATCACTTAACTTCACCAGACTTGTCCTTCAACAGCTCTTGTTCAAAACAGACTGGCATTCTGCTCAGCTTGTCTCCCTACACAAAATTCTTTGTCTTTCTGCCCCAAATAAAATTAATCATTTACAGCAGATTCTATCAGAGTGTATACAGATCTTAGCAAAACAAGCACAAAAACATCTACGCAAGCTTTCTGCACTTGCAAAAAGTTACCTGGCTATGGGTCTACCCCTACCTCACCAACATCCCAATCATCCTCAACATACTCCTACAGCTCCCTTGATTTCCAAAACCCCTTGTCTTGCCCACATTTTCAATCTCCCCCACCCATCCCCTCTACCACCCACACCAAAAGCCGCCACTCTACCTCCTGCTAAACCACAGCAGTCTGTGGTGAACCTTTCATCATCTCCGTTAACAGAATCTCAACTCTCTGTTCTCTCGAAGGGATTGTCATTTTCCCCAACCCCGAAGTTTGACCATGCTGCTTTGGTCCGGGACTCTTTAGCGTTCTGTCGCACTCTCCAGTGGCGTTACCACTTTGCCAACCGGGATCATAATGACTTCAGCATGATGAGATTGAGCCCTGCCTAGAGCGTTTCAAACCTCCATCCAAACTAGATCCACCTCTCCTTCCTCAACACCATCCACTCCTTATGTTCCAGGAATTCCTCACATCCAACCTGTCCTCAAAATCTTTTCTCAACTTCATTTCCCACTCCAACAACCTCAGTATTAATGAAACCCGTGCCATGAGAGATCTGTCTAAGAACAGGAACATCATTATTCTCCCAGCTGACAAAGGCTCAACGACCGTAGTCATGGACCGCTGTGACTATGAGGCCGAAGCTTTGAGACAGCTCTCTGACACCAACACATACCTTCCACACCCTACAGATCCTACAACCTCAATATGCCAACAAGTACGCTCTCTCCTTGACCTCCAAGGCCCCTTACAAGGACTCTCCCCCAACTCTTTGTCCCTCCTTACCCCACAGAATCCCCGTACCCCCACCTTTTACCTTCTTCCCAAGATCCACAAAACTGGAAATTCGGGGAGACCTATAGTTGCGGCTTATGGGTCTCCTACAGAACGGATTTCAGCTTTTGTGGATCAGCACCTCCAGCCTTTTGTACAGGACCTCCCTTCATTCATTAAAGACACCCCACACTTCCTTGAACGACTTTCCACAGTCCCCACTCCTCTACCACCTGACTCCTTCCTTGTCTCCATAGATGTCTCTTCCCTTTACACCAACATCCCTCATGGACAGGGCCTCAGCTCCATGGAACACTTCCTGGAAATGCGACCTCCCGGCAGCCTCCCCAAGACATCCTTCCTCATTTCCTTGGCTAACCTCATCCTGTCTAACAACTACTTTTCCTTTAATTCACAAATTTACCACCAGTTACGTGGTACTGCAATGGGCACTCGCATGGCACCTATCCTATGCAAACCTTTTCTTGGGCCGTCTGGAACAACGATTCCTCAGCAATCTTCCCATTAAACCTCTTGTGTGGTTCAGATACATAGACGACATCTTTATGATCTGGACCCACGATGAGCATCATCTAATAGACTTCCTCAACTCCCTAAACAACCACTCCATCAACTTTACTTGGATGTACTCCCATACTCATGTTACCTTTCTTGATGTTGACGTTTCCTTGCATAACGGGCGCCTACATACTTCTGTTCATATCAAACCGACCAATCTACAGCAATATCTTCATTTCAACAGTTGTCATCCCTTGCACATCAAACGTTCCCTTCCTTACAGTCTGGCCCTCCGTGGCAGGCGAATCTGCTCTGATGAACAATCTCTTTCCCAATACACAGAAAACCTGTCTGGAGCTCTCATCTCCCGGAGCTACCCTCCTGACTTAGTACACAAACAAATCTCCCGTGCCATAGCCCTTCCTTCACACAGCCACTCCAAGTCAGTACCCCTTGATACTAACCACAGCCCCGCCTTCATCACTCAGTACTTCCCTGGTCTCGAGTCCATTAACCTAATCCTTCGCCGTGAACATGATTTTCTACGTTCCTTCCACGGGATGCGCACCATCCTCCATAAAATTCTACCCACTGCCCCTCGCACATGTTTTAGCAGACCACCTGAATTTAAGTAATATCTTGGTCCACAAGTACTCACCAAGTAATTCGCCCATACTGCCACAGGGTTCATTCCCATGCAATAGACCCCGTTGTAAAACATGCAGCATGCACCCAGCCACTACCACTTACTCCAATCCTACAACAGGTGAGACATTCCCTATCATTGGTCATGCTACTTGCATGACAACACACCTCATATACCAACTGACATGCCTCCATTGCTCCAGCTCATATATAGGCCTCACAACCAATCCCCTAGCTATCAGAATGAATGGCCACAGGCAGACGGTCTATACTAACAATGAGGCCCATCCAGTTGCAAAACATGCCAGTTCCCACAAAATCAATAATTTGAACATCTGTTTTTCAGTTAGAGCAATCAGAGTTTTCCCTAACAATACGACCCCCTCTGAACTTCGTAGATGGGAACTGTCCTACCAGAATATCCTTGACACCAGACATCCTCCTGGCCTCAATCTCCAATAATTTCTGCCCACTAGACCCAGCACTTATTATCTATACCATTTATATTTTTTTTTTTTTTAGTTCTGTATTTATTATTTTCCATGCTACTTACATTTATTTTACTTTTCAATTATAGTTATATATATACATATCCTCACCCAGTTATTTTTCATCTCTTTCAATAATAACATATCGTTATCAGTATCGATTATCGATCTAATATTTGAGCTTACTCCCCCCCCCCCTCCCACCACCTAAACTACCATACGTGCCTGAGACGCCATTCACCAGTCGGCTGTCTATGTGTACACATGTGACGCCGCCTGGGGCTTCACCTTCTGCACGTTTAAGGCTGCTGTAGGCCGAAATATTGCATTTCTCTTGTGTTTGTTTTTTGTTCGTCGTCCCAGCCGCCTTCATCTGTGGTAAGTGCTGGGTCATATTTCCCTATCCTTCCTTAATTTTATTGCCTTAAAGCTTTTTCCTGCTCATTGTTATTATATATATATATATATATAAGATACGAATATACGTAAATGTAAAAGAGTGGAAATAAGGGCCCAGATTAGATACTAGGTGCTGGGCTATATTGCATGTGGAAAATAAATAAATAAAATATTAGAATGACAAATAGCATTTGTCCCTATGCACTACTCTGTGACACACTCATATTCATTTCCACCTCTTTTGATAATGTATTTCCTACTCTAACATTTTGCTTTCTGGCTTTTAAGATTTCCTCTATCCAGAAAGTCACTTTTTCATGGGCTCCAATAGTTTTCAACTTATTAAATACCATTTTAAGGTTTGCTCTGTAAAATGCCTTAGAAAGATCTAGTTCTACACTATCATCTTGGCCTCTCCTGTCCATTTTACTTGAAATATCTTGCATACAGCCCACCATCTGAGATCGACATGAATATCCTGGTCTAAATCCTTGTTGTCAGTTTGCAAACCAGTTTATTTGCTCATTGACATTTCTGCTGTGGTCTCGATCATTTTGCCTATCACTAATGTCAAACTAATTGTCCTTTAGTTCTTCACCCCTTCTTTATGAACCAGTCTACTAGTAAGTAGAAAGACTAGACTCATTTTAAATAAAATTTCAGGCTAATGTACAATATTGTGTCCCACTATCTTTAATACATCACTGACCCCTTTGCGCTTTTTTGGCTTTCTGAGCTCCTTCATAATTTCCTGAGGTTCTATGCTCTTCTGGTTTGTTCCCTCACTGCTGAAAAATAATTGCTTTTATATATATGAGAGTAAGTGAACTATTCGTATGGTCAAACCAACCACTGCATTGCACTTTGCTGTATTGATTTTATGATGAATGCTGTGGGAATGCATTAGTATGCATTTAAACACTGTATTTGTTACTATTAATTAAAACAAATATAATGATTTTTAAGATTTGGATTTTGTACAGACAGCTATGTAATTTATTGGTATAGAAAGTACCCGGTATATAACCCATAACATTAGCTGTCACTGTATATAGTTTTGATGAAATCCATTGGTTAGATTTTGATGGATGCTTGCACAGACTAAAGTTCCGGAATTTACAGTTTTGGTCCCTGTGTGACCGGGAAGTCACTAGGCTGGATTGTGTATGTTGTGTGAAGATATAAGCCACTGCAGTCTCGCTGAAATCCATCTGTTAGTTGTCATGAGATGGGTGCACAAACAAACTAAAATTATCATTTTTGGCCTCTGTATCGTCAGAAAGTATGTTACAGACTTGGATAAAATGTGTCATATATGACATAAGTTAGCTATATGTGCAATTTTCCATGACTGAAATGTGATGGACATTTAATCTAAACTGGAATGGAGAATTCATACTATATGATTTGTCACCATCTACCTACCATTTCCGTTTACGAATTACAACTTTAAACTCCACAAAAAAAAAAAATCCTCTTCCTTTTCTCCAGAAATTATGGGCCAGCCATTCCAGCTGTTTTAGCACTATTCACAATGTTTTATTATTATTATAAGAAAAGTTACAGCCATAAAAATATTTTTTGTGTGTTTTATTTTTATTATTATTATTATTATTTTTTAAAAAATAAGATATAATTGACTCTAGTTTCCTCTGATGCTAGTCATTTGTTGTAACAGCATTAAGGTAATCGTATAAATAAAGCTTGACTGGACACAAGGAAGACAGGGTACACCAACTAAATAACAAAATTATAAGACAAATAAAGAAAACTTCACACAATACAACCCCATCATCACACCACAATAGATCAACTCCAGATAATACACCACAAAATAGAAATAAATGGCATGTCATGACATACATCAACAAAGACACATACAAAATTGCAAATATATTCAAAAAACAGGGACTAAAAGTAGCATTCAGAACAGATAAACAATACATTAAAACATTAAAAACAACACACAATCAAATAAATACCACAATTCAGGAATATACAGGCTAACATGCAATGAATGCGAAGCACAGTACATAGGACAAACATGCAGAAAATTCGAAACCAGGTACAAGGAACATATAAGAGCTCTAAAATATAACAACCATTCAACATTTGCAGAACACTTACAAGAACACAACCACCACCCAACAAATATTGACTCAGACATGCAAATACTCACCATAAACAACAACAAACCACAAATACTAACATTCCAAGAAAACTACCACATACAAAAAGCACTAACAGAAGGAAAACGAATAATAAATGAATACACAAACCTCACAGACCCAACACTATACAAAACACTGAAGCTAAAATAAAATAGAAACATCGACACAGAAAAACAACAGTAAATATGGACATACAAAACAACTACTGAAATCATTTATATTTGAAAAAAACCACCAAACAATAGAAGACTGAAAAAACAAAACAGCACCGCATAACTACAAAAACTCCATGCTTAGTAAACAAAACAGAACGGCCATTTGCAAGTAATAACAAACACATAGTGCAGTGCAACAAAGTGTAGTGTTGTGAATCTCAAACATGAAGACACTTCCCTCCGAAAATGCAAAAGCACTGATGCTGAGAATGGAGCTAAAAGTAATACAATAGACCACAAAATGTAAGTAGATTATAAGTTAGATAATAATTGATTCCACTGTACAAACCACAAACATAACCTGCTTACAACTTTTGTACATAATTAACAGAAAAAACCCGCTGAAGATGCTTCTGCAAAAGAAGTGAAACGCGTACGGGAGACAAATAAACACAAAAAAGTCAATTGCTTTGGTGTAATTTATTTATTAATATTATCAGCAATTGAGGAAAAAATGATCCACAATATCCAGATATTAAAGCTTGACTGACTTCACTTTTGACCATCTGTGGTACTTAAATAGAAAAAAAAGGAACACACTTTCAAAATACTTTAACCACTTAGTTTCCTGAATTTTGACAGTCATTTCTGGATCGTAGATTTCACAAATGACAATACAATCAAAGACTTCTGTAGATGAAATAATTAATTTCCGTGCTCCCTGGGTGAGGCTGTATCCTTTGTATTAGAGGGCAACATTTCATCTGACATGCTCAGGCCTCATTCTAGAACGCAACTGTGCTGAGGAGTGTTTCACACGCTCCACCAAACACAGCTGACTTCCCATCTGGGACGTTTGGTGTTCTGGAAAGTTTGATCAGACCAGCTAATCAGGAGAGTGTAGCTGTCTTGTGGTTGTTTTCTCAGTGGGAATTATGTGTGAATAGTGCCAAATGTTGCTAGTATTGCTATTGAAGGCTTCTGCAGCCAAAATTAACAGTTTCCATACTCCAGGAGTAGTGCAGTACTAAATGCCAACGTTTTGGCTGGCTTGCTTCATTCAGTCATCTTGCGTGGCAGAAATGTCCTGTGACGTGTTTCACACACTGTACGAAACACAACTAACTCCCCATTTTGAACATTTGGT
Organism: Vandiemenella viatica; assembly: GCA_031002005.1. Classification (NCBI taxonomy): domain Eukaryota; kingdom Metazoa; phylum Arthropoda; class Insecta; order Orthoptera; family Morabidae; genus Vandiemenella; species Vandiemenella viatica. Next base: position 181,685,510 of record JARYHS010008075.1, on the reverse strand, counting down.
GTTCTGGGTCCATCAAACCTTTTCAGAACACTCGGTGTCGCAGATGTGTTTCACAGAGTGTGTGAAACACATCGTAGCACAGTTCCACACTAGAAGTTCGATGCAGGTCAGCATTGAATACTAAGATGACATGTCACTCAGAGGACATGGAAACTAGTTTTACTTATCCTGGAACAACTGGTTAGATGTGTAAACGCTTCAAAACCAGATAAAAGTTTTCATGAATAAAATTGCAGGTTGATTTCTGTTGTTTCCTAGAATTTAGTGCATTTCCTTATGACACAAAGTTTCATTATATTTTGATGTCACCATAGACAGCTATACCTTCATTATCGAGTCAAAAGGTAGTTGGTTTAGGGCTTAGTGTTCTCCTGAAATAACATTAACATTATTCAGATCACGAAGGAGCACTAGAAGTTTTTTTTTAGTTTTTTTATTTGAGAATAGCTGGTGCCCATGACTTTGTTTGATTTGTGTGTGTGTGTAATTTTGATTGATAACTACCGACATGCAACCATCTTAGTGCTCAATGGCTGATACCACACACAAATCCAAGTGATCTGTACAGGGTATTTATGACTGCAAAGTTAAATATAGGGACACACATGTATTTGGTCAAAATGTATGCCTTCGGTCGACTACATTCATCCTTCATATTTCCCACATTCACACAGCTACCGACATTTGGCTTATGTTGTGCGTGATGTGTGGCTCCTTGCTACTACCACATACTAACTCCAGTGGCCTGTGCTAGGTAGTTGTGGATGAAAAGTGAGATATAGGGACATACATATCTTTGGTCAAAATATGAAAGTTCCCCAGGTAGACCACTTTCAACCACCATATCTCCCACATCCTCATGGCTATTGGCATACCACCATAGTGCACGATGCTATAAACCAGTGGTCTGCAGTATTTAGTTATGGCAGCAAAAAGAAATATAGGGACACACATGTCTTTGGTTGAAATATGAAAATGTCCCTGACTGACCACTTTCAACCACCATATCACCCACACCCTTGGAGTAGCCAGAAGTCGGCCAGTGTTGTGCATGATGGGAAATTCCATGCTACTACCACACACAAACACCAGTAATCTGCACTAGTCAGTGATGACTGCAGAGTGAAATATAAGGAAATTTTTATATACATATAATAATTTTAACACTTGTCAAAAATGACGTGTATCATCTTCGATTGTAGTAGGAATTTATTATTGAAAAGCTTGTAAGGAAAAACAATAATAATTTTGATGATATTTTCATGATATCAATTCCTTATTCTGGTTAGATTATCAGAGTATTTGGCTAGGATTTATTTACAAAGTAAATGCATTTTACTTTAAATGTCAGAAAGTATACTTTCAAAAATGGATATTTGTTATTTATTTGACTGATACAGTTTGTGATTAAGTATGTTTAGTGTAAACTTTCTCTGAGTTTTTAATAAATATCTTCTGCCACAAAAAATTCTTCGGTTATGTTTTAACTTAGTTCTTATAACTGATACAGATAATATAGCATAAACATCAATTTCTGCATCTAGTTATCATAAACAAACAAAAAGTAATACTTAAATGTAAACGAACATACAATTGCAACTTTGAAATGTATGACTGCCTCTCATTAATTTTTTTCTTTATCTCTGCTCTTCATAGTTTGTGTAGTTACTTTCACAACAATTACGTTTTATCTGGCAATGCAGTTACATTTCCTTTTAACACCATAAGTGCAAGAAAAATCAAATTCAATTATTTATTTGAAATTTATACCTCCTTTTAATGTTATAAACGCAAATAAAGTCAGTACAGTTATTCAATTGAATTTCACTGACTATCCAAGCAGCGCTGTGGTGGCACGCAGTGTAACTAACACTGCGGACATTATCGATACTCGCCGGAGGTTGCCGATCTATTCAGCTGAGGGCAGTCTCCAGGCTCGATGCATTTTATTACAGGGGATTAGATTTTTTTTTTTATCCCAAATAATTTTTGTGAATTTTGACAGGGCAACCAGGGTGGTGCTGGAGACCAGGGCAATCACAACCACCACAACGGGCACGGGCCGAGCGCCAAGCGTGTGCGTCTGCAGCAGCCGGGCGCCGGCGGCATGACCGCGGCCCAACAGCAGCAGCAGCAGCAACAGCAACAGCAGCAGCAACAGCAGCAGCAGCAACAGCAACAACAACAGCAGCAGCAACAGCAGCAGCAGCAGGCAGACTTCCACCAGCAGCAACAGCAGCAGGCGGCAGCCGCAGCGGCGGCCGCGGCGGCGGCCATGATATACACGTCCACGGCGAACACTCAGCCGCAGAACTCCTTCCAGCGTTTCTGAGTCACGGCCTAGCAAATCCTGCAACGACGGTCACTTCGGGCAGGTGTCTAATATTGCCAATCAAAAAATTTTTTTAAATAATCAAACAGAAAGGTAACAATTGAAAGAAAGAACTGCCGTGAGGCAATATTTATATGGAAAAGGATTGATAAAATACACCCAACACTCACCAAAGTTGAAGGGAGGAAGGCAGCAGCAACACAAAACAATACACAAACACAGAAAATACAATACAATACAATTCTATGAGTGCCCGTGTTGACCGCCAGGCTTGCGCTAGCTCGGCCACTTGTTTATTTAACTTGGCAAAGGGTTTACCCAAAAATACTGTATTTTCAACTTTGGTGAGTGTTCGGTATGTTTCATCAATCCTTTCCGTATAAACAGAAAGGTAATTTGGATTGAACCTGATTGATGGATTCTATCAAAGCATCTTCATTTAACTTTTATTTTATGGTGTTCAAGATTTAGTGAGCTGTATCAAGTACCTGTGTCTTAAAGCTGACAGCAGTGAGGTCACAAGATACATATTTGATCAATGAAACTGCTTTTTAGCGCAGATCATTACACGGAATTTCTAAAAAGTGATCATTTATTTGCTTTTATCTCATGTTTTATAATTTTTTCAATATCGCAGCATATTTTTATGGTATTTAGTCTACACGATGTAACAATATATTTCTACTATTGACTTCAACATGCTTCAGATGTTGTACAAATATTTATAGAACTTTGTGAAAGAAATTGTTTTAGTGTTGTCAGTAGCATTCAGGTATAAGCAGACTAAACCTAATACTGGAAGAGAGGTGTTAGATGTCTCTGAGAGCATTGCTAACACATGTGCAATATTGATTTAAGTAATTACTACATTAGTAGCTTCTGCAATTGCTTTGCCTATCCTCAGTGGTTTGATTAATTATAAAAATATTTCAATTTTGGTATCAGTATATATGTGTTTTGGTTGGTAAAATCACAGGCCAGAACAACTGTCATCACATTTCAGTTGTTTGTCCCATTGGGTTTAATTCTTTCTCTATCCAAAACTGCTGGCAATGATCTTCACATCATTCTTTAATGGTGTTCATACGATAGTTTGAGTTCCAACATTGGTTACTTCTACATCAGTCATTCACCCATTTCTTATTTGTTACTAGTTACACAGTTTATTTCCTTATTTTACCCACTTTGTTTATTTACTGTGAGTGCTCTTTGCATTGCTGTGCTGTGCATAGAGTTTATTTCGTCAGGCAAAATTACAGGCTTGGCATGTGTGTATCTCCTGAAAGTTGTACAGTGTAAGATGGGCCTGCTGTTAATTATCAGTAACTCCGATGGATTTGGATACTTTTTCTTTGAACGAGACTTCTTGCGACCTCTGTGGCTTTTTTAAATATTTTTTTAATGAGCGCTATGTGTCTAATTATTTTTTGTACTGTTATTTCATAGTATAATTACATATCATTTTTGTTTCAGACCTGCAAAGAATTATATAATAATTGTTTTTATTTAATTCAGAAATTTCAAATATATGTATTTATTTTTATCAACAGAGCTGTATATAGACAGGCATCTACAGTCTAAGATGCTTTGTGCCTAAACAATTATACAAAATGTTTGCACTGAATATTTTTCACTTATTACCTTTGTAATCTGAACATTTTGTGATGGATGTTTGATACGTCTTCCATCAGTTGTTAAAGAAAATGAGGAAGTCACAATCTTGTTGAAAATTTTGAAACATTTTTGATGTACCAGAAGTATTTATTTCAGTAGTTATATATTTATATTCAATAGAAATGAAATTAATGTTGGAGGAAAAACCATTACTTACCAAAGAAGATGGCAGGATACCATCAAACACATTCAGGGCATTGAGTTTTTTGTGTGTAAAGCCCTCAACAACAGAGCAACACTACATGAATAAGGGGGAAGCCCTGAATGAACACTAATTTAATGAATTCTTGGTAGGTCACCCTGCGTTTCACTTAACGCTTCTTTTTGTATACAAATGCAGAAATAACTCCCACATCATTTCTGCATCATCTGCAATTCCAGTTTCTACTTTTGGAAATGGTGGCCTATAACTGTCAACTGGTCCTGTAAATACAAAAAATGATGGGGTTAACACGAACACAGAAATACTTACAGCCGATGGTGTTTATTCGTCAAATTTGTCATCTCAAAAAGTTTTTTTTTACACATTTAATAAATTTCCATATATGCACCATTATTCACTCAGCAAATGTCCAGTCGAAATCCAGCTTCTTTTTTTTTTTTTTTTTAAACTGCTTAACGTCTCTTACCAGCGAGGTCTTTAGAGACGGGGAAAGGATGGGGGGCAAGGAGTGGGAAGGAATTCGGGCGGACTTTTGAAGGAAGCATCCCGGCATTTGCCTGGAGTGATTTGGGAAACCATGGAAAACCCTAATCTGGATGCCCGGACGGGGATTCGAACCGTCGTCCTCCCGAATGCGAGGCCAGAACGCTAACCGTTACACCACCACGCTCAGTTCCAGCTTCTGCCCAAATGTTAGATAACATATCTTCTTATCAATTTTTTTTTAAATTTATTATGTAATCAGCATACAAGGTTATCATCAAAAAGAGGTTCTATGCATGAAAATAGTAAATGCACGCTGCTTGGTGATCTTCATTTGTCTCCTCCTCTAGTCCCAGAAGGCAGGAGGGCCAACAAATCCCTGAAAACACACACAAAAATCCAAACACACTACACGATATTTCGGTTTGCAATCTTAATCATGTCTGAGGTGAGACATATCGCAGGGTGGAGATGTGTATTCAACGGGACCTTTGATTCATGTTCCAGGTCCCAATGTGTACACATCTTCCCTCTGCCGTATGTCTCACCTCCGACTCGATCAAGGTTGCCTTTTGTGTGTGTGTGTTTTCTTGTGTTCGTCTGGTCCTCCTGCCTTCATCTGGAATAAGTGATGGGTTATTTCTCCCTGTCATTTCTTGTTTTCAGTGCTTAATGGTAGTTTCATTGTCACCATATTTTCTGCTACAGTTGTAATTTCTTCATTAATCCTTTCCTTTGAGTGTTGTAGGTCACAAATGTTTTTTAAAAAACTATGTTTTTGATGCATCTCCACCAAAAAAAATCACAAGGTGTCAGGTCTGGACTCCTTAGAGGCCGGCGTATAGGTCCTTGCCAGCCTATCCTTCTGTGTGCAAATTTTATATTTAAAGCCTGTCTGACAAACACGTTAAAGCCATCTTGTAAGAAATGAATTCATTGTACATTTTCTAGTTCATTCAGCTGAGGAAAGAAATAGTTGTTTCACATATTGAGATATATGAGTCCATTAATAGTCTTTTCACCATGGAAGAGAGGCTCTATGATGACATTTTTCACTCCATCACACCAAACATTAAACCTCGGTGAGTTGTATCATTTTTCAAAAATTACATGTGTTTTTTCAGATACCCATATTTGTGCACTCTGTCTCTTAACATACCCATCTCATTCGTGTGGAATGTAGGTATGTGTCTGTAAAATTATATTATCTAAAATGATTGTTTTTCGTTAACTTTAACATTTCTACAGCGAAACTGAAATGTTTTTCTGCACCATTAGGTTTCAATTCCTGCAGTAGCTGTATTTTACATGCATGTAATTTCAATCTTTTGAATAAAATTTTGTGAATTGTTGTTTTCAGAATCCTTAATTCTAGGGTTTGATGAGCCATAGACTTGTTAGGACTTCTGATTATAGATTGTCTAATTGTTTCAGCCTTTTCATCTAATACTCAGGATGCCAGTTGATTTCTACTTGACAACAGATCCAGTGGCTTTGACTTGATTGTTCAATGTTGTATATTATTCTCAGGTAGTACGTATTTTCCATATTCACATCAAAATGCACGTTGAACTGAAGTTACGGGCTTAAATTCAGCCAGCAACAAAACACATTTTGATTTTTCTTTATTAGGCAACATAGTAATGTACTACATACACCTCAGTAACAATACTAATGCTTAAGTTGACGTTACAATTGCTGCTACACAAACTTATGGGTTGGAGGCAATCAGGGCTACCAATGTTACATCTCAAACTTCCCCTACTGTCTTCTTCTGAATTTCTGAAACCCCACCATTCTTTTATGTTGACCCTGCATACTGGTAATACAGATGTCCCTGATGTTTTGTCCATTATGTTTCACATCTTTTTTAATCACCTGATGTAATTTTCTATTTCACAAAGAAAAGTCTTGTTGTATGTTCGATAGTGCTAGTTTGATAACTTTTACTTCTTAAGCTATTTCTGGAAACTTCACAACTTGCACAAATATCATCTGACTTTCACCATTACAGCACTTATTCAAAAAATGAGTGATTCTTCAGTGTTGGTAGAGGATCCATTTTAATGGTGCCTTCTAACTGGCTTTCTGTCAGAATTTATAGGCATAACATTACTTTCATCACTGTTCATTCCTCTTAAATCTCTGAACATTATTCTGTGCGCATTTAGAACTTTTACTCTGGGCCGAATAAAAAAAGTGTGGATGAAACAAGTGTCTTCCTTGTGTGGTAAGGAGCATCTTTATGTGATTTTCACTCCAAATTAATGCCTTGCTTCTGTTGATTCCACTCTGAGGTAAATTCTAACTAGGCAGCTGAACTGGCTCGAGTTTTGGTGATTGGTGACTCCCGCATCATGTGTGACTTAATCTTCTGCAGACAAAGAGCACACCGCCAACAATTTTGATGAGTTGTCTGCATCTACAAGTGATGGTTCCGTCTTTTACCCTTATTTTCATTTTAGTTAATTTGTTAATTGATTGCCATTGGATAATGTGTGGAAATGAACAGATATGTGGGCATGTATAGGAACTAGATTTCTTTTTTGTAGTATTTAGTTTTATATTTATAATTATGTTTGCTGTGAAACAAGTTACTGCTTCATATTTTCATCACTTAATTATTGATTACATTCAAACTGGACAATCAGATTTAAAAGCACATCAGTTTTCCATTTTTTTTAAAAAAAACCAGAATTATTATTTGTAATATCACTGTGGATGCCTGAATTCAAAATAAAAACAAATATACAAACAATGTTTCAAAAACTTGGTTACTATGATGCAGTTCTTTAATAATCCTCTGCACACAAGTAGAATTTTCACTGTTGTAGAAGTCGGGGAAGTTTGAAAGGAGACAAAGCAAATCCTGAAACCTCAACCTGTTATGTGAGGTTTACACAAAGCTGTGATCACTTTCTTTCATATATTTGAGTCTGAATCTCAGACCTATAGTATTGATCCATTAACAACAGTGGAGTAGGAAGAAATTTCGCGAGGTTTTACTGAGACAGAAAGATAAAAATAAATCCATCACACACCAAAAATTTAATGCAGGGACTACAGTGACAAAAAACACTATACAAACAGACAAAAACACATTGTTTTGGGCCATACCCCTCCTCATGAGAGCAGGCACATATTGCTCAACCATCACTGCATTCCTCCCTCAGTCAACTTTTGATGAGTGATGGGTTTATTTTATCTTTCCATTCCATGTTATGAACATTTGTTATTTTCTCACAGGTGAGGTCCATTTTCCAGTCGTGTTTCTGGTTCTTAGATAGTAGCTTATTAGGGATGGTCTAAAATCATCAACTTTGTCAGTCTCTCATGTCTTTATTTTTCTTACATGTGAATGACAAGTTCTGAATAACTGTTTCCAAAATGTGGGACTGAAAAAGGTTATTCTGTTTTGAAGTCCCTTCATTGTTGTGGAACCCCTATAGAATATCATTTTTCATAATTTTAGTTATTAATCACAGTTTTTGCTCAGTGAAACACGTAACCTGTTGAAGCCTGAAGGGTAACATATCCGTTAATGAAACAGAGATCTGTGAGAGATGGACAGACAGAGGAACAATAACAATGTGACTCCTTTTCCCTTTGGGTACAGAACCCAGTACGGGAGAAGAAAGAAGTCACAACAACTGTGTGTCCTATCCCAGATAAAAACCGGTAACTTTTGGTCTCAACCTGAAACATTGAGCACACGGGTTCATACCCGAGGCAAAGAGCGGCTCCCACCACACGACTTGATAGCATATAGACAGTCAGCAACTCACACTAGAAATGACAAAACTCCACTGCTGTGGAGTTCAATGAAAAATCAAACTGTTATACACACAGCTTTAAATGCGATTTTAGGTTAATTAGGTGTGCTAGGAGTGGGAGGGAAAGTAAGTTCTTCCCCAAGTTGGATCGACTGGAGAACTACGGCAGCAATACTGACAAGGGACACCTTTAACCTTGAATGTTCTGTACGCACAAAAACATGCTTAGATTAACAAGCGATCATAAACAAAACAGTGGTGTGTGTCATTTCCATGCAAAACGTTGCATTCTAGCTCAAGTAACAGTTTAATAGAGAGAAGTAAAGTAACAAGATATCAATATCGTGTTAAGGAAATTATACGTATTTCAATGATATCAGTGTGTCATTGCATTTTCAATCAACCGTGCCAAAAACTTTCTGCTTAAAGTACTTAATACAGTGCAAAGACGCATATACAGCAGTACCACACACCTGATAGTGCCTATATTAGTCTTCAAAGTGCAGATGCGGGATTTCGATGAAGTGGTTAAAACGTAGTGGAAGAGAATGCTGTGCACACCACTAAAGCCACGTTATCACATTCCACATCTGTTTCGCATTCATGCAGTCCAATATGAAAAGCCACATTAATTACATTTTCAAATGATGATGTTGGTATGTCTGTGTCATAAACTGGCTTTCACCAAGCATATTGCAACATAGACTTATATGTAGATGCAGCAAATTGATTGTAAATCACAGAGTGTAGTTTCGTGATGAAATAACAATCGTGTATCTATACTTGTGTTTTGGCACGTTGTATTCTTACAAAATAAGCATTCTACTTGAGGTAGGATTCATCTTTTTGCATGGAAATGACACACACCACTGTTTTGTTTATGATTGCTTGTTATTCTAAGCATGTTTTCGTGCAGTTCCGAGCGTCCGAGGTCAAAGGTGTCTCTTGTAGGTTGCAGCACAGCGATGCAAACTGTACAGCGCTACGGAGCGACTTGGTGGAACTGACCTCTCCCCGTGGGGACTGTGATACTAGTCAGCACCAGATAGCCTTGTGCCATTCTGCAAAATTTTATCTGACGCTGATGGCAGCCAGTCTGCCTAGATTATCTTATCTGACCAGCTCGGCTGTCGTAATGGCTTAAGACTAAACAAAACAATTGGTAGCCACTGGGAACATCGGCATATATGCTGGCTACGACTAAATACATTTTAGCAAATTCATTTTACTGTAAAATACAGTATATTTCATATGGTCCGCTAAATAGGAGGGCTGTGGGACCGTGGCTCTGGGTTTTCTGTGCACAAAATTGGCTGTGTTTGGAGTGTATTGCTCTGACCGGGAAGCACGGGCTGCTTATTTTGTTAATGAATCACATGATATTTTACAAGATATACAAAAGGTGAGAACAGATGTGTGCATAACAAGCTTAATTTAATTCAATTTAGTTTAATTACAATGGAGCGCACACTCTGATGGCAATTTCCCTAGACACCTATTTTCCTCCTTTCCTGCACCCATTTACATTTGCTCTCTACAAATTTCAGATTTATATTCTTTCAATGTTTTTGGTAAATTATTCATCATTTGTCTTGGTAACTTATTCCAATCCCTGACACCCTTACCTAAAAAGAGAATCTTCCCACACCCTTGTGCCTGAAATCGAGTACCAGCTTGTGGTCATGGTCATATTTTCCCTTCCATCATTACTTTCAATTCTTACACCAATATCTTTCCATGCCTCATCACCAATATACGCCTTGTACACTCCCATGACCCTCCTCTTTCTCCTCCTGTCTTGCAATGAATCCCATTCCAGCTCCTTTGTCACATCTGTTACTGATTGCATTCTGCGATAATTTCCAGAAACAAATCTAGCAGCCCTTTTTTGCACCCTCTCCAACACCTGTATTTGATACGTAAAATGAGGGTCCCATACTACACTACCATATTCGAGCAATGGTCTGACCAAAATTTTGTAACCCAATTTCTTTACCTCTCTCGTACATCCCCTCATCACTCTCTCCAACAATTGCAGAATTTTGAAACCTTTTTCCTACTACCTGTCAAAATTGTCCTGCCCAGTTAGGATTTTTTTATCAAATGTAATGCCAAGATATTTACATTTCAAGTCTCCAACAAGCATTTCATTCCCTACCTCATAATCAACCTTCTGATTTTTATCTGAGTATCTTATAAGCTGATTCTTCTCAGGGGCGTAGCTACTATGGGGCTAGGCGGTGCAGTGCAGTGCCCTCAAGTGCAGTTTAGAGGGCCCACAAGCCTTCACTTTTTTAGCTCTACCGTCGTCTAAGGGGCCCCTGAGAACGCAGGAGCCCCTCAGTAAGGGCCCTCGCTGCTCAGGGGGGGCCCCAACCACTGCTCAGGGGCCCCTAAAGAACAATTCAAGGGCCTCCATCCTCAGTTCAGGGGCTCCTACCAGCACACAAAGCAAAAAAAAAGTCGCCCGTCTGGCCTGAGGGCCCAAAATAAATTTTTTGCACTGGGGCCCTTGTTGACCTAGCTTCGCCACTGATTCTTCTTTGTATTTATCTTCATCCTATGTTTACAAAACGAACTAGATATTCTGTCCAGATCACCCTGCAACTGTCCTCTACAGTTTTGATCATTATGTCATCTGCAAACAATCTACACTGAAGAGCCAAAGAAACTGGTACACCTGACTAATATTGTGTAGGGCCCACCACGAGCACGCAAAAGTGCCACCAAATGATGTGGCATGGACTCGACTAATGTCTGAAGTAGCGCTGGAGGGAATTGACACCATGCATCCTGCAGGGCTGTCCATAATTCTGTAATAGTATGAGGGGGTGGAGATGTCTTCTGAACGACACATTGCAAGGCATCCCAGATATGCTCAATAATGTTCATGTCTGGGGAGTTTGGTGGCCAGCAGAGGTGTTAAAACTCAGAATACTGTTCCTGGAGCCACTCTGTAGCAATTCTGGACGTGTGGGGTGTCGCATTGTGATGCTGAAATTGCCCAAGTCCGTTGGAATGTACAATGGACAGGAATGGATGCAGGTGATCAGCCGGGATGCGTACTTACGTGTCACCTGTCAGAGTCGTATCTAGACGTATCACAGGTCCCAAGTCAGTCCACCTTCACACGCCCCTTACATTACAGAGCCTCCACCAGCTTGAACAGTCCCCTGCTGACATGCAGGGTCCATGAATTCATTAGGTTGGCTCCATACCCGTACACCTCCATCCGATCGATACAACTGGAAACGAGTCTCGTCAGACCAGGCAACATGTTTCCAATCATCAAAAGTCCAATGTCGGTGTTGACGGGCCAGGCGAGACGTTAAGCTTTGTGTCGTGCACTCAGCAAAGGTACACGACTGCCTTCGGCTGCGAAAGCCCATATCGATGATGTTTCGTTGAATGGTTCGCACGCTGTCACTTGTTAATGGCCCACCATTGAAATCCGCAGCAATTTGCGAAAGGGTTGCACTTTCGCCACGTTGAACTATTCTCTTCAGTCGTCGTTGGTCCCGTTCTTGCAGGATCTTTTACCGGCAGCAACAGTGTCGGAGATTTGATGTTTTACCGGATTCCCGATATTCACAGTGCACTCCTGAAATGGTCTTACGGTAAAATCCCCATCTCTTCGCTACCTCGGAGATGCTGTATTCCATTTCTCCTGCGCCGACTATAACACCACGTTCAAACCCACTTAAATCGTGATAACCTGTCATAGTAGCACCAGTAACCGATCTAACGCCTTTGCCAGACATCAGTTGTCTTATATAAGCGTTGCCGACCGCAGCGCCATACTCTGAGTGTTTACATATCTCTGTGTTTGTATATGCATGTCTACAGTATACCAGTTTCTTTGGCCCGTCAGGGTAATTTCTGATAGTAAATTAAACCATCAACATAATTATTTATTAGAAAGAACAATGAATAATCCCAACACGATACCTCCGTATTTTTAGTATACTGTTTGTGTAGCTTTTTCTCAGACTGTACATATATTATAAGGCAGAGAATCTGGGACGCTGCGAACTTACTAGTGTCCGAGGCAAAAATGTTTGTGGCGCTAGCGTGGCTGCGGTAATGCCTTGGGTTTCCCCTCTGTGTATACACGACGCTATCTGGTGTATGCAGCGCCGTTTATCGACAGTCACGGCTCCCGTTCGTGGTTTTAATGTCCACATATATTTGAGCGGCCCTGCTGTTTGCAAATGGCGGCAAACAGTCATGTCGAGCTAATTAAATGAGCTATTTATTCGCCGCCTTCGACACCACAGCTACACGTCTGCCCTCTGGTGGCGAATATCGCAACCGCACACAGACAGCGCTCTCCCAGCGCGGCGTTCTGTCTTTAATGTGTCATTCACTAATTTACCTGATGTTTGTAACAGGTCAGCCGGTGTTCAGAGTTCAGAAAGGGGGGGGGGATTGTTTTCCAACCGCGTCGCTAATCAACTGTTAAAAGGATTCGGCGAGGCCCTATTAAAAAGTAAATTCCCCTTGGTCATAACTTTTTTGAAATACAAAGATTACTTTTGGCGGTGTAACATTATATTTACATTACTCGTAGAGAGTGGTAGTTAAGAACTGCCATTATAGCTGTGGCCAGCCGAACTTCAAATGCGCCGTTGCCAAACCGTGCACTTAACGGTTAAATACACCTGTTGATTTGTAGTAATACTTTGTGCGTTGACGCTCGTACTAGGCAACACAGGACGCTCAGTGTTGTCATTTTCTGGTGTTAGAGAGAGAGAGAGAGAAAGCGAGCGCTAGTCGAGAATGTTCCCAAGTGCGGCAACAGCGCAATCGCACCCACCCGCCAGTTTCCTAGCCACAGCCGTAGTATTAGAGTAGCTGTATTAAGGCGCATGTCTATACTATCATGATCTGCAAGCGAGATGCGTCTTTCTGAGGGTTTGAGGACGCATAACGCAAAAACTGCCGCACCAATTTGCGAGCGGTTCTCACAGTTTGAAAGCCAAGAAAATATTCCTTTTACCTGCAGAGTTTTTTCATCCGATGATTGTGATAAATTATTAATTCGATACGTGCTGGAGATGGGATATTATTGCATTCTAAATTGATCTTATTTAAATATGCTTCGCAATTTTACATATATTCTCTTTCTTATTGCAATTATTACTAACTTGAAAATTGATGTGAAAGGACAATAACTTAAGCAAGATCACAAGAATAGGCTGATATAATGTAATTCACAAACAATAGATCGGGGCTTTATTCATTTCAGTTTTAACACGTCAAATAACTGAATACTGGAAGCACAAATTGACAGATTATTCTGGAAAGTCATAAATTACTGAAATAATCTGGTAGAGTAAGAAAGTTTTGTTGCGTATGGCACCAGGACGAAGTCACAGGAGTATACGATTGGTTGTTATCTGAAATAAACAGAGTTTAAAGCAGAGGTTCAGCCGAAAGCGTGGTGCGCAGGTTGTCAGCTGTTTAATTGAATGGAGAGGAACGAATAGCGGGGCGCTCCATTGGAGGTAGTTCACCAGTCGCTGGGTCTTCAGACCAATAAGGGAGCGTGCATAAACTACGTAGCTCCATTTGATTTTGCCTCCTGTGTACCTCTCCTCCCCCTCCCCCGTTTTCCCACCGCATGGCACGTAGCTATTTTCCTTACTGATTTCACAAGACATTATGTACCGTTTTCTCTTTTCAAACTATCTTAAATTACATACGGAGATAATTAAAAGACAGGAATAAATATTAAAATGCTGCATGTTTTGTACCCTATTTTAACTGTGGCAGATAGTATGAACGAAAAGATGCGTGGGTTGGTTCGGAACATCCCTCGGCACTACACGCAGCCTAGTGTAGCTTTGTAGCCAAGCCCTCCCCCCCCCCCCCCTAGACTGAGTCACGTAGTTTATGGACGCTCCCGCATGACGGGAGTAGTTGCCGCGTGGAGAGCTGGTCAGGCAGATCTCGCTCGTGTCATTTCATCTCCCCGCCGCCTCGTAGGATGTATACACACAATCGCCTCAGGGTAGCTCACGTAAATTACAGAAATGTCGTCTTAAAATTAATTAATTAAATCAAATTGCGATGGAGCGCACGTTCCGGTGACAATTACCCTACACTCCCATCTTCTCCCTTTCCTGTACCCACCTACATTTTCCCTCTGCAAATTTTAGCTTAAATTATTTCAAAGTTTTTCCTAAATTATTCCAATCCCTGACACCCTTACAAAAAAAAAAAAAAAAAAAAAAAATTAAAAAAAGAGGGAAAAAAAAGAGAATCTTCCCACACCCTTGTGCCTGAAATCGAGTGCCAGCTTGTGGTCATGGTCATCTTTTCCCTTCCACGCACTACTTTTCATACTACGCCAATATCTCTCCACGCCTCATCACCAATATACGCCTTGTACACTCCCATGACACTTTTCACCCCCCTCCCCTCCTGTCTTCCAATGAATCCCCGTCCAGTTCTTTTGACTATGGTCTGACCAAAGTTTTGTAACACAATTCCTTTAATTCTCTCGTGCATCCCCTCATCACTCTCTCCAAGTGCAGAATTTTGAAACCTTTTCCGACTACCTAACCAATGTGTCCTGCCCAGCTTGTTATCAAATGTAATGCCAAGATATTTACATTTCAAGTCTTCAGCAAGCAATTCTTTCCCCACCTTATAATCGTAATCAACCTTTAGTTTTTTATCTGTGTATCTTATAAGCTGACTCTTCTTTGCATTTATCTTCATCCCATGTTTACCAAGCCAACCAGATAGCCTGTCCAGATCACCATGCAGTTGTTTACAGGCCTCTACCATTTTGATCATTTTATATAGCATTATATCATCTGCAAACAATCTAATTTCAGATAGCAAAACAATCAACACAATTATTCATTAGAATAATGAGTAATGAATAGCAATGGTCACAATACTGCATCGCAACCAATGCCTGCCATTGGCGCGCCAGGTTTTACAGAAATGTGCAAAGCTTTTCACATCGTTCATTCGTTGGCTTGGCTGCGAATTTCATATTTCTAAGGTGAACAGAGATGTCGTCAGAACGTGTTTTTGATCTGGCGCCGCCTTTGTCCGTTACATCCTATTTCATTTGCTTTGGCGGGAGGCGAGTCACGCCACAAAACCACAATCCCCCTGCGAGTCAGGCGAAGGGGTTAGTTGCCTTATCCGTCCCACTAACCGTGCAGTATCGCTGAAGTTCTCAATACTGCACAGCTTCACGTCATCACAGGCTGTGTTACCCGACAGTCGTTATATCAAAAATACTGAA
>JARYHS010008075.1:181579606-181668818 GCA_031002005.1 Vandiemenella viatica | reverse complement strand
TTAGCTGCCCAGCGGTTGGGCACCGCCGCAGTCAGTGTCAGCCAGTTTGCCGTGGTATACGGAGCTCCATCTCAGTCTTTAACACTGGTAGCATGCCGCGACAGCGTGTACGTGAACCGTATGTGCAGTTGACGGACTTTGAGCGAGGGCGTATAGTGGGCATGCGGGAGGCCGGGTGGACGTACCGCCGAATTGCTCAACATGTGGGGCGCGAGGTCTCCACAGTACATCGATGTTGTCGCCAGTGGTCGGTGGAAGGTGCACGTGCCCGTCGACCTGGGTCCGGACAGCAGCGACCCACGGACGCCCGCCAGGACCGTCGCATCCTACGCAGTGTCTTAGGGGACCGCACCGCCACTTCCCGGCAAATTAGGGACACTGTTGCTCCTGGGGTATCAGAGAGGACCATTCGCAACCGTCTCCATGAAGCTGGGCTTCGGTCCCGCGCACCGTTAGGTCGTCTTCCGCTCACGCCCCAACATCGTGCAGCCCGCCTCGAGTGGTGTCGCGACAGGCGTGTATGGAGGGACGAATGGAGACGTGTCGTCTTCAGTGATGAGAGTCGCTTCTGCCTTGGTGCCAATGATGGTCGTATGCGTGTTTGGCTCCGTGCAGGTGAGCGCCACAATCAGGACTGCATACGACCGAGGCACACAGGGCCAACACCCGGCATCATGGTGTGGGGAGCGATCTCCTACACTGGCCGTACACCTCTGGTGATCATCGAGGGGACACTGAACAGTGCACGGTACATTCAAACCGTCATCGAACCCATCGTTCTACCATTCCTAGACCGGCAAGGGAACATGCTGTTCCAACAGGACAATGCACGTCCACATGTATCCCGTGCCACCCAACGTGCTCTACAAGGTGTAAGTCAACTACCCTGGCCAGCGAGATCTCCGGATCTGTCCCCCATTGAGCATGTTTGGGACTGGATGAAACGTCGTCTCACTCGGTCTGCACGTCCAGCACGAACGCTGGTCCAGCTGAGGCGCCAGGTGGAAATGGCTTGGCATGCCGTTCCACAGGACTACATCCAGCACCTCTACGATCGTCTCCATGGGAGAATTGCAGCCTGCATTGCTGCGAAAGGAGGATATACACGGTACTAGTGCCGACATTGTGCATGCTCTGTTGCCTGTGTCTATGTGCCTATGGTTCTGTCTGTGTGATCATGTGTTGTATCTGACCCCAGGAATGTGTATATAAAGTTTCCCATTCCTGGAACAATGAATTCACGGTGTTCTTATTTCAATTTCCAGGAGTGTAGATGGCGTCATTGGCATTCATAGGTATTTGAGCAATGATAATTTTTTGCTTTTCTTCTTTCGTTTATAGGTGCATGACATTTCATTCTTCTTTTGTTTATATGCTGTGTAGTTTGTTCACAAATAACTATACTATAATCTGTCACCAAACGTTAAGTACTGGAAATTATCTGAAATGACAAAAAAAATAATAATTAAAAAAAAGTATTGGAGGATCAGAGTAGGAACTCAAAAAACTCTGAAGCTTACATCTATACACCAAATCAGAAAACAAAAAATATTGTTTATCTACTGGCGTTGCATTAAATGTTAGCTTTAAAGTTGGCTCAATTATACATGGATTGGAATAGTCAAAAATACTGTTCATTCACGCGAGTTATTAATAAAAATATGTAAATAGTTCATCAGTAATTTAGACCAATAAAAATAATGGAATCTCAGCAGTATGAACCGTCCTTCATTTATCCACATCTTCCCTGCGATACAAATCTCAAACAGCAGTAGAGTTTTATATATTTCGTTTAGCAAAAATTCGACGTAATAACGCTGTTCAGGAATGTGTAAATGACAGTGGAAACATTGGAGGAAAAATCAGGAACCTGATAGCAAATTTTGATAGATTGGTTATTAAACCCGCTCTGTGGGAAAGGAAGATGATGATAACGACGCTTTCACAATACAGTGGAATGTATACTTTGAAACTGACAATAAAACAGCGAAAGGAGCGTTTGCAGAAAATTTTCTCCAGTCAGTATCTCGGAATGTTCTCAGCAGGGCCCGCTCTAGGGGGGGGGGGGGGGCAAACCGGGCATTTGCCCGGGGCGCTAAAATTTAGGGGCGCCATTTCGGCTGTAAGTGTGAGAAAAATATTAATGATATTAATGTGTTAAATACCCAATTAATAAAAAAATCCACATACCGATTTTTTCGTTCGTTAAAAACTTACAGTTCTTAGCTATTTGGATGCGCCCCTAGAGACTTCGAAGAGACGGGGCGCGGTCCTCATAGGGGCGCGCCGTTGTCCTGCCGCCTCGGTGTGAATTGCGCCATAGGAGCAACTTCAAAATGCGCCGCGTCCGCGCCACGTCTCTTCTGTGTGAATTGGGCATTAGCACGCGAGTAGAACGCTGTTTCGACTTTTGTTGTCTCAACTTAATTATTATTGCTAATTATTAAAGTGGTTTCATTACACAACAGCATTAGTCTTACTATTACGTTATTAGTGATAAGTGGAAGTTCATAAAAATTACTTCAGGATTTTATAATTTCTAAAGGTAAGTAAATCTATGATTAAACTGTTATTTAGTTGGATACACGACATAAGCGCACAACGACATAATAGCACAACGACATAAGCGCACAACGACAAAAGCGCACAACAGATGCGCGGTAGGGGGGGGCTGTTACACTTGACCTTTGCTACCTGCGCTGATTCCGACGTTAAACTGCCCACAAGTTACTAGACACGGCGAAAAGGAGTGTTTTTAGCAATTGCAGTTAGGCTCTAAAACACGGAATCGATAGTACTTGACGGGAGATGCTGAGTATTTATTTTATTGAATTGATGAACCAAATCAATATGGATCGTAGTTATTGGATATCGAAGTGGAATATTTTGCATAATAATTTCTTCTCGTAATCCGAGCCTCACAGATTTGTTGTAAAAAATAGATATACGCTTTGAAAGTGTTATGGTTGGGTTAAATTACATACGCTATCTTTGATCGCTTGTGAAAATACTGTAGTTTAGTGGGTGTGGGACAGTACTTATAATCATTAATAAATAAATAATATTAACAGTTCCTGATTACCAATTAGTTACTTCACATACCATTAGTATATTCAATTTCGAATGTTAACTGCTAACATACGTATAATAACCCATGATGCTTATTATATATACGAATGCGGTTTCTAATTGCTGCATTTGCCGTTTCAACAAAAAGAAATTCATTAACTATTTTAATGAATAACTTTGTCAGTTGGTTTAATAAGTGCATTGCGCGACAATCACTCCACAACATCATTTAAAATATATATATATATATATTTGTGAACTTGGAACGTATTCCGTTTAAGCCTATACAAATTGCCATTCAGTATACACGGTTTCCGCATTTGCAGCAAATTTACGGATCGTATCCTCCGCGAATAAGCTTTGACTGTATAGTAACACTAGACTTTCTTTATGTTCACAGGGTATGGAAAATATTTTGTGTTGTGCATACATATTTTTTATATCGACTGAGAATATGGTTTTAGCTTATCTAGAACAAGGATAAATATTTACTTTTTATATTATTTTATAGTGTACATTGTTTGAGTTACGTGCGTGCCTCTTCCAAAATGTCTGATGGTCAAAGAAAACTATCTGGTAACCAGTACAAAAAAAAAAGGTTGGGAAAGGAAGCGGAAAGGCAGAATCAATCTGGGGCGTTAAAAAATATACTGTATTCAGGGTTTACCAAAACAAATCTTAGAATCCAATATCAGGTCGGGATACAAAAGACGTACAGAATCGTCAGAGAATAATAGCATACAAATGAACGAAGTTTCTGAACCAATTGGAACTGACACCAACGTGAGACTCACAGAAGGCGTTCTAAAACTTTGTGGCCAAGAATTTTACGAGACGCCGTAAGAAGCTTTTTAGTAAGGCAAGGTCCACCTAAACTATTACATAGTTACAAATTTCCTTCCAATAACACAGGTCGACATTTTAGCGCAAAATATTGTGCACGAATTTTAAGCAACGGAGAGCAAATATTGCGAGATTAGCTACTATGTTTCACAAAACTGCGTTTACGGCTTCTGTTGCAAAATTTTCGGCTGTTTAGTTAGTTCTCTCTCAAAGGAGGGTTTTAAAAATTGGAAGCACCTCGGCGAAACTTTAAGAGAGCATGAAATTTCTAAAAATCATATTCAGGCACAAAAATCATGGCTATAAATGAACGAAAGATTGAATTGTTGTAAAACTGTAGATGCTGCCCCTCAAAGAGTTATTACGTAATGCCGAGGAGTGAGGTGCTTCTAAGAATCGTTGCAATTACCAAAATGCTTGGTAAAAGTTGTCTGGTTTTTCAAGGTACAAGCGACAAGTTGTTTGAGCATAATAACGGTAATTTCTTAAAAATAGTTGAGTTACTGTCTGAATACGATCCCATTATGGAAGAGCACGTGCAGAGCACGTGCTTGAGTGCTCTAAAAAGTAGAGACTAAAGCTCAATATCTTGGGAAAAGTATACAAACCGGTATAGTAGATCTGCTGCATCAAAGTCTCATGTTATTAATGAAATAAAAAAAATTCAAATATTTTTCATAATTTTAAACTGTACTCCTGACTTTAGTAAGATACAGAAAATTACTCTTGTAATCAGATATGTTTCAACCAATAAATTTAATCCTGATGTTGAAATTAAAATTAATGGAAGCTTTTAAGGCTTCTTACCAGTCGAAAGATCCACAGGAAAACAAATGCCTGATACTATAGTTGGAGATCTTAATGACTTGGGTTTAAATTTGTAGGATATCAGAGGCCAGTGACTGACAACGGGTATAATATGCGGGGCAATAAAGCAGGAGTGCAATCTAGAATTAAACAATATAATTCGCGACTATTCAATGTTTCGTGTAGTAGCCATTCTCTCAATCTTGTTATTAATGACAAAAGCATCCTTGGAAGCCGCTAATTTCTTCAACATGGTCCAAAAAATATATTTATTCATTTCGGCATCTACTTTTCGATGGGCAATACTTTTAAAGCATGTTCAGGGTTCAACTTTGAAAACATGGAGTGACACTAGTTGGGAGAGTAGGATAGAGGCATTAAACCCTTTAAAATTTCATTTGGGAGATGTATACGACGCCTTGATAAGCATTTACGAAAACCAAGAAACTGATAATTTAATGATTTAGCCATTTTGGCAATTGAATATGAAATTGCTGTGAACTAAATTTAAAGATGTAATAAAAAATTCGCAAACTGAAAGTAAGAATAAAAGTTTTTTTTGTGATTTTAGCGTATTTGATGTAATCTCGTTTTATTTTCAAAATGATGGCATTTAGATTGTTTGTGTGATAATATTCATCTGTAATAGCACTTAAAAATGTAAAAAAATATGGTTAATTTGTAGTTATGTACAGATATTTCATAATTAATTTCTCTATTTTGAGCAGCTAGATCAAAATTCAATAACTTTATTTATGAATATACGATTTTATTAAAATTAAAATAATTTATTCGATTAAAAATTAATTATTTTTTAATATAATATATAATTCTACATAATCTTAAGGGGCGGCAAATTGTCTATTTGTCCGGGGCGGCAAAACCACTAGAGCGGGCCCTGTGTTCTGGGAAATCAAATAAACATACCACACGTAAATATATTCGTGGAACGAAATATGAAGAGAATTCCATATTGTAATCTTGCTAGCTGCGTGCATTATTACAACAAGAATCAGATGCAAATGTGATCCGCATTAGATGAAATTTTCACGAGAGCGCCAAGGTAGGCAAACGTATCTCGTTTCTGTCATCACATTAACCACTTTGATCTGTGAAATTTTAAAATCCTTCATTTAGTGGGATGGTTGATGAGGCGATATACTATGGAAGTGAGGGAATCGAGCTACAAAATCTTCGTCAGACTGTTACTAGCGCTGGCGAAGTTGGGAGGACTCACATTACCAAAACACAGGAGCTAGAAGGCGTTCAAGGGATGACACTTATTTTTGCTTGTTGAACATACCGTCAAACACTATCAGTTACCGATATGATAAAAGCCATTAGCTGTGATCTAATTATTACTACAGTCAAAATTTGTCAAATACATTTGATGAAGTGAGCCTTAAAATGGTGCTACGAAATGCAGTATCAACACAGTGGAAGTAAAAATGAGAGTGCCACAGGGTAGCGCATTGGGACCATTATTACTGGCCATTCTAATGAATGATTGTGTTCATGGTTTACTATTAATAGATAGATTATTTGCAGATGACATAATCTTACATAACAGAATCAAAATGGTACAGAACTGTGAACAGCTGCAAGGTGATCTGAACAGGATAACTAACTGGGTAGGTCAACATGGGATGAAGATAGATATAAAGAACAATCACCATTTTAGATACACTGACAAAAAACTATTGGGTGATCATAATTATAAGGTGAGGAAAGAATTGCTTGTTGAATACTTGAAATGTAAATAACTTGCCATAACGCTTGATAACAAACTCAACTGGCAGCCCACATTGGACAGGCAGTAGGGAATGGTTTCAAAATGCTTCACTTGTTGAAGAGAGTGCTGAGGAAATGAAGCTGTAAGGGAATTGTGTTGCAAAACGTTGCTTGAATATGGTAGTGTAGTATGGGACCCACATTTTGAGTATCACATATAGGAGTTGGAGTGGATGCAAAGAAAGGCTGCTAGATTTGTTTCTGGAAATTACCACAGAACATAATCAGTGGTGGTATGATAAAGGAATTGGAATGAGATTCATTGGAAGACAGGAGGAGGACGAAGAGATTCATGGGAGTGTACAAGACGTATTTTGGCGATGAGGCATGGAAAGTATTAGTAGAAGAATTAGGAGAGGAGCACGGAAGGAAAAACATAGCCATGACCACAAATTTGTACTTGATTTCAGGCATAAGGGTGTGGAAAGATTTCCTTTTGTAGGTAAGTGGATCAGGGATTGGAATAATTTGCCAAGAGGAATGATAAATAATTTCCCAAAAACGCTATAAGAATTTGAAGTTGAAATTATTAACTTTCACTGTAGCAAACGCTCTGTCGCATTTAAATTAAGTAGTCTGAATTGTGTTCACTAGAGGAATTTGGAGTATATTTAATTCCTACGCTTGTTTCACCCGCAAAAAAGATTATTTTTTTTTGAGTTTTCATCATTTGAACATGGTTGATCATTTATATACAGGGCGTTTCAAAATGTGTGTTGGGGGTTTGCAAAATTTTTAATACACAGACGGAAAAAAAAATCCCAACACCAAGAAAAAATTATTGTAGAGTAATGAAATTTGGACAATGCATTTGTCAAGTTAACATGTTTAATTGATTAAATTTTCAAGATCACAGGTTAATTTAAGCTCAAGAAAATGCATTTCAAATGTGAAATACTGTTAAATTAATAGCCGGTGTAACCTCCAGAATTTTGAATGCAAGCCTGCAAACGTGAATGCATTGTGTCATACAGGTTTCGAATGTCACTTTGTGGTATGGAGTTCCATGCTTGTTGTACTTGTGCTGTCAATACTGGGACGGTCAGTGCTGGCTGTGGATGATGCTGGAGTTGTCGTCCAATGATATCCCATACGTGTTCAATTGGAGACAGATCTGGTGATCTCGCAGGCCAAGGTAACATGTCGACACTCTGTAGAGCACGTTGCGAGACAACAGCGGTATGAGGGCGAGCGTTATCCTGTTGAAAAACTCCCCCTTGAATGCTGTTCATGAATGGCAGCACTACAGGTTGAATTACCAGACTGACGTACAAATTTGCAGTCAGTGTGTTTGGTATAACCACAAGAGTGCTCCTGCTGTCATAGGAAATTGCTCCCCAGACCATGACTCCAGGTGTAGGTCCAGTGTGTCTAGGCCGCAGACAGTTTGGTTGCAGGCGTTCCCCTGGCCTCCTTCTGACCAACACTCGGCCATCACTGGCACTAAGGCAGAACCTGCTTTCATCAGAAAACACAACAGATCTCCACTCCGTCCTCCAATGAGCTCTGGCTTGACACCACTGGAGTCGCAAACGGCGATGGCTTGTATTCAGTGGAATGCACGCTACAGGGCGCCTGGCTCGGAGCTGTCCTTGAAGTAACCGATTTCTAACAGTTCGTTGTGTCACTGTGGTACCAACTGCAGCTCGAATTTCTGCCGCAGACGCAGTACGATGCGCCACAGCTGTACGCCGAATACGGCGGTCTTCCCTCTCAGTAGTGCCACGTGGCCTCCCGGAACCCGGTCTTCTTGAGGCAGTACCATCCCTTGACCACTGCACCCAACAATCATGCACAGTGGATACATTCCGGCCAAGTCTTTCTGCAATATCGCGAAAAGAAAATCCACCTTCTCGTAGCCCTATTACACGACCTCGTTCAAACTCGGTGAGCTGTTGATAATGGCTTCTTCGTCTTCTTAAAGGCATTCTTGGCTAACATCAACTCACTATGTCAAATCTCAGCGGTAAATAACGTTCACAAACTTTACAGCGCGTATTTAAAGCAAACCTGATTTGCAAGCTCTGAGTAGCGCTACTAGCGCCACACTTATGCGCGAAGCGCGAAATTTGAATCGATGTCATCTTTCAGATGTATAAACACGCCTACCAAATTTCGTTTATCTAACACAAGTCTTTCTTGGTGTTGGGATTTTTTTTTCCGTCTGTGTATTTGAGTTACAATTATAAATGATACAAAAAATGAAAGAGCTAATCAAACAGTTTCGATGTACACATGCGCATGCAGTGTTTTCTCTATCTTGCGCTAGAAACAGCTAGCAGTAAAGTTGGCGGCTGGTGAAGAGAAAGCTTTTAGAGTTTTACAGTTTCCGAGGTGTAAGTATGTTGTTACAGTTCAAGTTCCGTTGCAGTCCTCCAAGTGATAATAACATCCGTAGATATATAAGAACGAAGTCTTTCTCGGCGTTGAGAATGTATAAACTGCTCTCGGGTGACTAGCCGAGTCAAGAGTGCGTTGTCACACGATATTTCGGCGGGCGACTAGCGGCGAGTGACTAGCCGGCGACTAGATTCATTGCCGCCATCTTCTGGTGTCATCTGTTTGAAGACATCAGCTATGTTTCTAAAGGGAGTACGGGATGACAAAGCACTACTGCAGAACGTTGAACCAGTGAGAAATTATTTAGAGCGTAACTCCTCGAAATCTGTTAGTAAGGCTGTTCCACTGATGTCTGTGTGAAGAGTTTTAAGGAAACACATCTGCGTTTTTATCGTTCATAGCTGTTACAAGCTCTAAAGCCTACAGTCTACTGTTAATGTGGCAACTTCACAAACAAACTAGCATGTTTATCTGCATTTGTCAAGCTACAAACATCTCTCCGCTTTATCATGATTGATTGACTATTGATTAGATTCCTGCCGAGGAATTTTTTTTTAGATTTCATAACAGCCAGACGACATTATTTACATCAGTCGTAGTTAAGGAACAATCTGACAGTTGGCTTCAATTCGCATACTGTTAGTTGCGCACTGTCAATTTCTTTTAATGCTCCGGGTTACAGATAGCTAAAGCACCTGCAAACGCTGGGAACTTAAAGGCTCTGCAGGACGGTTCTCGTAAACAAAGTCTATATCTAGAGACAGGTGGAGTCTTTGATGCGTGGAGAGCCGAACAAACAAACACGGCAATAAACATATTTCCCGGAAGCGACTTTTATAATGTACAAATTTTCGTCTCACAAAGGAAACGAAATTATCGAGTAATTCTTTTCAATCCAAGGTTTTGGAGCCACTCCAAAACAATTTTTTAAAAAACGCTGTTCTTAAAATGGCTAGAGGTAAACAAGAGGACATACCAGAGTTAACAGACAGGAAGGCAGTATGGGACATTTTTAAATAATTAAGCAAAGATGGAAGCTAAGGATGCGTTCATGAAGAAAATTTTGGCTGGAGGGAAACAGCTGAATGATGCAACTAGAAATGTCAACGCTTATTTCAGAGAACTCAGGGTAAAATACTTATCTTCCGGCACTTATGAATAAGGATGGAGATACAGAAAGGGCAAAGATGCTAAGTATCTGCTATAATGAGATGGAGGGGAAAAAACTGAGTAACTGCTCCTCCACAAAATTAGAAGTGAACAGTCTATGAAATCAGAAAAAAAACATAGGAAGGCTAAAGAGTGTAAAGTTGCGCCTAACGATAATATTAATATAGATGCATTAAAAACAGAGACATGCGACACAATCCTACAAGCAGAAACATGAAATAGTGACAGGTTGGAGACCTATTGCCTACCAGTAGGCTGGAAATTTCCCTTACTGGTAGCTAATGGTAAATGAGACCAATAAGGTTTAAAGCTACAGGTCGATTAGCCTGACCTCAGTGGCACGGCTTGACATGCAACCACATCAGAAATTCCTATGTTGAAAGAAACTGGTTAGTGAATTAGCAGCATAGGATCGTAAGAGGACATTCTAGTAGATCTGAGTTGGTAGGTTTACAGATGACGTGAACCAGGGAGGCCAAGGTCATTAGACCTGATCTCTCCAAACCATTGGATGCAGCGAGGGTGGTAAATGCTGGGGTGGATGGAAAAGTGAATGGCTTCGCTGAAGAATTCTGAAGAATTTGCGTATGAGTTACAACATAAAAAGGGTGGAATGAGAAGAGGGGTGCAACGGAATGGTGGTTTGTGATTATTGCTGTTAATTGTATTAACGAATAATTTTGCAGGCAGTTTAATTTTTTTTCTTGTTTTGTCAGGGGAAATTCTCAATGCTAATAGAATACCATCTTGGTCATCGTGTCTGTGATGCAATGCGCCAGGCTGTCTTTGGTGGATCAATAATGGCCAGAGATCTTTTCGCTCTCTATTCATATTCATACTGTTATAACAACCTAGGAATGATGGTTACCTTATCCTGTTTCTGCAATGCTTCAATACCTTTTAAATTGCAAAACAACCATATTAGTTGTTCTTTGTTTGTTTATATTCGTTCAATTCAGATATTTTTCTTATATTCTCTGCCCACAGATGTGGCAATTATAGCAAGCAAAAAATTTAGGTTACCTGTTTATGTTTTTTGCAGCGGTTAAATATTTGTTACCTTTTAAATTCAAAATTCAAATCAGCCACTAAGAAAAGTATGTATTTCCTCAAAACCTACATGTTAAATATGAAGAGGATTGTATAAGAGGTGGAATTGTAGTATTACAACATTGCATCATTACAAAATGAATGCTATCAGCGATATTGAATAACAATTTTATTTAGTAAAGCAATGTTCTGTGAGCACACTGCGTTCAACTAGTCATTTTTGAAGCGAGCTTAGAAGCTGGTTGTGATATAATAGGATTAATACCGAAGAGCCACAGCAACTATATAGGAATCAAGTGGCTACAATAAAAGTAGAGAATCATGAGAGACATGCATCAGTTAAAAAGGGAGTGAGACAAGGTTGTAGTCTATCGCCATTAATACTCAACTTGTATGTAGAAGAAGCAATGAAGAAAGTCAAAGAAAAATTTTCATGTGGCATAAGTGTTCAAGGAGAAAGAAATCAGTATGCTACGATTTGATGATGACGTTGTCTTGTTAGCATAACGGGCTGAGGATAGTGAGAAGTTACTGAATGGCATGAACAAAAACTGAAGGAAGATTTTGGACTGAATATAAATCAAAGCAGGACAAAATTGATGAAATGTAGAAGAAATGATACCAATCACAGTAGATTAAATATAATAATATGATCGGATGCAATAGGAGAAGTAAGTGAATTCTGTCATTTGGGAAGCAAAATTACCACCGATGGTCAGAGCAAGAATGAGGTTAAAAGCAGAATAGCACTAGCAAAAAGAGCCTTCATAAAAAAGAGAAATCTAGGACTTAAAAAGAACTTTTTAAAACTCTATGTGTGCAGCACAGCACTTTATTGTAGCGAAGCATGTACTTTAGGAATACCAGAAAGAGAGAAAATTGAAGCATTTGAAATGTGCTGCTACAGAAGAATGCTGAAAATTAAGTGGACAGACAAAGTACGAAATGACCGAGTTTTGGAAATGATGGATGAGAAAAGAAGTTTGTGGAAGAAGCTTACAGAAAGACGAGACAGTTTGGTAGGTCATATTTTGAGACATGCAGGATTGGTTAATTTGTTAGTGGAGGGAACAGTCGAAGGTAAGAACTGCAAAGGAAGACAGAGATTAGAATACATGAAGCAGATAACTGAGAATGTAGTTGTAAGGAGTATATAGAGATGAAGAGGTTAGCGCAAGATAGGAAAGGGAGGAGGATTGCATCAAACCCGTCGAAAGACTGATGACAGCGAATAGGGGAATGCCCAGCAGATATGCAGGGTAGGTGTGAAATAAAATACCACCCGCGGGCCAAAATGACAATGTTGCGTCTGACTTGGAACAAGCAGCAATATGGTCAGCGTATGTTCACCAGGAGGTGCGGCTGCAAACATGCTCCAGGAACTCACAATCCCTGCTTCTACAATACTAGCGAAAGCTAGAAAATCAATAATAAGCAAGTATGACTCGTACAAGTAATGACAAAATTACCCCAGGTGGACGATCCACCCACTCCAAAGTGGCAACCAAGCATTCGGATTCTGGGGAGCTTGGACTTAAACGAGAGAGCAAGTCGGAGTGCTCTGGTAAACTTTCACGAAAAACACACACTTATATCGATACTTTTAACATTCAGACACTCATTCAAACGGGAAAATTACACAATCTCACAACGGAATTCAATAAACAGAAAATCCAAATCCTCGCCCTGCAAGAGACACGATTTACAGATTCGGAAACGATAGACTAAAATAACTACAGAATCTTCAAATGTGGAACTAACATGAAAATTGGCCAAAGAGGAGCACTATTAGGCATGGACATGTTGTAGACAAAAAAGTTTTGGAGTCAGTGAAAGATGACTTATGACGATAAGAATAAAACACACAAACAAAAACTGCATTCATCAATGTACAGTACATGCACCAGCAAATGGTGACGATAAAAAAGAGCCCGAAAAAACAGAAAGATTCTGGGAAGAACTTGGAACAGAGATGGCCAAAATTCCGAAAGATGATGTGAAAATTTTGCCTGGTGACTTCAACGCTCAGGTTGGCAGGGAACGCAAATACAAGAAGACAGTAGGAGATTACCCTGCACACAAGTTCACCAACAAAAATGGTTCACGACTTATTGAATTATACCAGCAAAACAACCTCAAAATTATGTACACCTCACTTCTAAAAATCCCCCCCCCCCCCCCCATCAAAAAAAAAAAACAACATGGCGATCACCCATACATTGTTTATGTGAATTTCAGACTGATCATGTTGCAATATTATATGACTATCAAAAGAAATTTACGACGTGCAAGTACACAGAGGGGCAAATAAAGATTCTAATCACTATTTATTCAGAGTAAAAATTAAATTCACACCCAAAAGAATTTAACAGAAAAACACCAGTGATTCGAAAATTCGATCTAAGCAAAATCAAAGACTCCAGAATCAAAGAAAAAGGGGACGAAGAACCTGTGGAACACTTATGAAATTTCGGACTAAAATAATCAAAACCGTAAAAGAATTGATAACTCTAAAAAAAAAAGTACCCTTGGTGGAATCAAAAATGTGAGACCGCACTAGAAGAAAGAAAAAAGGCATTTCAAAATTACAATTGCAACAAATCTGAAGAAATTTCTCGAAGTTCGCAAACAAACATCCAAGATTTTAAGACAAAACTAATGAAAATATGTCAACGACCAACTACGGACAATCGAAGACAACTTCAAAAATTACAATACACATGATTTCTACAAGACCTTCACGAACCAGATCAAAGGGTACTCACCGCAGAACCTATATTTTAGAAAATGAAATGTTAAACTTGCCCTGACAAATAAAGAAAACTGTCAAGAGCTGGCCACTAATTTTTCACAGCTCTTAAATTGTCCGCGACCCAAAATGAGGTTTTAGAAAATACAATCTAAAATAACAATAGAGAACTCACGACCACCAAAAAAAGGAGAAACGTATACAAGTATAAAGAAACTTAAAAATAACAAACATCAAGAGACGTGGAATTGTAGCTGATCTTTTAAAAAATTTAGGTCAAAATTCATTCAAAGAAATTGCACAAATAATCCAAAACATTTGGCAAACAGCAAAAATCCCAGATGACTGGAAGATTTCTCTCATCCACCCACTACATAAAAACGGTAACAAATCAGATGTAAACAACTATAGAGGGATCTCCCTCCTACCAGTCACGCACAAAATTCTTTCAGCCTGTATTTTGAAGAGAACACAAGAGCAGTTAGAACCTAAATTATCAGAGTATCAAGCAGGATTCACACCAAACAGGTCATGCCCCGAACAAATTTTCAACCTCAAAACCATAATCAAATGTGAGCCCTCATACAAACCTCCTAGTATGCACACTTGTGGATTTCAAAAAGGCATACGACTCAATAGGCAGGCCCTCACTATTCCAAATTTTAGAAGAAAGGGGATTAGATCAAAAAACACGAAAACGCATCAAGCAAACACTAATTGGCACTAAATCTAAAGTAAAATTCATGTGAGAAATTTCAGAACCCTTTGACATTCAAACAGATGTGAGACAAGGCGATGGGCTCCTTCTGTTCAACGTCGTTCTTGACAAGGTTATGGAAGAATGGGAGAAAGAACTCAAGAATGTAAGTGTCGGAAGCCAATTCCACTTGGCTTTCCTAAAAACAACCTCTACATACAAACCTCGCTTTTGGGGATGATTTGGCGATACTAGCAGAAGATGAAGAGACTGCCATCAAACAGCTTGAGACACTCGAAGAAAGTGCAGAAAAAGTGGGGTTACAAATCTCATTCGAGAAAACTAAATTCATATCTTCAAAGACAGAAATAGCAAGTTTGAGAACAAAATACGGTAAAATCAACAGGGTCCCATACTTTAGATACCTCAGAGAATTCATCGAACCGACAGTCTTTGAGAAATCTCGATACGGTTATTCCAAAATCTCTACAACAAAAAATCCATGTCAAGACAGACCAAAATTCGGCACTACAACACAGTCATAAAACCAACAGTCGTCAATGCAAGGGAAACATTAACACGATCTTTAAGATCTTTATGATCTTTAAGAAATAAAGAAAGTAGAGAGAAAAGTCCTTAGAAAAATTCTAGAAGCAAGACTCATTAAAGATGGTTACAGTCTACAAACAATCAGAATAACAGAAAAGTTTCCAAACATCGAAATTGACATCAAGAAAAGGCGAATAAAATTCTTTGGTCACCTTAAGAGGTTACCAGAAAATCGATTGACAAAAAAGATGATAGATTATGTAGCTTCACTTAAAAATCCAACACCTTGGCTGAATGAAATTCGGAAGGATCTTAAAAGTGCAAACATAGGAGCAACAGACATCTTAGAAAGAGACACCTTCATACATGAAGTAGACAAATGGGAAGTTATAACTGAGCAACAAAAAAAATAACAATACAGACTAAAGTGGTCGGTAGAACGCAAACTAGCTTTCTCGGAAAGAATGAAAGCCTACTGGAACAACAAGAAGAACTCAAAGAAAACCTGATTGGGTCGTTTGCTTAACGTCTTCCATTTATTGTGAGTATTCGCCAATAATAATAAT
This sequence comes from Vandiemenella viatica, assembly GCA_031002005.1. Taxonomy (NCBI): domain Eukaryota; kingdom Metazoa; phylum Arthropoda; class Insecta; order Orthoptera; family Morabidae; genus Vandiemenella; species Vandiemenella viatica. The sequence goes on along the minus strand of JARYHS010008075.1, from coordinate 181,653,187 downwards.
AGCAATAATGTCATTGTTGGTAGTATTAGAGCAACCGAAGGGGCCTCGGCAACAATCTTAACGGAGACAACATGACAACCTTCTTCTCAACTATGTTTATTTTTATATAAGAACGAAGTCTTTCTCGGCGGTGAGGATGTATAAACTGCTCTCGGGTGACTAGCCGAGTCAAGAGTGCGTTGCTACACGATATTTCGGCGACTAGATTCATTGCCGCCATCTTCTGGTGAAGTGCCGTGTGCAGCCGCCGCCGCCGCCCGAGCCATTCTCTGCCATTTATTATCTTGGCAGTTTATTGGGGAGTTTTTGTCCTTAGACATTTACTCCACTTGCTTTGAAGGGACAGAACTTAGCTTGTGGTTTGTCTTTATTTTTGGCTTAACTGTATGAAGGTCTCTAGTGTTGTTGTTTTATTTGTTTGGTTGATTATTATTATTATTGTTCTTTTTTTTTATATATATATATATATATATATGGTGAGTTGAATGGGCCTTTTATGCCGACTTGGTATTACTTCGTATCGGTCTAGTGTTGAAATCATAGGGTTTGTTCTTGTTTCCACTTTGCGGTAAAATGATTGTGCAAGAGTCTTGAATCTTTCTTTGATGGTTGGGACACCAGTGGCTCTATGTAAGGCTTCAGTAGGAAATCTCGAAGGCAGATGTAATGCACGTTTCAATGCTTTGTTTTGTATGGTCTGTAGTCGTTTAATATGCTTTTGCGCCGCGTATCCCCAGACAGGGCAGGCAGCGGCGGCCTTAGCCATTGCGAGGCCCCGGGCGGCAGATTTTTGCGAGGCCCTTGCCCTGTGTGCAAAGTTTGTTAATCGAAAATAGGTATTTCTGATACGAAGTCATAAATAAATAAATTTTGAGTTTTAAAATATTATATATGAAGAGTTATTAAAAGTTAACAAACATAAAGACGTTAAATTATTAATGATGAAGTAGATAAATGCCTTGAAAGATACATGCAGGAATTTACAAATAATGTTTGGAACTTTTCCTAAGACTAAAATATTTAATTACAGCACAAAAATCTAACGAATGAACTACGTCATTTTCAATTCAAACAATAGAAAGGGCTGAAAACCGATATTGTGTCATCGAATTCCTTAAATGTGCTTTAATAATTTTCAACCATGAAAAACTTCTTAGGTGTGGTGGCAATAATTCTCAGGACTATTTTGATAGTGGGGTACACTTCAGTTAATGTTTTTTCTATTATATATATCATTACCGAGATAACGCCATCATTTTCTTCTTTTACTCCGATAAACAGGTTCAGTTCTTCATACAATTCTTGTACATCAATATCAGATGTTTCTCCTGCTGTTTGAGGTACTTGCAAGAAACTGCATTGCTTCAAAAGTTCAGTCACTAATTTCCTTCAATCTTTTTATGCTATACATGAAAACAAATATGTCATACCATACGACGAGATTAACTACAAATTCATAGTAGTTATTTCCTTTTCTATAGAGTGGCATTCACTAACCAACTGACAATCGGAACTATTATCTGCTAAATCCCTCATAGCATGAAATATATCTCTCGGTTGGTATTTAAAAGCCTTCACCGATTCTATCCTGCTTTCCCACCTAGTTTCAGAAAGTGGTTTTAGCGAAAAGGATTTTACATGTGCTTTTACAATAGCCCACTTATAACTCGATCCGGCAGAAAGGCGATGCTGCATCTCCTAGGATGATATTCCAGCTATAACTCTTATAAGGTAACAAATAAGCAGGTGGATTAAGTTCAAGTATACGTTTTTGAAAACACCTTTTATATCCACGCATATTTGGTTCGTTATCATATCCTTGGAATACAATGATATACCCAACTGTTCTAGCTCTGCGATTATATAATTAATGCAACTATCAGCTGTGTTTTTTTTATGACAGCTAATAAGGCAATAAAATGTTCTTCAGAGTAAGCTGGATTTGTATTTTAAAAAAACTTATACTAATTGACAATTGTGAAACATTACAAGTACAATCAAAATAATTGAGTAATATTTATTCTTTACTATTTTGTCGACAATTTGAGTCTTCAAGTGACTTGCCATTTTTGTATCAGCTCATGATGAATATTTTTTTTGTTGAAATAATGGATCTAATCGTCTTGTCTCTTACTTGTTTTAGGTGAAGTCGTAACGCTGGATCAAATCGGGCTGATTAATTTTACGTACTAAATCTATTATGTTGCCGTTCGTCTCACTTGAACCTGAGTCAGGTCTTAATTTCTCTCTATGATCTCTGAAGTCCTAATTGTGAGATATCAAAAATTCAATATCAATTTCAAGCAGTCTTTCTAAACTGTCTCTCCAACCCTGCCTTTCTTCATTCAGGGCTTTTGGTTTACTTTTTGACGGCGCGGTCCGGTGTAGGGCTGGTGGATGTGGAGAAGCATATGGAGGGAGTTTCCACTTCTTCACTAAAAAATTATGTATCCGTGTTATTGAATGCCTTAAAAAAGTGTCTTTTCTTCATCCTCACTTTCATGTTCATCAGACGATCGTAATATGTAGATTGTGACATTCTAAAACATTTGTAAAAATTCGTTTCATCATCCATCAGATGCTATGATAAATGTGGCACTCTATTTTTGGTGTGTGTTTTGGGATACCAAGTATGAAGTAAATCATGTAGAAAAAGATTACATTTATTTTATTTTGTTTGGATATATATATTTCTTTACTTCTAGTTTTTATGTAATGCCTTAGATGGTTATGGCGTGCGATTGCGGTTGGTAGATCCCTGGTTGTAATTTAAAATTGACCTTTTTTCTGGCAAAGCTTAGATTTGTTAATGTGAAGATGCTTGGGCGCTGCGTGGTTAGAATTCTACCTTAAACTCCAGATGTCCTATTCCTGGTAGGATTATCGGAATAAAATAGGTGGATACGATAGGTGTGAATTGTACGGCTAGTAAGAAACTGTGTGACTAGTTTTTGAGACCACAAAATAAATAGGCCTAATGACCTCATTGTTTACTAACGAAAACTGTCGACTAAATTGAAAGTAACCTCAAACGAAACAAACACGTCAAATGCGAAGTGATTGACGTTTGACATTTCACTGCAATTGCGTTCAGAAACGCGAGAATCTTTCAGTCCAGTATAGCGTATGAAAAACTTTTAATGGTGGTTTGTTAAGACTGTGTTTGGATACTATTTTTGTAAGTAAGAGATCAACCAATGAGGTGATAACGTTAGTCAGGTAAAGAAAATATTTTAACATACTTTTATTACTTTCGTAGATTTTAAAGTATGCCTAGGCAAAATAAGAAACAATACCATATAACAGAGTATGGTTGGCAACCCTGGCTGTATCTCCAAACTCACTTTTTGAGAAACAACCAAATGAAAACGTTAAAGGAGACTGAAGACAGCAGGAACAAATTCGTTACATGGCCGAGCTACCGACAAGTGTGAACACAGGAATGGTGCGGAGTATACCGGTCAAGTGTGACTCGATCTTCCAGCGTAAGGAGACAAGAGTTGACAAACGAAATGAAACACGGATTGCCCGAGCGTAAATCGTAAACATTATTCAAGTAACAAAACTGAGAGTTCAAGTGGATTTTCTAATACGCGAGGCACGAGATTCAAATGATAATGACATTTTCCACTATGTTTTACAGTTAAATTACAAAAGATATTATTATTCAGTGATAAATTATTTAATTTTGATACCATTAATCTTACTTTTTAAATGAATGTGATACTGAATAAATCTTAGGTACTTATTAATATATAATTTACTTTCAATTAACCAAATTTACTGTTATCACTAATAGTAAAAAATAAAATATTTTTTTTCCAATATAAACCTCTTTCAACACGGGGTGTTGCGCGAGGCCCCGGGCGATTGCCCTGTTCGCCACCACCTAAGGCCGCCTCTGAGGGCAGGCGTATTCCAACAGTGGCCTGACTAGTGTTAGGTATACTTTCACTCCTAGTTGCGGAGGGAGCGCACTGCTTTTGTTGAGGAGTGGATAATTTCTTGCAGTCGCCCGTTGGCCCTATTGATTACATCAGTAATGTGAGAGCGCCACGTTAGTTTTGAGTCTAGGAGGACACCGACGTAGTGTAGTGTTGTCTTCCACTGTATTTGTTCATTGTTGATTTTCAAAAGTGGTATTTGCTGGTTGCCATTTCGTGGACCGTATTTTCGCGTTATCATTATGGCTTGGGTTTTAGAGGCGTTAACCTCTATACGCCATCTTCTGGCCCAAGCTTCGGTGAGTTGCAGTGTTTCTTGGAGTCTTCTGGTGGCGATGGCGCGACTTCTGCTGCAGGTTATGTACGCGGTATCGTCTGCATAGGTGGCTATATGGACTCGGTCGGCTGATGGTACATCTGACGTGTATAGCGTGGGGCCAAGCACCGACCCCTGTTGGACACCAGCCCGGATTCTTCGCTTTTTTGACAGCTTACCATCAACTTTTACTTGGAATGTTCTTCCGATCAAGTATGACCGTATTAATTTTACCATCGATCCTGTGAACCCCAGCTGGTAAAGTTTCAGGAGAAGACCAGTGTGCCATACTGTGTCAAATGCACGTGCTATGTCTAGTGACACCACTGCGCAGTACTCACGGTGCAGGAACGCACGAGTCCCCGCCTCCACTATCCGGAGTACCTGCTGGGTCGTGGAGTGCCCTCTTCTGAATCCGAATTGGTGATCCGGGAGTATGTTGTTAGCCTCGATGTAGGTGTTAATTCTTTTCAGTAGTAGGCGTTCGAATATCTTGCTCACCGCTGGAAGAAGACTTATTAGCCGATAATGCTGTGGGAATAAGGGGTCTTTTCCCCTTTTGTGGACTGCCACAACTTCCGTGTGCTTCCATCGTTTTGGGTAGGTCTTGGTTTGCAATATTTTGTTGAAAAGACTGGAGAGATAGTCGGCAGCTGCTGGAGGCAAGTTCTTTAGGCATCGGTTACCTATTCCATCGTGGCCAGCAGCCTTCTTAGGTCTGAGTCTTCTAAGGCATCTGGCCACTTCCTGAGGCGTGATAGCTTCGATTTCTTCTTCACCTTCGTCTGCTTGTAAGAAGACTCGAAGACGTCTTTGAGTGGCTCTTATTACTCGGTAATCTACATTATCTTCCGACGGGCGGAAATTTCTCTCAAAACTATCAGCCAGAGCATTTGCTTTAGCTACTGGCTGATAGACTAGCCCGTTCAGGCCATGTAGGGGCGGAATGCGATTACTTCTTTTGGTTAACTTCCGCGACTGCGACCAAAGGGACCCGTCCTCTGGTGTGAGTGCGGAAAGACGAGCATCCTGTATCTGTGTTCGGTCAGGGCCGCCTTGATCTCTCTCTGGAGCCTGTTCAGTAGTCTTCGCGTGGCAGGATTTCTAGTAAGTCGCCATTCTTTTGCTTACTCGGTTCTTGTGTTTAATAGCCTCTAGGAGATGTGGCGGGAGTTTTTGTGTCGGCACTGTTCTGCGTCGATGGAGGGGAGTGGAGTTCTGTAGCGCTTCCCTCACTGTCTCCTCGAAAGTTGTGAGAGCCGAGTCGACTTCTTCTACCCTCTGGGAAGCAATGGCAGCAGAGATTAGTTCGCGGTACTTTCCCCAGTTAGTGTTGCGGAAGTCGAGGGGGTCTGGTTGTTGTTCTCGCCATGGTCCCACGTCGATCTCGGCCAGCACCGGGCAATGATCTGATGATAGGCGATTTATTGTGGTCAATGAGATGAAAGCCTGTGAGACCCTTGGTGATCACCACGTCTAGGACGTTGGGCCTCGCACCTGACGGGGGGAAGTGCGTAGGTTCTTCAGGGCCCCAGACGCACGTGTTGTTTCGGTTTGTAATTCTCCTCATGATGATGCCAGCCGGATTTCGCACCCGACTGTTCCAATCCGGGTGTTTGGAGTTAAAGTCACCGCCTATTAGTAGCTTGCTGCTCATAGTAGTCAGTGCAGTGAGGTCGGCTTACAACAAACTGTCTGCCTGGAGATCGGTATGCGGCGACCACCGTCAGTTTACCCGCCAACAGTGACCACCTCCACTCCAACTGCTTCCATGGTTTGCATTGGAGGGACAGCGGATCTGGTAGTGTGGGATGCCTCTCTTGATATAAATAGCGACTCCGCCCCCAGCATGTGGGACGGTCGTGGCGATAGCAGAGATAATTCGGTACATGTGGCGCGAAGACCAGGCTTCAGGTGTGTTTCACTCACGAGGCACAGATCTATATCTTGCTCAATTAGGAATTGTCGAAATTCGATCATTTGGCTATAGATGTCATTGGCATTCCACACGCAATATTGTAGATTCTTTATGGTGGATCGACTATCCATGGTGTTGTTGTTGGTAAGCTGTAGGTGTTGTTGGTCGGAGCCTGCATCATGTTGGGTTGTTGGCAGTTGGTCAGAGCATCTAATCTTCTGTACAAGGGTGAGTATCAAGCTGAGTATGTTTTGGAACATTTCATACAGCTTGTCCAGTTTGTCTTCTGATGTTTGTTTTGGATCTCTTCTGGTGGAGTGGTAGTAGCTTCTCTTATCTGCGACTTGTCGCGGTTGAGGATTGTTGTAATCAGGGGTCGGATGCGTCATTTCTTCAGGGGTTTTATCCTCTTCTGCTACCATCGCGCCTGTTGTGGCTGTCGCAAAGGAGCGATTGGCTGTACGGCGGTTGTTGGTATTGGGAACCTTCCGTGGAATTTCCCTCAGCTGTGTAGTTGTGCTGGCGTTGTTGTTGGGAGCCCGCTGGGAGTCTGTTCCCTCTGGGGCTTGTTCAGGTGTCTGCTGTTTTCCGTTGTTCTTGGCTTCATTGGATGTGGTACCGCGGAAGCGATCGCGGGCCCTTTTGTATGCGGCACAGCCCTTGTAACTCGCCACATGGTTTCCACCACAGTTGTTGCATTTAGCGGTGTCTCTGTTTTTCGGGGCTGTAGCAGTTATTTGAGTCATGGGGCCCCGCGCATTTTACACACACCGGGTGCATTTTGCAGTATTTTGCTACGTGCCCGTACAGCAGACAGTTGTAACACTGTGGCGGCCCGGCAGTAGTACGGAGTTTCTCCACAGTTATCTTCAGGTGGCACAGACTTTCAACCTGAAATATCCCACGGTTTTGTGGGGTATCAGGAACGACGACAAGGAACAGTGGCATCTCTATATTGGAACCTGGCCGTCTTAGTTGCACTACCGTCTGAACGTCGTATCCCATGTCGATCAGCTCTTCTTTGAGGTCTGCCACCGGGAAGGACCTTGGCAGGCCTCGGAACACTACTTTTAATAGCTTAACTACCCCAGTAGGAAATGTGAAGAATGGTATCTTCTTGTCTTCAAGGAGTTTTGTGATGAGTTTGTAGTCTTCCGTGGTTGAGAACGTAAATTTTATTTTGTCCCCTCCAGCAGTCTTCGCGTGGAATGGGTCTTTGGCAGTATTCTTTATCCAATCGTGGAGTTTTTTGTATGTTTCAGGAAACTCTACCACGATAGGTGGGATGTAGGGGCTTCTGATTCTTGGTGTATCTTCTTCTTGGAGAACTTGGTACTGGTTTCCTGTCTCCATAGGCTCTGCTTCCGGCACGGCTTGGGTCTTGCATGTGCGTTGTGCAAGCCTGAATCCCTCGTCGTCCTCTTGGTCTTCGTTGTTTGTTTTCTGCTTTCGCGTACTGGTTGTTGACTTTCCAGTATTCAGATTTTGGTTTCCTTTGTTCTTCCCAGCCATTCCACTAGTGGATGTGGACGGAGATGGTTGGGTGCTCTTTAAGTTCTTGACTGCAGCTTTCTTGCCCAGTTGCTGACGAGAGCTGCGCAACTGGAATGCTGAGTCCGGGAGAAGAGCGAAGTTCGGATCTGGGCTGCTTGTGCTTGCCCGTCGCAATCGGCGAGATACTTCTTTTCGCTGTAGCGCGGGCGTCTTGCTGGGTTGCTATTTGGTCCTTGACCGAGTCTTCTGTCTCCATTTCAGTGGTCTTTTCCAGTTGTTTCATTCGCATCTCAAATTTGGTTAGCAGGTTTGCCTGAGCTTCAGCCAGTGGACGTGGTATTCCTGAATTTTGTAGGTCCATCACAAGTTCTTCTGGTTCTGAATCAGTCCCGTCAGAGTCCGTGGTCTGGTCCGTATCCGTTTGCCGGGTCGTCGACGTGGCCGCAGCTGCCGCCGGCAAAGCCGAGTGCGATGGGGCACTCGACCCGCCCGGCACGACAGCGCGGCGAGCTCTTTCCTTGTCGCACATCGTATCCTGGTGGATGCCAACTCGGAAGTGCCGTGTGCAGCGGAAAGGCTAGTTCTTATAGCTTGCCAGGTGGCCCAGTGCGCGGGAGTGTTGAGCGCGTCCGTGATTGGTCGGCGTAGGCACCGCCCGGCCGCCGGAGAGGGGGCCAGTGTTGGTGCGCCCACTCTCGATTCGGGGTTGATCGTGCATGACTAGTATCAGGCCCGCTACGGTTGATCTTCGCTATGACTGGACGCAAGTATCTACGCGCCTCGCGCTGCCAGAGCGCATTTGACGATGGTGGTCTCGCAAGTACCGAGCCACAAAAACAACTGGAGATGGAGGTAGATATACCGGTGGAGAGGGACCCTCCTATAGGTCCTGTGGAGCCACACTACGTAATCAACCGAAGCTGCGTTTCCTTCTTCGTCTCAGAGTTTCAGCGCCTAGTAAACCTTCCATTCTTTGCATGGCCAGAAGGGGAAGGGGTCAAGATTCTGGCCTTCACTCTGGCTGACAACCTCATTATCTCGAAGCAGATTTCGGAGTTCGAACAAGCAAAACGTTCTCCCGAAGCTCGCAAGTTTCTCTTGAAGAAGATGGCTGCCACGTATATACCTGCTACAGATACCAACAAACCCGCAACCGCCGACAAGTCGACTTCTACCCGAGCTGCGAAGTCGAAGATGCAAGAAATCGTGCAGTGCTACAAGTGCCAGAACTTCAACCACTGTGCGCGGCAATGCACCATGCGGCAGAGGTGCGTTCGCTGCGGTGGAGAACATCAACCGGCAGACTGTCGCAGACCCAGGGAAGACCCGATCTGCTGTAACTGTGGCGGACATCACGCATCCTGTCATCGGGGGATGTCCCGTCAGGAAACAACAGTTGCAGAAGAGACGAGCAAGTCCTCGTGCTCAGTCGGCGCGAGATACGCCTGGTGACTCAGCCACCGGCAAGGACCCGTCGTTGCATGCTGCCAGACCAGTTTGTCGTCAGACTCCCAAGAACGCTGCAACGTCCAGCGTCGAGAATCGGTCAAGATACCGTGCCTCACCTCGACCAGTTTCGAGACAGAAGACCCGCGCCCCACTCGGCCGAACACCTGGCCACATCGAACATCGATGTTGAACCACGAACAGATGGACCAGCAGTGGGGTGCTCAGATGACGCATATCATCGAACTGCTAGTTCAGCTCATTGCATGTACCACCAATAGTTCTCCGCGCCCGGCGCCTACAAACGTGGTCGCCGATAACTGCAGAGATATGTCGCCTTGACAAGTCACCGAAGTCAAGAAACAAAGCCTACAGAGAAGACCTACCAACAGAGAAGTAATGCCACATCAGTTGACGCAGGAGTAAATGTCGAAGGACAAAGACTCCAACGTACACTGCCGGATGAACGAATCGGCAGAGAATGGCTGAGTCGGTCGGTCGGCTGGTGCGCCTAGCTGGTGCTTAGTGAGTCGGGCGCCTCGCGTCGTGCGGGCCTCGGCAGCGCCGCTGACGCATCGCTTCGATGACCGGCGTCCAAGCATCACTGAGTTGGTACCCGCCGTCTCGGTTTACTAGGTTTGAGGCAAGACGAATTTCAACAGCTTCCGTGAGAATGCTGTCCCAGAAACCTCTAGCGTGCGCCAGTACTCTGGTGCTTTCAAAATCGAATCCGTGGCCCTGTTCGAGGCTGTGTTCTGCCACCGCTGACTTTTCCTTTTGCCCTAGACGAACGTGCCGAGCATGTTCTAAACATCTCTGGTTGATACACCGTATTGTCTGCCCGATGTACCTTTCCCGCATTCACAAGGGATGCAGTATACCCCAGGCGTCCGCAGAGCAAGGTCATCCTTGGGGGATCGCAGGATGTTTTTTAGTTTCGGTGGTGGAAGGTATATGGTTTTAATCCCACTTTTTGCTAGAACCCGCCCTATCCTCGACGTTGTGGCACCAGAGTAGGGCAGGAAGGCCAGACGATCCGGTGGTTCCTTATCGGCGTTGTTAAGCCTGCGTCTGGGTTCGCGGAAAGCCTGTCCTATCTGATTTTCAGAATACCCGTTGCGTCTGAAGGTCTGGCGCAAGTGGTTCAGTTCCCCCGGTAGGCTGTCAGCGTCACATATCGCCCGAGCCCTGTGAACTAGTGTGGTGAGCACAGTCTTGCGTTGCGCTGGATGGTGATGGCTACGCGCGTTCAAGTACAGGTCCGTGTGTGTAGGTTTCCTGTACACAGAGTGTCCTAGAGTCCCGTCGGGTTTCCTTACTATAAGGATGTCTAAGAATGGCAACCGGCCGTCTTTTTCCACTTCCATCGTAAACTTGATGTTCTCGTTTACACTGTTTAAGTGCTGTTAAGTTGCTGTTGCTAAGCATGTGTTTTTCATAACATTTATATTTTGATGTTATGTTGCTTTTCACGTATATATAAAATTATGCTTATACTCAGACAGGGTTCAATACTAATTAACATCTTGGTTTACTAGTTACAGTAGATTCTACAAGCGTCTCTCCTCCACTCTACTAAAACATTGTAGTGGAGCAACTTAATAGTTAAGAACTTGTAGGCTTATCTGTCCAGTCCAAAATCTCCGTGAGAATCCGTTTTCGTCCGTCGAGCTTATCCGAGAGGAGAGTGACGTGGATCAGAAGGCGATTAAGGTTTTGCCACTGTCACTAGTAATCCGTTAGAACTTTTCACTTCAGAACTGATTCCTTGATATTACTAAATGCCCATTCTGATGCAAAGCTGTATTTTGAAATATCTCTTCTGTTACCTAAGCTGTCAATAAACCCGAACCGCTGATAATAAAAAGAAGAAAGCACATGAGTCATAAGAGATTATATCTAACGAAACACCACGAAAATAGAAGAGGAGGAAATAAGAAACTATGTCAAAGTTCATGGACTTATCAACAATATTCTTTATTTTAGGAACAACTGGTGATATGATTTCTACCTAAATCCGTAAGGAAACAGACTTAAGTTCCTCGGGATTAAGACGTTGCTGCTGAGGGTATGGCAGCAAATAAACAAAGGACAAGAAAGGAGGCACATTAATATCAAAGACGTACTATAACATTGTCATTAGAGGTTTTCTAATAAACGAGTTGGAGAATAGTAAGGCAGGTAGGGTTCTCACAGTTTTCAAGCTGTATTCCCGTAGGATTAGCGGAGGTAGAGCTCCAAGTTCCTACTTCATGACTAAGCCCCGGATTTTTAGGCTCTAAAAAATCAAATTTAGGTTTATTCAATTCACGTTTTAGTCTTTTATAGGTTTTTAAAATTCTGATTTAGGAATTTATACATTTTTAAGTCAAACAAAATTTAAAACACGCAATATATACTGCCATAGTGTTAAAAATGTTGTGACTTTATTGTCAAGTACTCATTAAAAAGTTCTAACATGACATTGCTCGTTCACATTAAAACATGCGACATAAACCACTATTATGTTCAAAACATTTTGTCTTTATTGTGGATTGTAAACCAATCATTTAAAACTTCTAATATGACACTGAACAATGAAATATTTTGACAGATTTTCAGGAGTAAACCCTCTTCTCTCTTCCGCTAAAATTCTCTTGAATGCGGAAAAATTACGCTCCACGTCACATGAGGTAAGAGGTGTTAACATCATATCAGCGATTTCCTTAGGGTTCCAAGGCAGTACATCTTGTTCCTTTAGTCCAGAGAGAACGCGGCCTATTTGTTCCATCTTCTTGAAATCTGGACTGCGGGCTGAAACAGCCTCCAGCCTCTGAGCTACAGGCACCCAAACTGGTTCAGGAGCCACTTTGGCCCTCACTTCTTGGATGATTTGAAGTGCTTCCAACTTCTTGATTCAAAATTCTAGGTTGTAAAAATTAGCCTTTATATATGTCAGCTGGTACTGAGTGCAACGCTTTCTTCGCATTTACTATAGCAATAGCTTCTCTTTCATCTAATGCATCGATGACCTCTGTGATGCTTTCATAGTTTTCTGCATAGTATATTGCGGCTGAGAGCCAGGTCGCCCCTCGTGTCACTACTGGCTCGGGAGGGAGGGGTATTGATGAAAGTTTTTCCCTGACAGTAACGAGTCGACTTTGCGCTTTCAGGAATATTTTCTTCACTGAAGAACTTATCCCGTTAAGTACAGGGTGCTGTTCCCGAATTTTTTCAGCTACTCGGTGGAGCCCATGAGCTAGGCAGGTAACATGCGCCATTCGAGGATGGAATGCAACCGTAGCCGGTCAATAAGGCACTGTTCCGGCATTTGCCTGGTAGTGAAAAGGAAAACCACGGAATACCATTTCAGAACAGCCGATGGTGGAGTTCGAATCGAAGGCGTTTCCTGAGTCCAAATTACCAGACCACGGCCCGTATCACTGGGCTAATCCGGCCGGTAAGTAACAAAATTACAGTCGGACTGGATCAGTACATGAAATTAGGTCCTTTTAGGTTCTGAAAACCGGATTAGGTCATTTTTGGTGATTAATTAGGGCATTTTAAGTCCTATTAAATTTACGAATATTATTAGTTTATACAAAAGACAAAACAGAAAATTAAAATTTTGAGAATATTAGGTTGGGAACAAAATAGGTTCGAACCTAAGAATCCGGGGCTTATTCATGACCGCAGGCACTAGAGCGGACGTGCCGTGGTCAGCCCTTTTTCCTTACCTTCCCGCGTTGTTTTCCCTATGGTACTCATTCGATAATGAGCGGGAGGGGGGGGGGGGCTCGTCGAGATGTTCAGCTTCGAGGAAAAATCCTCGGCTTCGTCTGGGGTCGAACCCCGGCCGTGCAGGCCATGGTAACGCTCTACCGCGTGAACTACGTTGCCAGCCAAGCCAATTATAAAATTGGTATAAAAAAATATTTTACAACATTGGAGAACCAATACGAGTTTTGCTGGTCGGCAAGATCAATCCTGAATGCGCAGTGATGTGCAGCACAGTCAGGCAGATGCGAAACGCGGGGATGTGTCACACTAGTGTGTCAGATGTGCTACATGTAGAGATCACACCCTCCATGGACTCCACCTGAATGGTAGAGACGGAGGGAAGTTATGATTATGAGTAGCAACAAGGAGGGAGAAGGTAAGGGGTTGGTTGCTAACTGGTGGTAGAACTCAGTCTGTATTTTACAAAAAGCAAGAGTAGAAAGAGCAGCGGTGTAACGGCTATCGTTCTCGCCTCGCATTCGGGCAGATGTGGGTTTTCCATGGTTTCCCAAATCACTCCAGGCAAATACCGGAATGCTTCCTTCAAAAGGCCATGGCCGAATTCCTTCCCATTCCTTGCCCCTCCATCCTTTGCCGTCTCTAAAAGACCTCGCTGTTAAAGAAACATTAAGCAGTTACAAAAAAAAAAAAAAAAAAAAAAAAAAAAAAAAAAAAAAAAAAAAATAGAAAGAGCAAGTGTCATTATGTCAGGATGTCATTATGAAATGGCTCTATTTCAGCAAAGCGTAGTGTCTATTGATAAGAGAAAACAAAAATCACCAAGTTGTGTGTCACAGAGCACAATCACTAATATTCAGAAATAGATATTTTGGACCGTAATGCGTACGTTTTCTGTCACACCGTACATACCAAAGATAAGGTTGGGTGTACCAGTAATACAAATAAGAAAAAAAAATACAAAATTTAAAGTCTGATTGTTGTACATTGTAGCCAGTCCTAGGTAACGGCCTCTAAAAACTATGTTAAAAATTTAAATAGTTATCATAAACGCAATGTTCAAGGAGAATTAATCTCTCGTTGGCGATTTCAACGTAAATTTTGCCCTCGACTTTTAGCAAACGGATTACCTCATGTGACTGCTTGAATCACTCAGTTCTGGTCAAGTTATGTATTTCACCAGGAGAGTACAGGAAGATTATCACTCGTTCAGCTTCATCGATGTCATCCCGTTGGATTTGTCGCAACACCATTTAAGTGTTACCAACCTTGCCGATTTTCAGTTGCCCTAAGAAACTGCCGAAAGGTAAGCCGGTGATCGTCTTCGCCTGGTCCATGCTCCTGGTCGCTGTTCTTCCCGTGGTCTTCTGACCTCAACCTACCCCCTAAACAACATTTTCTCCGTCTTTTCTCCCTGTATGTCCGAAGAATCGGAGGATTCTCCGCATGACTTGAGACTATAACTTTTTGAGATGTTAGAGAGCGTCCATAACGTAGCTCCATTTGGGACTTCACCTATTGATCCCTATTGATTCCAGAAGACATTTTATACTGTTTTCTTTTGTCAGACTATCGTAAATCACTGTACATACGGAGATAATTAAACTACGGAAATAAATATTTACATGCTCTTTTGTGTTCTGTACCTCATTTTAACTGTGACAAATAATATGAATGAGAAGGTACGTGCCCTGGGTAACCCAGCGCAGCTTTCCAGCCAACCTCTCCCCCCTCTAGACCAAGACACGTAGTTTATGGACGCTCCCTTAATAGTGGAGGCGATAGTTCTCCTACCCGTCGGTGACCCATCTCTGGCGCTGTGTCCATATGTTACAAACACAAGAGAAAACTAGAAACTAACTGTTTCAACAAGACGAATCTTTGTGGCATTTGCTATTGGCCTATTATGCCAGATATTGGCTTGTTCATGGCAACTTTACCTATGGTGATTTTTCTTCTTATCTTTCCGAGAAAGAGGTAAGGAGACAGATAAACAGTAGTACTATTTTGTTCATTTCTTGTAACTTTCTAAAAAGGTTCGTCTCTAGCATAAAAAAAACTTTATAGACGAAAATAAAACGTGAACTGGGAACTGTTTTTCTTGGAGACTAAACACTAAACAACACTGCTGTTGTGTGCAAACCGACACTGTTGCCTGTGCGATAACACATGGCGACCGTGAGGTGCTTAGGACTCGAGGCTGATAGCGGCCGCCGCTTATAAGAGCTGAGGCGGCGTGCTGGCCACACGTCCCTGACGAGATGGCCGCCACTCTCTGCGCCCTGCTGCTGCTGCTGGCAGGCGTCTCCGCCAGGACAGTCAACAGGTAGCGTACAGCAGACGCGTCCTTCAAACACGCGGGAGGCATGCTTAAGGTGGCCATACACGATCGCTCCATTTGGATGTCATCCCATCCAAACGTATGACATCCAAAAGCGTGGCACATACACCATCATTCCATCACTCCAGTCAGCCACGACAATGAAAAACTAGGCAAAGCAAACAACAATAGGTTATCAATTTGCCATACAACAATCTAGTTATGCCAAGTACTAAATAAAATGATTATAAAACAAATTTATTAAATTGAAATAGTTTAGCCTGAAAATAGTGACAGGTACGTCAAATGTAAAACAACATATTTAAACAAGTAGGCTCATATAAAATTAATCTTATCGTACTATGATCTTTTTAAAAAGAAGACCGCAAAGAATTATATTTTTTTTTTCAACACGGTTTCTCTATTGGTGTTTATATCTTTATTTTTAAATAATATTAGCAATTGATCTATTGCCACATTTATTTATATTTTGTCATGGTAGTCAGGATTAGAGATCCTACAAGCATAGTAAGTCCTTATCCTTCTCAATAATCTCCAGCACAAAGTCTCATTGAGACGATATTATTATTATTATTTTTTAAAGTAAAAAAGGAAAATAATCGTTCTAATTGTTACTTAATAATATTTAAAACTGTATTATTTTCAATTCTACATTCAAAATAATATTTAACTTGTAGCAAAACAAATAATTCTATAGCAGGTTCAAAACAACAAAGAAATGGTACAATGGTGCATAGTCCACTCAAGGCACTGATGATGTCTGCTCGGTGGTAGGCGACAGAATGAGAACCAGAGACAATATATGAGAACTGTTTGCACCGCGGTTACACGAGCCGACCGTCAGTCGGTTTGATGGCACGATGGACAAAACTGATGGATATTGGACTGACCGGATATCCAAATAATCGTGTCACTCCACGTCATCCACATCAATTTCCCCACACACGACGCGATAATGGAGTGACATCGCTCCATTTGGACGCATGGAGAGATCGTGTATGGCCATCTTTACTAACAACACAAGGCTGCACGAGCTGGGTACATCAGCAACATTTCTTCGGAGTTGCTAAACTCTTTAATTATCTCTGGAATCTGTGTTACGATCTTTGGCCGTTACCGACAGTATGCTGTATTGCGCTACAAAGATGGACCAAGAGACTAATAAGCAGGTGGTCATAATGTTTTGGCTGGATGAGCGAGTGAGTTTATCTGCTGTATACATTCAGTAAATATTTGAGAGTGAATGTGTAATCTTTGAGGGCGCAGTGACGTTTGTAATTGTAATGTTTGAAATGTATTTTTGGCGAAAAGAACGAACAACAAATTTAGTGTTTAGTGAATCGTTCAACATTTTTTTCATACGGTAATTAGTTTTACATATCCCCGATTGAAAGAATAATTGAATCTCACATCATTTCTCTTTGTCGTTGTCGAGCTTTCGAGTTCCATAGCTCATATCCTGATTTTATTTATCTACATTGTATATCGCTTATCCTTGTATTCGATTTTATACTGACAGGTTGGTCACTTTTTGATATTATGATTACTTCTAGCTTTATTATCATTAAAATCAATCGCTATTTATCCTACCGTCTTCAGTATCAGTATCGAGATTCTAACCACAACTTGAAGTTTATAATCCCAGTTAGCAGCATCCAGAGATAGTGTTAACACTTAGTGCTGTGATTATGAAATTACTTGTTTTATGTGCTCATCCGCTGTGAAACTCATAAGCCGAAGTCTTATCTCTGAGGGTATTTACCGCATAACCATCTACGATGACCTTCAGCCACCATTCTTAAGGCGCCGAATCTACCTATTCCGTATGGCAGAGGGTTACTATAAATCATGGTCGGGATTTCTTTAAAAACACCGCGTACTACGACTTAAATGGAAATAAGAATCTTAGTTTATTGTATAGGAATAATCACATAGCCTTTTTTCATGCGTTACCAAAGCTCGGTATGTGTGCCCTTTGTTGAATCCAGACGGTAGTTCTCTCTCCCCCCTCACGATGCAGCCTGTCAGAGATAATATTTGCGAATGCGGCTCTGGTACCCGTCTTCATATCAGGAATAGTCGCAGAAAAAGGGGGACAAAGGCTTGATCCTTGAGGTTACCCCACAGGAAAACTCCAGTGTTCGTGGTGGCCAAAGTAAGAGCATCTGATGACTGCTGATCCCGTCCGATCAATCGCTTGAAGCAATCTTAGGTGATAAGAGATCATTTTTAAACGCTTCCGTAGCACTTTCCAAAGCTGCGTGCTGCGGAATGCCCGTTTCCCTGCTAGTTGGTCTAGAGGGCACGTAAACATTTTTGGTAGATATTTGAGACGCCGTGAAAATTTGTGTAACACTTCTTTTGCAATGTCTAAGTACAAAATCGAAAACCTGGATGATGGGTAGTGGGGCATAGCTGAATTATTAACTTAGTAAATTTTTATTTTCTATCAAAATTGTGTATCGTAACAGGCCATTTTGGCGGGACTTTTTTCCTGCTAGTTGATCAGGAATATTATCCTTGAGCGCGAGTGAGTAGTATATTAGCTGCCTTTTCAAATATATATATATATATTGCTACGTGTAAATATTCTGTTCAAACATCAGCATGCCTCAAATATATTTTTTCGATATTTACGAAACGCAGTTTGAAATAAAATAAAATTTTTGAAAGTTAAAAATTCGGCTGTCCCATTATCAATCACCTGAGTCTTGTACTTGGACATTACAAAAGAAGTGTTATATAAATTTTTATGGTGTCTAAAATATCTACTCAAAAATGTTTGCAAGCTCATCTACTATAGAGCTACATTTGAAAGCTTCTCTGATGTGGTGCACGTTCGTTTCCTACACAAAAGAATGCCCGTTGCTTTTTCCTTCACACAAACACCACAATCTGTGCACGCCGTACCGGAATGGAATTGTCGGTTCGTGGATCTATCCAGATTCTTGTTCGAAGGTGACGTTGAACGACGGTGTCAGACAGAGTTTGATGAAATTAAAGAGTGTAAAATGCTGTCTCCTGACCGTTAGCATCTGTATTCTCTATTGCAAAATAATAATAAATAATAAAAATAATAAGAAAAAAATAAATAATAATTTAATGAAAAAATTGAAATAAGTATTTAATGACATGTTTAAATGCAATTGTCTTAAAGCTTCTTTTGACTTTGTTTGGCAGAACTAAGTGCATCAATATTGATGTTTGAAGTTGTGGCTACTTGAAAAAATTTCTCCGTACAAACATCAGTAATTCGTGCTCTGTCTTGTGCCTTAATACTTTTCATCCTACTGAATCAGCCGAACTGAGTGTTCGATATCACCATTGAAAGTAAAGTCGATGTATATAATTATCTAGCTATACCCGGTTTGGACTTTCTTTACCAGTGGCGTAACAATAGGGTGGCGGGACGGGCAAAATGCTACGGGCCCCCCGCTGGAGGGGGCCACAGATGACAGGCTGGAGACGCCCCTCAGCCCAAGAGCCGCCCGTCGTCGTCTGTCGCCGCATCATCCTATGAATTTGCCACGAGCCCGACCATTATAGTTACGTCACTGTTTGCATGTTTAGTAGTAAATTCTCAAATTCCCTACAGATTGTGAGAACCCTGTGACGGCTCCAGCGTGTTGTCTGCGCTGAACTGAGCTCTCTGGCGGAGCCGGAAGTGATTACGATGCGGGGAGAAACCTAACGACCAGAACCATTACATTACAGACAGTTTGGAACTGTGACCATTTTAACTGTAACTTGACATTTTTACACTATTTCAGATTCTCTAACAATCTTTCAGCAGTGTTTTAAAGAAAAGGATAAGTTCGGCGTTGAACTTTATATCAGATGTCACAGTTTCGATCTGTCTAAGCAGAATAGCACTAGCAAAAAGAGCCTTCATGAAAAAGAGAAACCTTTTAGTTTCAAATATTGATCTAGGAATTAGAAAGAACTTTTTAAAACTCTTTGTGTGGAGCACAGTACTTTATGGTAGCGAAACATGGACTTTAGGAATACCGGAAATAAAGAAAATTGAAGCATTTGAAATGTGGTGCTACAGAAGAATGCTGAAAATTAAGTGGGCGGACAAAGGAAGAAATGAACGAGTTTTGGAAATGATGGGTGAGAAAAGAAGTTTGTGGAAGAAGCTTACAGAAAGAAGTGACAGGTTGGTAGGTCATATTTTGAGACATGCAGAATTGGTTAATTTGTTAGTGGAGGGAACAGTCGAAGGTAAGAACTGTAGAGGAAGACAGAGATTAGAATATATGAAGCAAATAATTGAGGACGTGGGCTGTAAGGGGTATGTAGAAATGAAGAGGTTAGCACAGGGTAGGAAGGGATGGAGGACTGCATCAAACCAGTCATGACTTTTATAAAGTTTTGCTTATGAATGCGGTATCCTTTTATATTAGCAATTTTTACTGATTTTTTTTATTATGATGTTTTTAATTCATTAAGGATTAATAATTAATATTCTGTCTGCAAATCACCTGTCCCATAGGTGGTCAGCAGCTTGACAAGCATTGGCCTGTACTGTAAACAGCTGAGCGGCAGATAACGAAGTCAGTCTCCTGCAGGCTAGAGTTTGTAAGACGTATTATAGACCTACACATGTATAAGCAATTCGAAGAAAAAATGTGTCAGTACGTTGATTAAGTAATAACTAATTGTACTAAACGAATTGTTTCGGCCGTTAAATGGCTTTGAGAGGTCTCAATTTATCAGCAAAGAATAAAGACTGGCGGCGAGAACATGGGCGCCGGGAGGGGGGTGCAAGGGGGTGCACTTGCACCCCCCCCCCTGACATCCCGGGTCGCCGTCTGGGCAGTAGTAGAGCTAAAAAAAAAGGTCGCCCAGCCCGGAAATTTTTGGTCCGATAGGGGGGGGGGCACCAATGCAGCCCTGGTGCACCCCCCTGACATCCCGGGTCGCCGTCTGGGCAGTAGTAGAGCTAAAAAAAAGGTCGCCCAGCCCGGAAATTTTTTTTGGGCCGATAGGGGGGGGGCACCAATGCAGCCCTGGTGCACCCCCCTAGAAGCAATCCTGCCGGTGCCCATGGGCGAGAAGAAACAGAAGAAATTTGGAGTGATCACGAATGTGCTGTTCAGGTGAATGAGCCGCTCGTCCAGTAAACGCTCGGCGTTTGACGTGTCGTCACGTGTCCGAGTGGCAGTTGCGCCTTTATAAGTAGTCATTCTATAGGATATCAAAGAAGAAAATAAAAGTAATAAGGCGGTGAACTACAGAAAGTTATCGTGAACGGTGAAATTATTTCACTAATATAGTTCGAAAATTTAATTTTGAAGGAGATAACATTTTACGAGAATATCAATGATAGGTTTCAAACATTTTCTATCATTAGTTGGACGTCAAATTAAAATACATGATACACCTATGCGTGAGGCGATCGTACCTGGAGATAAATTACTGTTACTTTAAGATTCATAGCTACAGGAGATTCCTATACAAACTTGCGGTATATATTCAAAGTACTCGTATCGAAACAAAGCATCAGCCGTTTTGTATCTGTGGTCTGTGAACCTATTGTTCCGTAACTCCAAAATTATATGAAGAGTAGTACCTATTTATTATTTTTATCGACTTTCGTTACAAGAATTTTTACAATTTAACTTGTTGCAATGCAATTAAAAGATTTATATAAGAATAAACATTGTATATTTTGTCATTTATTTCCTTTTTATTTAGTCTTCTCACAGTTTCTCTTATAGCAATAACAACGTTTGACTGTCTGCAGTGGCGTAGCTAAGGGGGGGGGGGGGGGAAGCGGGGGTCCGCCCCGGGTGTCACCCGTGACACCCACATTTCATGAAAGGAAATAGTAAAAAATAGTTTGATACAAAAAACATTTTTAATCGACTTCTCGTATTCTTTGGTGTTGAACGATTCCTACTTTTATTATTTTAAATACTTTTCAAGTTTATCTAGCACTTTTTCAAATGCATTCCAGAGCACTGTGCGCTTTCGAGTATTTTTATTGGCAACTCTGCGCTCTTAAACAGGGCATAGTTCCATGGCCCCAACTATCAAAAAAAGTCGTCCTACTAGCCGTGCGGCTGACTTTCTTTGGCTTGTTACAAGCGGCGGTTGCGTTAGATTTTCTTAGACAGTTATTGTATGAGGCGAGGAAGTTTTTAAATTAAAGGAAGGATATATAAAACTGCTAAAATCAAAGGAAGTATTTAATTCCTCGTAATTATATAACGAAAAATATCGCATTTCCTTCTAAAACTAAATGAAAAAATCAGCCAAGTGTATGTCAAAACCGCAATTGTCTAGGCTTTCATTTCTACTGTCCGGTCATGAATTAAGATCAGACATTTTACGCATGTCATGAAATTCATTTTTTTAGTTTTTTAATTTGTTATCTTATATAGAATCCAATAGGTTTTGACGCTAAGATTCGCAAGTACCTTGAAATATTTTATACGGTTTTTTTTTTATCTGCTTAACGTCTCTCTAACAGCGAGGTCTTTAGAGACGTTTTATACGGTTTGTAATTTCGAATTTATCATCTTACAGATTCGTGTTGGATAATTTGAGTACATTTCGAGTTAACCGATTTACATTGTGCGAACCTTCCCATATAGAAAGGGCATGTTCGAATTTATGAAAATACGATGATTCAGAAGACTGCGCATAAAACTAGCAACACTTTCAAGTTTCAAATCAATCCGAACCAGAAGCGTAGCGTGCTTTGGCGGGGCCCCGTATAAAAAATTGTTTGGGGGCCCTTAGGAAGGGTAAAGATTTCTCACAAAAAAAAAAAAAAAAAAAAAAAATGCATAAAATTAAAATAAATATTTATCCATCATAATTATCTGTCACTTTTTCCAAAATTTTTACAAACAATTAAAATCTATATAAATAAAAGAAAGTTGTGTTAGTTACACCATTTATAAATCGAGAACGGCTGGAGCGATTTTTGGGATTTTTTTTTTTGGATTCGTCTGTGCTCCGGATAACAGAATAACCATTAAAAAATTGAAAAATTTCATTAAAAAATAAGTTATGACCTTAATATTTTTATTCATACATGAAGTACTAAAGGGATTTGTACGCCATCTTCACTGTTGCCATAGCAACCGCAATTATTTATGTGCGGCGGATTACATTAATATCCATTTTTTTATTTCAGTGTCAAATAGATCATAGTACATCTTTCAGTTATTGTCAAAAGGTTCAAACAAACTTCAACCTTGTCACCTCAACGTGCTTTCTTAGTTCATGATTGCTGTTAGGGAATGGGTTGCCTGATTTCGATGTTTTTTTTTTTGTGAGGTAGGGGAGGGAAAGGGAGGCAGTCGTATCGACAGAACAGCGTCTGTCGGGTCCACTTCTTAAATATACACTCTCCTTGCCTTTTTTCGGCAAACTGATTTATTAAATCATTTATAGCTGATGATGACTTTAGTTTTTCTAGAGTTTCTGCCTCTATGGACAATAGTGACAGGGCTGACAGTCGTTCCTGTCCCATCGAAGTTCTTATGTAATTTTTTATCAGTTTTAATTTTGAAAAACTTCTTTCAGTAGTTGCTGTTGTAACTGGAAGGGTCAAGAATAAAAAGCATGCTGTTATTACCTCGGGAAAACTGGATGCAAGACTATTGAATTTTATCAGCAGTAATTCAATGAGTTCCTTAATGGAATAAATTTTTTGAATTTCAGATTTTAAGCATGTTTTTAGAGCCTATAATTGGTCATAAAGATTAACTGAGATGTCTTTACTGTATTTAGCCGACAGTTTTCCGGAAACGTTTAATATCTCTTCGTTTGAAGAAGACAGGAGTTTCTCCGGTTGTAATATTTCGAACATACTACTTAGGTCGCAAAGGCTCTGAAATCTTTCGTTAGTTTGAGAAATTAATATAGCTATCTAAACAGCAATAGTATACATTGACTTTGAAATAGGATTCCGGGTTTGAAATTCTCTCATCTTATGATAACTCATCAAAAAAAAAAAACGCTTAGTTATCTTTCGCCTTTTGTTTTTAAAAACAGTTGTTCCCTCCACTCTTTTGCTAAATCTTTGGACTCATTTAGCAAACTATTGAATGAATTTTGAATTTCTTAATTCGCACTGTCTATTCAAAAGATTGCTTAATAAAATACTAGTTTTCTGTAAGTCATTATTTTCATGCTGTAGAGCATTAGAAACAGGATTAATGATTTCAAATAGTGAAGAAAAAAATGTGACAAGTACTAAGTAATCATAACTCTCTAAAATGTTAATTATATTTTTACATTCTTCACGTTCATCTTTTTTTTTCGAAATAAAATTTAGTTGGTACAAAGTTTTCATGATTAATAAATAATTTTTCTTTACCGCTAATAAAGCGTCGTTCCTTGAAGACCATCTGGTAGGACATACCTTTTTAAGGGTAATTGAATATTTTTCATATGAATCGTCACTTAACATTGCCCAGAGTTGTATACTATTGCCAAAAAAGTATATATTTTTTCTAAATTATCGAAAAAAAGTCGACATTTCACGAACATGTTTCGCAGCATCGTTTAAAACTAAATTTAATGCGAGCGCAGCACAATGAACATAATCGGCATTCGGAGCATGCTCTTTTATTAGGGTTTGTAATCCTCCATAAACACCCGACATATTTGCTCCATCGTAACCCTGTCCTCTACATTTAGTCAAATCAATTCCATATTGTTTAATCGTATTTAAAATTTAAAGTCCTTCAGCTCTGCAATCGGGGATCCCAGGCTCAGGGGGGCCCCGAGCGCAGCTCAGAGGGCCCACGGGCCTTCAGGCAAATAGACGACCTTTCCTTTTTTTTTAATAGCTCTACCAAGTCTTCTGAGGGGTCCCTAAGGCACAGAGAGCCCTTCACCAGACTTAGTAGACCTAAAAAAAAGTTCGCCCATCTGGCCTGAGGGCCAAAAATAATTTTTGCACCGGGGCCCTTGTTAACCTAGCTACGCTATTGCATATTACCTATATCAACGGTGATGACGAACTTCTGTTTCTCAATAAAAATTGAATTTTAATCATAGACTCAACAAATATTCTAGCTGATTACAACAATGGTTTTTTCAAGAACCCAAAATTTACACATTATGTTTGTGACGGTCTTCGGTACATACGACGTCATATTTAGGAACCTGTAGTTTACTTACATTATATCCTAGGAAGGTAGTGAAATATATCACTTGCTAAGTACTTCATGTAAAGATGACAAATATTGCAAAGACATTTTTTTATACTATCTGATCTGTTGTTTGTTATTTTTTAATTAAGTTTTGTTTATATTTCATTTAGTCTTATTTTTTATGAAGGAACTTAATATAGAGTTGCATTTCTTGTGGGACTCGGCTCCCCCATCTGGGTCTGGAATTGCTTCTACTAGGCAACTTCTGTTAACTTTTCTCTCGATGTCCTTTGGCAAGCTCTTATTCTCTTCTGACTCTGATGGTATTTTATGGTTACTGAAAGGGTACCGATTATAAATGTGTCAGACTTTAAGAGCTTCTCTAATTCAGTATGAAATGTAAGAGAAGGTGCAGAGGTTCATTTTTTAAAAATTATATGTGTGAACGTCCACAATTTACAGGCAACTGTTATAAAGCTATATAATGAAATAGAAATATCATTTTGACTAAAAATTCATAATTATTTAATAGTAGGCTGAGATACTTCAAAAATGGACAAAAATTCGTAATGTGTCAACAATTTTTGCGCCTACCTTATCTGCCAAATCTTTATATATAAAGATGAATGTATGTTTGTTTGTTACTTTGTTTGTTCTTCATACAAATCCACAGTTTTCATCCGATCTCGATGAAACTTTGCACACTTATCCTTTGAAACAAGGAGAAAAATACTGTCTACATTTGGTTGAAAAATTATCTGTATAAATAACACATGTTGTCTCATAACTTCGAAATACGGCGATAGACAGACACGTTGGATATGGACGTCTCCGTACCGTGTTACCGTGTAGTGGACTGGCAGCTCAGTGGTTAAAGCGCTTGCTTACGAACGTCGTGGTCTCCTGTTCAAATCTCCGTGGAGGCTAAGATTTCTAAAAATTGTTTTTCATCGTAAGAGTCAGGCCTGGGCCGTAGGTTATTCGGATTGAATGTTAAACTGTTGATATTAGAAAGTTAGGGGTGCAATGCGAGGCAAATCATAGGTAGTCTTGCAATGTTGTAGGTGTACACTTTTTTATGTTATAATGATCCCTCAGGTGTTGTTCGCAGTCAGTGTGTGAGTGTGAACCACAGTAATATTATTATAAATACGGAAGTAAGTCTCTGTCTTTTTGTTACGTTTTGACGACTAAATGGCTATATCGTTGTGATGGAATTTTATAAGGAAATCTGTATGAAGGTCGCAGAATATTTTTCACAGTATGATTAACAGTTGTAGACACGAAATTTTGAAACCTTATCGAATGGTGACAGAAATATGTTGGAAAATGATTCTCTTCAAGAGACAGGTTCGACGGTACAATGATATAGTGATAGCTTTCCTGTCAAATTATTCCGACTCGATATTGTTTGGGACCAATCCTTCGTTACCAACAATTTTCTATATTTAATTCTGGCAAAAAAATTCTTAATCCACGAGCTAGTTTAAACAATAATACCCAAAACATGCGAAAAATTTTAATTTCGCCCCACATGTAAAACATTTAATCTTTAAGAAAATTTTAAAGAACAGTAAGATTAATTTTTCATTAAAATTATGTTATTGTTCACAAAATATAACTTTTTCGTATTTTTTTTATAAAGACGTACAAGTAATTATATTACTACATCCGTGATACAGATGATATTTTTTTATTTAGCTGTTTGTACCAAAAAGTGAAGTAGTCTCGAGAAATTCATACATCGAAGAGGAATTGTGGACTTTTAGCAGCGGAAAGCAAAAGAATCTGATGCAGTTCAGAGCATATCTGGATCCATCTTCAGATATGTTTCAAAATAAGCTGATTCTCACCTTGATGCAAAGAATAAGTTAGATGAAGTCAGCTCATCTTGACAAAGCAAACAAGATGCTAAAAATACAATCTACAGCACTAGAGAGATGTGTCACACTGGAGGAAACCTCTTCTTGATACTTTTCGCATAGAGATCATTAAAGAAAGAAGCGATTATTTCTAAAACAGAGAGGGTACATTTGTAAGTGGCCAGAGGTATTGGCAGGCGGCTTCAAACGAGCCGTTACCAAATCGTGCACTCAGGGTCGGATTAAGGAATTTCGGGGCCCCATACTTCTTTTCTAGATGTACTTTTGACTTCACTTTTAATAATTTTTCGTGACTTTATATACACATACATTCATACATATACACACACACACATATACAGGGTGGGGCATTTAATATGTTTTCTGGAAATATTTCGGAAAGAAAGCATTTTAACAAACAATAATCTATATAGAAAATAATCGTACAGTAGGGGGCTACAATTATGTGATATTGGTTTTTTCACAGGTGGCGCTGTTGTCGTTACAACAAGGTCAACTTAATTCTTTTAAATGGGAACCCCTATTTTTTTTTTTTGAAGATACCGATTCCTCATGAAAAAATAAAAAATAGTTTGCTTAACTCACTTTTCTGTTAGCCTCACAGATGGCGCTGTAATGGAAGGTAATTTTAAAGGATATGACGAGGCTTGGAACATCAAAACATGACGCCGGACAAGTTTGGCAACTAGTCGTAATTTTGATTTGGTGCGACTTACAATTGCGGAAAAAGTTGAAATGGTTCTTGTGTACGGTGAAGCTGGTCGCAATGCTATCGCTGCGTGTGCTTTATACGCTGAGAGCTATCCGGATCTGCATCATCCAAGTCCCATGACTTTTCGTCGGACTGTCAACTTATTTATGGGTACTGGCAGCGTGAAACGAAGCAGAGCTCGAGGACGATCGGTCACAGGCGAAGACAACGAAGCGAATATTTTGGCTGCTGTTGAAGTCAATCCACACATAAGTTCTCGACAACTTGAACGGATGTCAGGAATTTCCAGAAGAAGTATCCTGCGAATTCTCCACCGGCATAAATTCCATCCGTATCACGTGTCATTGCATCAGGAACTTCATGGGGAAAACTTCCAAAATCGAGTGAACTTTTGCAACTGGGTTCTGCAAGAAGTGAACAACAACCGTGACTTCGTTTCAAAGATCCTTTTCTCGGAAGAAGCAAGTTTCACCAATCGTGGCCACGTCAACCGCCATAACATGCACTATTGGGCTGAAGAAAATCCACATTGGATACGTCAAGTGGATCATCAACGACCATGGAGCGTCAATGTTTGGTGCGGTGTTATGGGAGATCATCTGATCGGTCCTTACTTTATCGACGGAAACCTTAATGCCGAAAAGTACAGCCGATTTTTGATAACTGAGCTCCCAGTTTTGCTGGAAGATGTCCCTCTACAGGACCGCCTAACAATGTGGTATCAACACGATGGCTGCCCCGCACATTTTGCGCATGAAGTCCGCGATATTTTAAATCGCCGATTTCCGAACAAATGGATTGGTCGTGGGGGACCAGTGCTTTGGCTGGCGCGTTCTCCGGACCTGACTGCGCCAGATTTCTTCCTTTGGGGAATGCTGAAGGAAAAATGTTATGCGGAAATACCAACAACGCCAGATAACATGAAGCAGCGCATTCGTGATGCTTGCGCTAACATCAGCAGAGACACACTTCGAGCTGTTCAGGCATCATTTCTGCAAAGGGTCAGAAAATGTCTGGAAGTAAATGGTCACCTTTTTGAGCACTTGCTGTAGACATGGCTGCAAATAAGTAAGAAAAAGCATTTAAAAAATCAATTTCGTCATTATCCTTTAAAATTACCTTCCATGTTTACAGAATGAAAATTACATGTAATTTTTAAACAATAATTAAAATTATACACAAAAAACGCGAATATTCAAACGAATTATCATTTTTCGCGATTACAGCGCCATCTGTGAGGCTAACAGAAAAGTGAGTTAAGCAAACTATTTTTATTTTTTCATGAGGAATAGGAATCTTAAAAAAAAGAAAAAAAAAGAAAAGGGGTTCCCATTTAAAAGAATTAAGTTGACCTTGTTGTAACGACAACAGCGCCACCTGTGAAAAAACCAATATCACATAATTGTAGCCCCCTACTGTACGATTATTTTTTATATAGGTTACTGTTTGTTAAAATGTTTTCTTTCCGAAATATTTCCAGAAAACATATTAAATGCCCCACCCTGTATATGTGTGTAGAGCTCAAACAACGATTAAAGAGACAGACTGAGGTTTCTCTAAATCTGTGTACAAACGGGCCAACTGTTTATTGAGTGTTGGGAAAACTTCGCCGAGTCTTTGGTGTTTTATCAATGCATCTCATATGGATCTCCCAACTACTGTCACTTTTATTTCTGGCTAAGCCCTGCTGCTCATTGTGTCAAATGAAATTGTTTCTGTATTCAATTTTATAGCTATTAACCACTTTTTGTATACGATATTTCTTTTCTTGCCTTTCTTTGCTAGTACATATAGTTTTCTGGGGCTTGAGACGCGTGAGCAGGTATACACATTTTAATTCATAAACTTTTATATGACACGTGCAAAGATGAACGGGTTTATTCGAACGAAATTACACAAATTGCTGAAACAGGTTCAGGCCTATTGCAATTACATCAGATACGATTTTCTCAAACCTGACTCTGATGAAGGAGTTCTCGTGGAACTCCACGCTTTGGAAACGTCTATTGTGAACGCAGCATGTTAACATTCTAAATTTGTAGATTATTTATTTTAGCAGGAAAATTGTTCGTTAAGTAAGGACAAATATTGAAAGAAATCGTGGCAGGACCGCCCTCAAGCTTGGGGCCCCCCGCGACCGCGGTTCTTGCGGTAGCCTTAAACCGGCCCTGCGTGCACTTAATAATTAAATTCAGCTGTTGGCTTGTAGTAATAGTTCGTGCGTAGACGCTCATTATAGGCAACACAGGACGCTCAGCGTTGAAATTTTCTGGTGTGAGAGCGCTACGCGTGAATGTTCCGAAGTGCGGCACGGCCCGATTACACTCGCCCACCTTTAATTTCCCTGGCCACGAGTAAAGTACTGTACTGTATAGACTCAACGGTTTAAAACAAAAGATGGTTGTGATAGCTTTCAACAGAACATTTCTATAAGAAAGTGGTTAACGGTGAAAAAATTCATCAGGGGTGGATGATTTACTCGCCCATCTTTAATTTAATTGCAATGGAGCACAGGCTCCGGTGGCAATTTCCCTACACACCCATCTTCCCCCTATCCTGCACCCACCTACATTTGCCCTCTACAAATTTTATCTTTAAATTCTTTCAAAGTATTCGGTAAATTATTCATCATTTCTCTTGGTAACTCATTCCAATCCCTGACAACCTTACCTAAAAAAGAGAATCTTCCTACACCCTTGTGCCTGAAATCGAGTGCCAGCTTGTGGTCATGGTCATCTTTTCCCTTCCATGAACTACTTTTCATACCTACTGCAATATCTTTCCATGCCTCATCGCCAGTATATGCCCTGTACACTCCCATGACCTTCCTCATCCTCCTCCTGTCTTGCAATGAATCCAATTTCAGCTCCTTTATCATATCCGTCACTGTTTGCATTCTGCGATAATTTCCAGAAACAAATCTAGCAGCCCTTCTTTGCACCCTCTCCAACTCCTGTATTTGATACGTAAAATGAGGGTCCCATACTACACTACCATATTCGAGCAATGGTCTGACCAAAGTTTTGTAAAACAATTCCTTTAATTCTCCCGTGCATCCCCTCATCACTCTCTCCAACAAGTGCAGAACTTTGAAACCTTTTCCTACCACCTGTCCAATGTGTCCTGCCCAGTTAAGCTTGTTATCAAAAGTAATGCCAAGATATTTACATTTCAAGTCTTCAGCAAGCAATTCTTTCCCCACCTTATATTCATAATTAACCTTTTGTTTTTTATTTGTGTATCTAATAAGCTGACTCTTCTTTGCATTTATCTTCATCATATGTTTACCAGCCCAACTAGATATCCTGTCCAGATCACCCTGCAACTGTTTACAATCCTCTATCGTTTTGATTCTTTTATACAGCATTATGTCATCTGCAAACAATCTAATTTCAGATAGTAAACAATCAACACAATTATTCATTAGAATAATGAATAGCAATGGTCCCAATACATTACCCTGTGGCACACCCATTTTTACTTCTACTTCTTTTGATACTACATTTCCTACCCTAACTTTATGTTTTCTACATTTTAAAAATTCTTCTACCCAGCAAATCACTTTCTCATCCACTCCAATGGTTTTTACCTTATTTACTACCATTTTATGGCTTACTCTGTCAAACGCCTTTGACAGATCTAGTGCTACACTATCAATTTGGCCTCCCTTGTCCATTTCATCTGAAATATCTTAACAGTCGGTATAGCTTTTGTTGTTGTTTGTTTGCTGTCTATAATACTAAAAGTGGATCTACATTTGTGACTGGATTTCGAAGTGGTGGAAACTAAATCTTAAACTGACGGAACATGAAACTACAAATGAATACCTGGAAATTTTTGAAAAGTGTAATAGTAATAACTTTAAAATTCCGCAAAACAATAAATGAGGGATCCCTACAGTTAACTAACACTGAAAAGCAAAAGTAGATTATTGGAAATAATTTTGTTTCTGGCTAAACAAAAGCAAGCATTTCGTGGACGCGATTAAGGACGTGACCCCACAAATAGCGGAATTTTTTTTAGAACTGGTCCAACTACTTTAAAAATATGATGCAGTGATGAAAGAGCATATCTTGGACTTGGAACATGAATTGATTAGTGTCCTATCAAATCACTTAAAATCTTAACTCGTTAATGAAACCAAATCTGTAAAATATTTCGATATTATGTTTGTAACACATCTTTCACACATTGATCAAATTTCTGAAGTGATTCGTATCGTGGAAACGTTTAACAGAAAAGTAAAAAAGAAGTTTTTTTGGATTGTTTCCCTCACAGAGAAAAAAAAAGCCATTGGTCTAAAGAATGAAATGTTGAAGAAACTAGATATTGATTATGCGATTGGTCGTTCTCAAGGTTATGATTTATGACAATGTAGATAATATCAGCGGCGTACCCCGAGGAGTAAAAGCCATTAATAAAGCAAAAAATAAAACCTTTTTCCTTGGATATACTGATAATTGGATTAATTTGTGTTGCATGTTGTGTAACATTTTTCGGAACCGAAGAAAGTATTTTTACAATTTTCTCCGCGACCACCAACCGCAAGTGCTTACTGAATACAGTTAATCATCTGTTATAGGACTCCCAACAACGTGTTGGAGTTCTCATTCTGCTGCAGTAAAGGCACTAATAGAAATTTCTTTTGAAATTGAGGCTGCAATCAGTAATGTAATCAACGAGAAAATGTAGACACCAGAAGTACTGGTCATAACCTTATTTTTTTCTTTTGGGATGATGCACTACGGGAAGTAAAATGTCAGACTGGATGGCAGAGTAAACATTTAAGCCTTTAACAATTAACGATAATGGCACTTCGTCTTTATAGTCAAGAAAAGCAGTAATATATTGGACAAGAGGCAAAAGAACTTGCTATGAAAAATAAAAGGACTGCAACAATCCAACAGAACTAAGAGTTGGTCTTAAAAAACGAATGGTCGTTGATGTAGCCACACATTAGGAGCTGAAAATCAAAGAGATATGTTGGAATGTCTTGACCTATTCAACACCAAACTCCGAACTACATCAAAATCCGTTCAACATATAGTTTCAGTGTTTGAAGTTGTACAGAAAAATAATTTGCTTTTGGCGAACATGGTGGAATACAAATGTAGTGGCTTTTATGATGAATTATGAGAATCAGAACTTCTCCTGCAGATATTAAGGTTGAGAAGCAGTTTAAAAGCAGTCTATTTTACAGTTGCAGTAACAAATGATTGGGTAACTCTGGACTTTCAAAATTAAGGACGTCCCAAAATTATTTATTACAATTTGAGTACCAGTTGCTACAAGTGATAGGACGCTTAGTAAGTTAAAATTAATCAAAAATTACTTTCAGCACCAGTGAGCAACACGAGGCTAATCAATCTTGCCATGTCGACTATTGAACACGAAGTAACTCAAAATGCTAATATCGAAGACGTGACTATCGAGTTTGCAGCTGTTAAAGCTAGAAAGAATGTGAAAATGATTGTTTTTAGTTTATTTGTCTTTCTTCTAAATGTTATTAATATTACAATTCTATTCATAAACGACTATTTGTAAATAACAATAAATGTTTATTTAATCATGTTTTTTTTAATATCATATTTTACACCTATAACATATTGTATTTTACCAAACAATTCAAGTATTCATGGGGTGACACCATCGATTTCCGCCCCGGATGTCACCCATGCTAGCTACGCCACTGACTGTCTGTATAATATATTTGAAAAAGTTCGATCCAAAAGATTAGCAGATTCCTTCTCAACGCAAAGATCTATTAATTAAGTTTCTTCCCTGCAACTATTATTCCAAAATGTCTCAATCCTGTGCTTGATTATCGTAAATTTCACACGCTCACCATCTATGCCAACAATCACTTTCATTTTCCCTCAGAGATGCTATATTTTCCAATATATTGACCAAAGCAAATAATCTCTATTACATCTCCGACTTTTTCTTTTCTGTTAATTCCATGAACCTTTATTTTCACAATGTTGCCGTCTAAATGTGTAATTTTGTTTTAAGGGATTGCTATGTTACAGTATATAAGAATTAGCGTAACGAAAGTTTCGCTGCCCCTCGATGAGCGCCGTCCACACGTGCTCAGGCGTCCATACTTGATCGGCTCGCTTCACTGAGCGGCTCATTCGCCTCACCGTACTCGTGTAGGTATGGCGCTCTTCTTCTGGTCCCTGTCCGTTCCGGATGTCGGCAACCATATTGGCTGTCTCGTCTCTGCTGGTTGATGCTCGTATTAACTCCGTAGTTGTCTTGGAGGTCCATGTTCTCAGATTATTAAACCAGAAGTTCTTCTTCTACCAGCACTTCTCTTTCCTGGTATTTTCCCCTGGAGAATAGATTGCAGGAGTTCATAACAGCTATTATTCCTCATGATGTGGCCAAAGCTTACGTGTTTTTATGGTTGTCAGTATTTCCATATCTTTTTTCATTTTGCGGAGCAGTTCAGCATTTGTGGTGTGGTCTGTCCACGGTATTCTCAACATTCTTCGATATAGTCACATTTCAAAAGCTTCTAACCTTTTACTGATAGTTTCTGTTAATGTCCACGTTTCAACGCCATACAGGAGGACAGAGAACTCATAGCAGCGCAGGAGTCTCATCTTTGTGGTAATTGATAAATTACTACTTTTAAAGAGGTTATTCGTTTTATTGAAAGTATCCCTGGCTTTACCAATACGCGACTTTATTTCATCAGATGGATCCCATTGGCTATTTACTGTGGTGCCAAGATACATATATTTTAACACACATTCAATGATCTTCTGGTTAATCATAATATGGCATTGGGAGTTGTTGTTTCTGCCAATGACCATTACTTTTGTTTTATTTATATTAATGTCAAGTCCGTATTCGTGGCTGCATTGTGATACTCTAGAAGATATTGTAAGCTTTCCAGAATGTCTGCAAAAATGACTGTGTCATTTGCGTAGCGAATGTTGTTTATCCAGTTTCCATTCAATAGCACTCCCATCTCCACATCACTCAACGCCTCCCTAAAGATATACTCTGATTAGATGTTAAATAATAAAGGGGACAGGATACAACCTTGTCTTACACCACGAAGAACTTACTTCATCCGTATTTTCTCCCTTCAGTCTCACATGAGCAGACTGGTTCCAGCATAGGTTAACAATAATTCTGAGGCCTTTATCATTAAAGGCAATACTTTTTAAAATTTCTATCATTTTCTGATACTTTACCCTGTCAAAGGCCTTCTGATAATCTATAAAACAAGCATAGACATCACATTTTATATCTCTGCAGCGTTGAAATAGTACTTGGATGCTAAACTGCATTTCTCAATCCAAACTGTGTAGGTGATACATATTCTTAACAGAGCTTATATATCCTTCGATGAATAACCTTCACAAAAAGTTTTAATGTGTGGCTCTTAAGGCTGATCGTTCTGTAGTCACCACATGACTTAGCTCAAGGTTTTTTTTGGTAATTTAATAAACTCTGATCTGAGCCAATCTTGAGGAATTCTGCAAGAGTTGTAGATGTCATTGAACACTGAGGTTAACCACTTTGTACTATCTTCATCAAACAGTTTAAAAAATTCTGCATTTATCTTGTCAGGGCCTGGAGTTTTATCATCTTCCACTCCTTTTATTGCAGCTTGTTCTTCAGTCAGTAAAATGCCTGGACCTGTTTCACATTCAAACTGCGGAGGTCCCGGACGGCTATCTGAGAACAGTTGTTTTATGCATTTCTGATATCTTGAGTATCAACAATGACGTTTCCCTCATTATTCACTAGTTTATTCGCTGTATTAGGTCTACATTTGCCTGTTACCTCTCTAACTTTCCTGTGAATATTGAAATTGTAATATTTTAACTGTAGAGCCTCTATTTCAGCACATTTCATCTGTATTTCCTGTTCTTTTGCTTCTCTTACCTTATCATCTTATCGATGTGTTTATACTCATCAGGATTACTTTTTAAAATCCTTCTTCTCTCCGTCATGTCCAAACTCTCATCTGTCATCCATGTTTTCCTTTTGGCCAACATTATTTAAAAGAAGTGTCAAGCTTTATTGAGTGCACGTTTTGAAAATAAAGTAATATTTGATGGAATAGGTGGAGTATCGTTTACATTCGATACGGGAATTAATATCCAATTGGATGATTAAGCAGATCAGTATATTGCTTTGCAGGTTGATGTAGACGATTTATAATTATACGAGGCATGTTTTTTTAAGTAAGTACAGTTTTGAAATTAAAAAAAGATGTGCAAATATATCTCAATAATTTTATTTTTACATGAAAGCCTGTACCTTACTCTACTTTTCTATATACACAGACGGAAAAAAAAATCCCAACACCAAGAAAAAATTATTGTAGAGTAATGAAATTTGGACAATGCATTTGTCAAGTTAACATGTTTAATTGATTAAATTTTCAAGATCACAGGTTAATTTAAGCTCAAGAAAATGCATTTCAAATGTGAAATACTGTTAAATTAATAGCCGGTGTAACCTCCAGAATTTTGAATGCAAGCCTGCAAACGTGAATGCATTGTGTCATACAGGTTTCGAATGTCACTTTGTGGTATGGAGTTCCATGCTTGTTGTACTTGTGCTGTCAATACTGGGACGGTCAGTGCTGGCTGTGGATGATGCTGGAGTTGTCGTCCAATGATATCCCATACGTGTTCAATTGGAGACAGATCTGGTGATCTCGCAGGCCAAGGTAACATGTCGACACTCTGTAGAGCACGTTGCGAGACAACAGCGGTATGAGGGCGAGCGTTATCCTGTTGAAAAACTCCCCCTTGAATGCTGTTCATGAATGGCAGCACTACAGGTTGAATTACCAGACTGACGTACAAATTTGCAGTCAGTGTGTTTGGTATAACCACAAGAGTGCTCCTGCTGTCATAGGAAATTGCTCCCCAGACCATGACTCCAGGTGTAGGTCCAGTGTGTCTAGGCCGCAGACAGTTTGGTTGCAGGCGTTCCCCTGGCCTCCTTCTGACCAACACTCGGCCATCACTGGCACCAAGGCAGAACCTGCTTTCATCAGAAAACACAACAGATCTCCACTCCGTCCTCCAATGAGCTCTGGCTTGACACCACTGGAGTCGCAAACGGCGATGGCTTGTAGTCAGTGGAATGCACGCTACAGGGCGCCTGGCTCGGAGCTGTCCTTGAAGTAACCGATTTCCTATGACAGCAGGAGCACTCTTGTGGTTATACCAAACACACTGACTGCAAATTTGTACGTCAGTCTGGTAATTCAACCTGTAGTGCTGCCATTCATGAACAGCATTCAAGGGGGAGTTTTTCAACAGGATAACGCTCGCCCTCATACCGCTGTTGTCTCGCAACGTGCTCTACAGAGTGTCGACATGTTACCTTGGCCTGCGAGATCACCAGATCTGTCTCCAATTGAACACGTATGGGATATCATTGGACGACAACTCCAGCATCATCCACAGCCAGCACTGACCGTCCCAGTATTGACAGCACAAGTACAACAAGCATGGAACTCCATACCACAAAGTGACATTCGAAACCTGTATGACACAATGCATTCACGTTTGCAGGCTTGCATTCAAAATTCTGGAGGTTACACCGGCTATTAATTTAACAGTATTTCACATTTGAAATGCATTTTCTTGAGCTTAAATTAACCTGTGATCTTGAAAATTTAATCAATTAAACATGTTAACTTGACAAATGCATTGTCCAAATTTCATTACTCTACAATAATTTTTTCTTGGTGTTGGGATTTTTTTTTCCGTCTGTGTAATTCCCTTCAATATTGATGCACTTGTCATAACGTAGTACCAGTTTTTGAAAACCCTCCTCATAGAAGTCTGCCGCCTGACTTGTTAACCACTGCATCACAACTGTTTTGACTTCGTTATCGTCTTCAATACGCTGACCGCCCAGGTGTTTCTTCAAGTGCAGGAACAGGTGGTAGTCACTGGGCGCCAGATCAGGGCTGTTTGGAGGATGATCTAGAGTTACCCATCGAAAAGATGTGATGAGATCTTTGGTCTCATTAGCCACATGTGGACGGGCATTGTCATTCAGCAAAACGATGCCCTTGCTCAACTTGCCACGTCTTTTGTTCTGGATTGAACGGCGCAGATTGTTCGATGTCTCACAATAAGCTGCTGCATTGATTGTCTCATTACGAGGCAGAAATTCCACAAGCAATACTCCTTTTCTGTCCCAAAAAACTGTGAACATGATTTTCCGGGCAGAAATCGTTTGCTTGAACTTCACTTTTTTGGGTGAATCTGAATGCCGCCATTCCATGGACTGTTGCTTTGATTCAGGTGTGACGTAGGGCACCCATGTCTCATCGCCCGTAACAATTTGGCTTAAGAAATCATCACCATCGTTGTGGTACCGCTCAAGGAAAGTCAATGCCCTGCCTAAACGTTTGGTTTTGTGCACATCCGTAAACATTTTTGGTACCCAACGTGAGCACAAGTGCTCTGCCACAATGCCATACAAAACACTACGAGAAACATTAGGAAAGTCATCACACAAGGAGGAAATCGTATAGCGTCTGTTTTCTCTCACCTTATTGTCCACTTTCTGCACCAAACTTTCATTAACGACCAAAGGACGCCCACTCAGTTGTTCATCATGCACATTTGTACGGCCATCTTTAAATGCACTCACCCACTTTCTCACCAGTCCATCACTCATAATGTTTTGTCCGTAAACTGCACAGATCTCACGATGAGTATCGATCGGTTTTAGGCCTTTAGCACAAAGAAATGTTATAACAGCCCGTACTTCACAGTCGGCGGGACTCACGATTATCGGAGGCATCTTAAACACTCAGTGAACAACGTAAACAAGGAAGAATTAGACTGTAATGGCGTCAGTGCGTAGGCAAGAGATGCAGGTACCCAGTGCGCATGCGCGGAACGCCGACCGTAGCGCTGCAGCCACGGTGTGACAAAACGGTACACACTTAAAAAATACGCCTCGTAAAAAGAGCCTACATTATTCTTCCTAGATGCTATAGATGGAAGTAATATAAAATTTATCACTAAAGAGGTTTTTACTCTATTGGTGAATGCAAGGCCGCATTTAGACTTCGTGGGTTCCTAGGCTAACATGTGGCGCGGCCACTGTCGGCAATTTATTCGCAACCATTTTTTTTTTTTTTTAGCTCTTCTAATGGCCCAGGCAGGGGACCGTTCGACCGGTCATCGGTGGCCCCTACCCTACAGCCTAGGTAGCCTATGCTTAAATGTGGCCCTAAGTGAATCTATGAACTAAAAAAAAAGGTGATACAGCATATCTGAATTTCTGTTTTTATCCACTATTGTATTGCAATTAAATTTTCTTCATGTATATCCATTTTTTTCATTGTGTTATTGTGTAGTTGCATTATTTTGTCATCATCTCATATTTAAATATAACATCAAATCATTAAAATGACTTATCCAATGTCAAATGTGCACCTGTAGTATAAAGAGTCGAAATGGATTAATAAAAATCTGATCTTAAAGCAGAGAGGTACGGTTTCATCATCTCGGATTCCTTATAAGTTCCAAGGCCTCAGTCGAAATTGACGAGCCAAAATAATTCAAGAAGCAAGGTGTTACTTCGAGAAATTTAGGTACTTTTAAATATAATGATGGCTGCAAAAATAATTCTTTCGATGATTTTTTCCCATAATATTACGTACGTTTCTCGAAATTATGTAATGCACTATTTAAGAGATACTCAGCAAAGTAAACGGTGATTAGCACTGGTCACGTCACTCTGTGCGCATGGAGGAAGGAAATATATGGAGACGACGCAAGAGACCTTCACCACGCATTGAAGTGAAGCCGGGCGGAGGAGGAGTGGGGGGCTAGGCCGAACCCATACACACTCGGGGTATATGTACAAAAACCTCAAGGGGACTCTATAATAAACGTAACGCCGCCATCTGCTGATGGATTATTATGTAACTCGATGAGACAAATAAAAAAAATTTTTTTTGTTATTCTGCTTAGTTTTCGAGATATTTTGTCTCAAACGTGAAACGTTATTGGGTGAAATTCAGAAGAAAAAATTGGTCAAAGTCAAATTTGATAACGGATTCTTATTTAAAAAGACGAGACAAATAAAAAATAAAGAATAAAAAATTTCGATATCTCGCCTAGTTCTCGAGATATACTGTATCAAAAGTGAGGTGTCTTGAGTTGAAAGGCAGAAGAAAAATTTCGCAAAAGTCAAATTTAATGATCGATTCTTATGTAACACGACGAAACAAATCGAAAATAAAGATTAAAATTTTTCGATATCTTGCTTAGTTTTCGGGATATACTGGGATTGGGTTGATATGCGGTCTGGACTAAAAATTAATTCTGCCAAAGCCACAATGAATTACATGGTGGACATGCAGAATGGATATTTCAAGTTTTTTACTACCACTTGTGGTTAGATTGAAATGCGACCCAGACCAAAATAAAAATAGTTATCTTGTTACCATACATCATAAGCTTAATTGGAAATAGCTGGAAGTAGAAGTAGTTTCCATCGCGATACACGTTTTGTCACTAACTTGGTTCTCATGAAATTACTAACAGTAATAGATAAATTCTTTGTCCCTTATGGAACAAAAAAACCATTCTGGTACAGACTGCATTTAGACCTAACCACAATCTCCATTAAATTGCCACTACAGAATCAAACTATGTAGACATACCCACACACGCGTATTTGAATCGCAAAATGTATTTGCTGTAACAACATCATCAAGATTCCTAGATTGCATAGCATAATTTAACACATTTAATTTCATCATACATTGTCAGTATAAACTGCAACGTGACGAAAGAAAGCGCAATACTAAATTCACTGAATCGCGATGTAAAACACACCCCGTTAAATCTCATTTTCAACACTCGTTAAAAAGTAATGCTAGTATATTATGTGCAAAATAGCAAGGTATGCTGATTATCTACACTACACCAACAAACATTTGAGAACAGAGTCATCCCATTGAGAGCTATGACTAAATATTTATAGACATGCTCCAAAGTTTGCAACATCTACCGCCCACTTCAACATTGATAATTAAAATTCAACTTACTTATTAAATGATATTCCAGGTTCTTTCCTCTCTTGCCTATTTGTGCAACCGTATGCAACACAAGATGGCATTATAAA
Organism: Vandiemenella viatica; assembly: GCA_031002005.1. Classification (NCBI taxonomy): domain Eukaryota; kingdom Metazoa; phylum Arthropoda; class Insecta; order Orthoptera; family Morabidae; genus Vandiemenella; species Vandiemenella viatica. Next base: position 181,613,157 of record JARYHS010008075.1, on the reverse strand, counting down.
ACACTTATACACATTACAAAATGAAATAAACACAGCATCTAACACAATGTGAACATCGCATTTGTTTTGGAACGCAAGATGGCCACTGCCGCCACTGCGCATGCGCGAGAGTTTAGAGCCTGCTTCATAGATTTAACGTCACTTCTCCTCCATATATTTCCTTCCTCCATATCTGTCCGCAGCTCCGTGGACGCGCTGCACCTCGTCATCGACACCGACGCCGGCGCCGACGACGCCGCGGCGCTGCTGCTGGCGCTGGGGACGCCGGGCGTCTCCCTGGAGGCGGTCACCACCGTCAGCGGCAACACCGCCGTCGACAACGTGGTGGCGAACGTGCTCAAGACGCTGGACGTCGCGGGCAGGCTGGACGTACGTAGCATTCGGGAGGAGAGAACAAGCGATCAGGAGGCTTGGAGGGATACTGGTAGGAGAATTAGGAGCAGCGTTTTGAAGGGACTAGTACTCGATACCAGGCATTAATTTCCTTTTCTAGGTAAGAGTCAGACAGCAGAACAAAATTACCAAGGTGTCAGATTCTTGGTGGTTTAATTAATACTGTAATTAAGTAGTCCACAATGTGTTTCAGTTTAGACGTGTTTTTTATTCTCAAACACGATGTCAACGATACAGGTTACATGCATTCACACATTCCAGACATTGCATACAACGCTTCTTCCACAGACAATACTACTAACGCAGTCCTTGGCAGTTGCAAATTTAATCTGTGTAAACTACTACTGTTCTGCTGATTTCTTTATATAGGCTCTATCAAAATTTTTAGATCTCTTCAAAAGCTTCCGCCAGATATTTCTCGAACACTAACAATTACTTAAACAATTGAAACACATTAAAACAATCAGAATTAATACATAATTATTTAACATAAAACAAAATGGTCAGAAATGGAAATTAAAGATACTTAAACACAAAATTATTTACAGAAATCATTTTAACCCCTTAATCTACAATGACGGGCACAGCCCGCGTACAATGGTTGGGCCAAACGTAAATATTACGGGCATAGCCCGCGTACGACGGTTGCGCCAGAAGTAAATATTACGGGCATAGCCCGCGTACGGTGATCGGGCCAGATGTGAATATTACGTGGAATATTTGATACGCAATTACAGTCTGATGCAATAATTGTGGTAGACGCAAGTATTACAAAATGTTTATTTATACAAAACTCCAAAATATAAAATTAGTAACCTGTGACGGTATGATATATTTCAAAGCATTCTGGTACATGTAACGGAACTTTACACTTTTTACACTCCCACGTTGTTTCTTTACGTTTTTTATTTTTGTGACAAACTGTACAACGTTTTGACGGTCTTAATTTAGAGGGTGTTGGATCAATGTGCTTTGGAAAATGAGCCCATTCCTTCCCGTAAAGTCTGTTTGGCGCATCTCCGGAAGATAATACGCCTCGTTCTCTATAAATCGGTTTTGGCATTTTCTTCAGTAGAAATTCGGCTATGTTGATCTTATAGTTGACATAACATTGTTTCTTTCCATCATTTAGTTTTTTCCATAAGATGTAAGAGTTGAAAAGACCAATATCAAATAGATAAAAAAAATATATCCTTTCATGAATTTTCTCATCACTGGAAAACATGCTAATATTTGATCTTGGAGATCAATTCCATTCATTCTCTTGTTATACTCTGCAATACAATTTGGTTTTAGAGTGCCCTTGGATCCTTGTGAAGTCATTTCGACTGTTGCATGTTTTGTCGACAGCATATAAACATCTCGCTTGTCTTTCCATTTTATAGTGAGTATTCGGTTGCAGCTTCTTATTGCGTATTCGCCCTTTGTTAATTTTACACTGCACAAATCTTTTGGCATGTTCTTCCTATTCGAACGTACTGTGCCAATTACATTTGTTTTATATTTATATGATAATTTCATAAATAATTTTGGGGAAGAATACCAATTGTCTATGTACAAAGTGTGACCCCTGTGCAACACAGACTCAGAAAGCTCTTCACTTTCTGAAGCGCTATCTTCACAGTTTATTTTATCGTGGCCGGTATATATTTTAAATACATAACAATAGCCGGAATCGGACTCACATAATTTATAAAATTTAACGCCAAACCTTGCCCTTTTGGATGGGTTGAATTTCTTATAAGATAGACGCTCCCTGAATTTCATAAGATATTCATCAATAGAAATGTCTTTTTTCATTATATACATTTCTTTAAATTTTTGGTTCAAAAAATTAATCTTGTTCAATTTATCTGTATTTGCAACCAGATTATTGTTTGAGAAATGCAAGAACCTTGTAATTTGCAGATATCTGTTCAAAGGCATTGATTTTCTAAATATGGGTGTTTCGATAACAGCCCTCTTCGACCAATTCATTTGGATTCTTGGTTTTTTTACCTGTGACATTATTATGGTCAATGCGAAATATCTTTTAATTTCGGTAAATCTACAGGAAACCAAGTGTCGTCAATTTTTCGTGTTGTATGTGGATTTTCTCGTATTTGATTTGCATACTGATTCGTTTCGGTCACAACATTGTTCCAAAATATATCATCAAATATTAAATTAAATATATCAAAGTCTCCTCTACTTCCTCCTAATTGTCATAAGGCTACTTCTCTTATGCCAGGAGTCATCGTATAGTCCCAGATTTTTGTGACTATTTCTTATTTCTTTCCAAAGCCAGGACTCTGGTAGTTGATCGTCGTCGGATGTATCATCAATAATTATTCGCCTATACTTTCTTCGAAAATTACATATTTCGTCACTACTGTCACTTTCATTAGCAAAATTAATAGCACAATTCTCACTGTTTTCATCAGAAAATCTTTTTCTAGAGATCATTTTGTGGGGTTGCTTCTCTAGAATTTATGAACGTAAATTTCGACGTGCGAATGCGATCAAGAACAACTAGAAACTGATCACGATACGAAGAGATAATAGAAATACATCACGAGCCTTGTCTGTGCTATCTACAAACCGCGAACGCTCTACCACGGCCGATGCCCGTCATGTTTACGATTGCCCGGATTAGCGTATTACACAAGTCGTGCGAACGTCCCGAACGCTGCGCGAGCTTGTATACAATTTCGGCCCAACATCTTCGAATCTAAATCGTAGGTTAAGGGGTTAAACTATAGAAAATTGTCCTTGAGACATCGTAACTTGCATTAATACTTGGAATTACCAACATTTAAGCAATTCTCTTGCACAATTCTGCTTTTAAACATATTAAATGGCCTTTAAATAATTTCTTTTCATAAATCAAAGTCTATTTACATTGATTTACAGTTAATTGAAAAGCAAACTACAAATACTTCATAAAATTCAATTCTATTTAAAGTTCAGCTATGAGGGCTGTTACAAAGGGAAGTGATGAACAATTTTCCCAAAATCACCCAAAAGAGGAAAACTCGTTGAATAGCGAAATTCAAAAAATAAGGAAAGAGAAAATGTGTCCATTAGGAAATTGCCACAAGAGCATTTGGTCTTTGTAAATTAAATTACAGTACCTGGGTGACAGATCTTTGCTCGCCATGTTTCGATTTCTGTTCAACATGTAAGATTTTGCATGAAGTTTGATTAAAGTTGAACGTTTTTCTGTAGGCTTCCTAGGCATTTTGAACGGAACAATTCCTTACTCTGACCAAAGAGAAGCTTAACAAACATCGGTAGGCTTACTGGTATCTGATACTTTTAATTTAATTTAATTGCAATGGAGCACAGGCTCCGGTGGCAATTTCCCTACACACCCATCTTCCCCCTATCCTGCACCCACCTACATTTGCCCTCTACAAATTTTATCTTTAAATTCCTTCAAAGTTTTCGGTAAATTATTCATTATTTCTCTTGGTAACTCATTCCAATCGCTGACACCCTTACCTAAAAAAGAGAATCTTCCCACACCCTTGAGCCTGAAATCGAGTGCCAGCTTGTGGTCATGGTCATCTTTTCCCTTCCATGCACTACTTTTCATACCTATTGCAATATCTTTCCATGCCTCATCGCCAGTATATGCCCTGTACACTCCCATGACCCTCCTCCTGTCTTGCAATGAATCCCATTCCAGCTCCTTTATCATATCCGTCACTGATTGCATTCTGCGATAATTTCCAGAAACAAATCTAGCAGCCCTTTTTTGCACCCTCTCCAATTCCTGTATTTGATACGTAAAATGAGGGTCCCATACTACACTACCATATTCGAGCAATGGTCTGACCAAAGTTTTGTAACCCAATTCCTTGACTTCTCTCGTACATCCCCTCATCACTCTCTCCAACAAGTGCAGAACTTGTAGGAGATGGGTTCAGAGTCCTTTTGCGACACACGAAATACAAGAATTGCGCTCTTTGTTAGTAAAATCGTGCAAAATTTATGGTGTTACTGTATTCCGTTGTCAGAATTTAAAAATTGCCTGACGAAAAAAAAGGGACCAGAATTGTTGCAAGTTTCAGAGAAAAGCTGGGTAAATGGCTAGAGGACAGAGATTGTAATATTTTATTGTGAAGGATTCAGTGAAATTGACACCTTGTTTTTTCTTCTCTCTCTCTTTTATTTTTAACTTGATGTATGAATTGTATTGTATATATACAGGGTGGTCAGAAATTCACTGATCGGCGGGTAAGGGCAGTGTTGGGACGTTGCATTAACGAAATAAATACAAAAAAAATCTTGTAATAGTCGTACCGTTTCTCAATTATCCGTAGCTAAAGTTGGCCAATATTACCGCTGCGTGGGCGATTTTAAACAGCCTTCCACAGGCGGTGTTGCCAAGCGTACTCGAAGCATGGGACTGCCAAAGACCGCGAAAAGAAAAACTCTCTTCGCAAGCGGGGATCGAACCAGCAACCTTCAGTTTGAGAGTTTGGCGTCTTACCGACTACGCAGCACTACATTTTTTTTGTTTTTAGAAGCCACTAGGGCGGACTGTTTGTTAGTAATCGGTAATCCGCTACATTTTTCGGGAAGTCGGTGGTGGGTCTAAAGGAAATTTTATGGGAATTGGTTTTGAATTAGTTTATCTGCTTGCTAGATTAATCTTTAATTTTTGTACAATAATCGTTTCGTTACTGGCAGAAAAAAAAAGTCTGCAAACTTAACTTATTCGTTGCAAAGAATCTTCTTTTATTCCATGTAATCGTATTTCACTAGATTTCAATCTCAACATTTTTATTGATTAACGTGAATATCCATGCTACTACTATTTTGCAACAGTTTGTAACGTACCATTCTCTGCTGCAAAAAGCCTGTTCTTATTCAAACAAGTTGTAAACATTTTTTTTTTACTTCTTTACGCCTCGTCGATGGCTAAGGTCATTAGAGGCGTGATGGGACTGGGGACAAGGAACGGGAAGGAATTCGGCCATGGCATTTTTGAAGGAAACATCCGCCAATCACCTGGAGTGATTTGGAGAAACCATGGAAAACCCAAATCTGGATGCCCGGACGCGGATTCGAACCCGCGTCCTCCCGAATGCGAGGCCAGAACGTTAACCGTTCACCCACCACACTCGGTTTTTGTAACATGTATCAACTCGCTAACGCGAGGCAAGCCTCAAAAGGTAAACGAGCTATTACTCATTGAAAGCCCTATTGTCACTGATACAAAACAAAATTACTGTACAGTAATTTCATTTTCAACTTGACGTTATCTGTCGCAACATTGAAACCCAACACGGATTTATTTACAATAAGCGTCAACCCGCGACAGTTACCGTAAAATAAATAATCTCTGAAAAATCTTGTTTTTAGTAAAAATGTATCCCAATAAACAACAATAACATAAAAAAAGGGTCCCTTACATTTTACACCAACTGCTCAAAATGTCCTCCCTCAACTGCAATACCGGCACGACAACGCTGAGTTACTGAATTTGCGAGTCTCCCAAAATTGTAACTTTCTCTAATTTCATCAAAAGCTGGAATTATCCTAGCCAAAAGTTCTTCTTCTGTTTCTACTTCAGAACAATGGCCTTGACAGTTCCCCGGAGGTAAAAATCCAATGGTTTGCAGTCTGGCTAGTGAATTGGGCCTCCTCGAACAATCCACCTGTTAGGATACAATGCATATGTGTTGACGTACCGGTACTGCAAAATGCGGCGCCGCGCCGTCATGTTAAAAATACATGTGTGTCATTAAAAATTGCCAAAGGGACGTCTTCTAAAAACAATGGAAGGACGTTTTCATGAAATGCTAAATAAGAAGTGCCATTCAAACGTTGCGGAAGTAGAACAGAGCCTAGTATAAACTCGCCCAAATGTTAACACTAAATTTGACTTGACAAAAATTGCATGCGGATTTTCGGCATCCCAGAAGTGGCTGTTTCGGCTATTAAAACACTCCTCCCTGGTAAAGCACGCCTCATCCGTCCACAGCACCTTCCTTTCAAAGTTTGGATAATCGTTGCATTGCTGCAGGTACCACTGTGAAAACTGAACTCGAAGTGGAAAATCGTCTTCCTCCAAATCTTGGACCTTTTGAAAGTGAAAGGGATGTAACCCTTCGTCGTGAAGGACGTCCAAAACAGTGGAATGTGAGGCCTGGTAATTAAAAAACTACAAAAATGATCCTATTGAAAGGCTGCATTTAAACGGAGAATTTGAGGGATCACTTAGGTTGGACGTACCTGCAATGCGTTGGCAATGACCCTAGAGCTTGTCCTCGGATTATCAGCAATCATTTCCGGGACACTGTCTTCAAATCCTACACTCCGCCTGAACCGATTTCGTCCGGCGTCGGACCTGTGGACAGCAACACTTCCCGTCTCCCTCAACCTTCTGTCAACCAACAGAAAAGTGTTGGCTGATGGAATCACACGGTTAGGAAATCGAGCCGTGTATATCCTAACTGCTTCAGCCCTGTTTTGTCCAGCAGCACCATACGCCAAATGCATATCGGCGTACTCCTCAAACGAAAATTGATGACGTTGCATGATGACACTGTCTTTATCGGTAAGATGCGTTCGATTGCGAGACTTCTTCTGTCATGGTCCTATAGCCCCACCACCGACTTCCTGAAAAATGTCGCGGATTACCAATTAATTCCGATTACTAACAAACAGTCCGCCCTAGTGGCCTCTAAAAACAAAGGAATTTCTGAGCACCCTGTATATTGGTCATAGGCTATTTGAAAATACATAAATTACTCTATTCTGTTCAGATGTAAGCTGTTCTATAATACATAAAATGTTACATTATTTTGTAAATTTGAAGTAAAATCTTGAATACTGATCTTGAACGACTAACACAAATAGAAATTAATAATATCCCCTTGCATTGAATACTCAAATACTTCTGCTTTTTTGTATTACAATATTTGTTGTTCGCGATAGTTTTCACAATTTACCAGTTCACTTCATCCATCAACAGTATACATTAATGTTCATCTTCTAAACTTTTACTATTAATAATACTGGTTGTATTATTTTCTATATTAGACGCAGACCTTTATTTCAAGCAGTTCAACAATAAGGTGTTTCCTTAAAACTTGAAAATCAAAATGTTACCAACATATTAAATTTCATCCAAATCTCTACAGACACTTCCGAAATTGTCCTGTTTACCATCTCATAAATTACTTTTAAACAAAAATCTTATTACTATATTAAATAGAAATCTTAAAACTAATTAGGGATTAATTAACAGTGCAAAATTAGTGGTAATTCATTTAGACAAGTACATCATCAGTGCTAAATTCATTCACTCTGATGAAACTATGCTCATACCTCGCATTATACCCATAGCTTCTCAAAGAAGTTACGTAAATTAAAGAAGTTTGAAAAAAGAAAAACATCTGCCAAAGCCAATATCTATTTTTTAAATAACTACTTTTTAAATGTTTTACAACTGAACACACAGTATTTAATGATAATGACTTTTTACAATAAGACTGATATTTATTACTATTCTTCAAAATAAAATACCTTTCAGTAATAAATGTATTTCAATTTATTTATTTAAATAAATATAGTTGCATTTACTTATTTCCACATTATTATGTTGCCATTCGGTGACTGACCACGATACTCTGCAAAATATTCACATGGTTCAGCTAGTATACAAGAACAGTTCATTTAAAGATATAAGAGTTCCTTGATGTAACTAAAGAGAAACTATCTACCAGTAGGATTTCTGGTACCTGAAATGTGTATGAGATGGCGTTTCAGCCATTTCATAGATACCAACTACAAAAATTGTTGGTATTATGTAAAATCGCATTTTTGCAGGGAAGACACCTATTTGGATAAACTTAAAAATCAAAACATTACCTAAATACGAATTTTCATCCAAGTCGTTAGAACCTTTTCTGAGATACCAGAATTGCTCACTTAAAGATATAAGATTTTTAAGGGAAGCACAGGTGCTAAGTGTGTGTACAGATCGTATATTCCATGAAAACTTGCACTTTTTGATTAAACTGAGTACTTCTGCAATATATTTTCAGCTGACTGGTGGTAGGTATGTTTCGAACTCAGCGAAAACATCTAGTTCTCACCGAAAGTATTTCAGCTAGAAACTTGATTAAAAAAAAAAAAACTCAAGACTACCACTTTGAGACCAATACCAGATTAATACTATAAACTTGTTAGGTGAGCTATCTGGTAGTGCTAGCTTTCAAATATCAAATTCCAGTACAGCCAGAAATTTTTAAAAAGTTTTGTTTGACAGTGATGGATCCACAAATTTTCTGAGCCAGGTGAAAAACTCCATCCCCTTAAAATATTATTCTGCCTCCCCCAGAACCGCTGCCCGGAACTGTAGTAGAGCTTGAAAAAAAAAATTGCCACATAAATTTGCCACCCCCCCAGAAGTTGCCGACTGGGGTAAGTTCCATGGTTTTCCCTCCCCTCCCCAGTTCCAGGACTGCTGTTTGATCATACGATCCTATGACGTTCAGATTACACATTTCACTATTGGTACATACGGTATAGAAATGCAATGCACTGTTAATCGAAACACAGGTCTGGAAGGAAGACTGCTAGAACCTTACTGAAACACCGATCCTCGTGGCTTCAAATTCACCTCCAGCAACCCAAATTTGTTTTACACAGTTCTCGAAATCGCTACAGCTGAGTACCGGGATGGTTTGTAGGACATGGCCAAATTTCTGCCAGATCACTCCCGACTCTAATGACCTCGACCAACTGTAAAATCAGAAGAAAAAAAGGAGATTCAGTGAAAGGAATGACGGTTTTTGACGGTAGCACGCACTATTCGGCAGGTGCCAGTGTACCGAGGAGCGGCGGTCTCTCTGCTGGTGACGCCGCCCACCGACGACTACTTCGGGAAGGACGGCTTCGGAGACTTCGAGTTCCCGCACGAGCCGCCCGACCCCGAGCAGTACCTGCAGGACGAGTTCGCCGCAGACGCGCTCATCCAGCTGGCGGCGGACAGTCCAGGTCAGTGGCTGCAGTCCACGTTACTCCCACTCAGTGGTAAATAATTCAGTTCTTGTTTCCTCCCAATCTTCAAACAGAAAAAAAAAACTTTGATCTTGAGAAGAGAGAGACCAGGATAAAATGTAATAGGATGGCTGCCGTTTCATATTTCACCATCGCGACAAGATGTTGAATAACTTTTGTCAATAAAATTCATCTATATATCAATGCTGATTTTCTCAGTCTGGTTCTATTTCTCTGTTCTACTATACAGTCTTTAATTTAATTTATTTGCCCTGGAACTAAGTTTCTCAATGCAAATTTCCTACTCACCTAACTTCACATTTCATGATTTTTTAAAAAATCTTTTACTGCTTTAGGTAAATTAGTAATCATTTTTCTGTGGAAACTTATTTTAGTTCTTTTCCTCTGTTAACTATGAAGAGAAATTTTTCCACTCAATTAAGCCTTAAATCAAGAGAGCATTTGTGGTCATGGTCATCTCTCCCTTCCTACATACTATACCTCATTGCCAATATATACCTTATACATTATCTTCACTCTCCTCCTGTCTTTCAATGAATCTCAATCCAGTTCCATACCATACAATATCATTTTCTGATAGAGTTCTGTAGTAATTTCCATAAATAATTCTTCCTACCCTTCTTTGCACCCCTTCTAACTCTTGTATCTGATTACGATAATGTGGCTCCCATACTTTACCATCATATTCAAGCAATTGCCTGACCAAAAGTTTGTAAGTCAATTTCCTCACATTTGACTCTTCAGTAACCGAAGTATTTTCAAAGTTCTCCCAACCACCTGCCCAGTGGGTACTGATCAACTGTGTTTATTATCAAATCTTACACCAACGTATTTACACTTAACGTATTCAACAGCAAATTCAACCTCAACTTAATTAGCATACAAAATTGGTATCTATTCTTCCATCAATGTATACAATGTGGAGACTCTTAGACTCATCTCGGAATTTATCCCCGTTCCATATTGACTTACCCAGACACAAAACCTTTCTAGATCTCCCTGTAACTTCACAGTGCTCTCTCATTTTAATGTTATTGTATTACATTGAGTCAACATTCCGGTGTGGCTCAGTGTGGATCAGGAAGGTACAACGGGACCAGCCATGAGCCCAGTCCCCCGAGTACTGGCCAGTTTCCTGCAATACTGGGGCGATCCCCGATCACTGCATCATAAACTGCACAGACAAAAATACAATTATCATACAGAGCACACAGAGTTACATGTTTCACAGACAGATGGCAGTACAAGACTTTCCTCCAGCAGACTAACTATACTGGGCTAACTCCCCCCTCCCCTCCTCCCATGATTCATACTGGTCACCTGTGGTGGCCAGTGTCCATGTGGTCCTTCGTGGCTTAGTCGGAGCAAAACGTTGCACTAGATTATCTGCAAAAAGTGGCCGTCAAATTATGCCCGGCGCATGTGCAACGTCAAAACTGATGTAAGAACTGATAGTTATTGAAAGAATTTATAATTAAAAAAATAAATAAAAATGTAGTTTCTTTAACAAAATAAATATATTTTTCTTATTATAACAATATATAGATAAGAGAGCGGGCATGTATGTAGCCCAAGTTTTGCGTACACAAGCACAGAAAATAAACTGCCTGTTTACATATTTCTAACCTCAAATGAACAAATAATATAGAATGAAAAAAATAAGATAGGATAAGGAAAAATAACCAATCACTTACCACAGAGGAAGTAAGGAGGACAAGATGAACACGTAAATACAACAAAGATACAAACTACACAGTATTTCAGCAAAATTCCTTAGACACGTGAGAGGTGAGACATATGGCAGGGGGAAAGATGTGATCACATCACGACCCACCACACGAATGAAACAAAGGCAGAACACACAGGGTGGTGGAGGGAGGGCCGCAGGTGGGGGGAGAACTTGGAACAGCAATAAGTGTGGAACAAAATAATCTCTGCGATGACTCGTGAAAAGAAATATTTAAAAAAAATACTATTTTATTTTCACTGGTTATAGGGATATATAAATAAAATTATAAAGATGTATATAAAATAAATAAATGAAAAATATATAAAACATATAGATACAACTGACTATAGAACTGATAGTAAGTGACAGGTGTAGCGTAGGTTTGTGCGGGGTGTGTGAATATGTTGGTAGGCAAGTTGTCATCTGTGGAGTTCTGAAGGGGTGGTGGTGGTGTTAGAATTTCTACTCATCTCACCACTCAAGAACTATCCTACAGGATGACAGACCACAGTCAAAAACTTTATACTTCCAACCCTGATCATCCAGTGGCAATTAATGCCAACTCACCTGATATGAACAACCTCAACACCTGTTTCACAGTTAGAACTGTTAAGAGTTTTTCCAAACACCACCACCCCTCCAGAACTCTGAAGATGGGAACTTGCCTACCAACATATCCTTGACACCAGACACACACCTGGCCTAAACTTACGCTGAAACTCTCTCTTCCTTCTCTTTTCACAAGTTGTCACAGAAATTATTTTCTTCCAAATTTATCGCTGTCCCACCTTCTCCCCCCACCTGTGGTACCTTCATCACCCCGTGTGTTCCACCTACGTTTCATTCATGTGGTGGGTCGGGATGTGATCGCATCTTTCCCCCCCAGCTATATCTCGCCTATCACATGGCTAAGGTTTAAAACTGAAATACTGTGTAGTTTGTATCTGTGTTGTACTTATGTGTTCATCTTGCCCTTCTTCCTTCACCTATGGTAAGTGGTTATTTTTCCGTATCTTATTTTTAGTGCCTAACATCAGTTTCTTTGTTTCCATTACCCACAAATAAAATATAAAGTTAATAAATATTAATAAATGATTTACAAATATTTGGGTTGAATTGGTACACTGTGTTTCATAAAGCAAATGTTCTCTGCCACCTGCACTTCATCATCTTTAATGTTTTTGTTTCTATATGATTTTAAGCACTTCGAACAATGTTCTTTTAAAAACAAAGGGGAATAGACAGCAGCAGTGGAGAGGGGCCATGACAGCATAAGAGAGCGTCATGCCGTTTGCCATAACGACATAAGAGTCAGCTTCACCCCTAAAGCGCACACACAGACGTTTCCCATCAAAATAATAAATTTTAGCTGTTAACTATATAAACAATCATCCATTACAATAACAAGGAGCATTTGTCCAAACATACTACCAGATGGAATTCCAGTTCTTGCTTCCCGTGGTTTAATATTTCATTTCCAATCTTAAATCTTTCTTTCCACCTTTAAGAATTCCTCCACCCACCACTTACTCATCTACCTTATTTACCACCATTTTATTGCTCAGAAAAAAAATGCCAAATGCTTTGGAGAGATCCAGAGCTGCCCCAACAACTTGGTCTTCCTTGTCCATTTCATCAGCAGTATCTTACACCCATCTGACTGACTGAGACTGATGTGAATATCCTCTCCAAGTTCCTTGTTACTGATTAGCAAACCACTTTCTTTCCTTGCATACATTTCTGATGTGATTACTTGTCATAATCTCCATCAACTTACCTAACACTAAAGTCAGAATAATTAGCTTGTAATTTGCAAGTCAATTTTCCCCCTCCTTACCCCAATCCTTTCATTAATCAAGTAGCAAGTTTCATATTCAATGTGAAGAATAGTTCAAGGTATGGTACTTGGGCATATACATTATCTGATTCATGTAACAGATTAGTTTCAATGAGTAATATTCACACAATGTCTCTTTATCTGATACAATTTAAGATGATGCAAAAAGTTTAGAATTTTCATTCCAATTGAGAATTATTACTTTAAAAGTTATATATATCTGAATTTTGGTTGGCTCTTAACTTCCAATTCTCTCAATTCCACTTACATTTTAAGTATGGCTCCACAAAAAACATAACTCAATGCCTCTTCATAACTGTTCTGTTAACTACAGGTTTACTAATGGCTTAGTTCCCAAGTGTCACAATATCGATGTAAGTGTTTGTAGCCTACAATCATCTGATATTGAACATACCCATCCATGTCTGTTCACGATTAGGATTGATTCCCACATAAATGTGTCATTAAATAAGTGTGAGGTGGTAACAAAAATTAACAATGAAGATATAAGTCAAACGCTAATAATGTTTCAAGAATCTCGCCAACATCTGAAATCCATCAATTTGAAATACTGACCCACCACATAGACTAGTAATCCTGCATGTTGAGGATTCTAGCTCGATTTGGCATAAGGAGTATCTTCCGTCCACCTGTGAAGATACGAGACATGTTGCGCTCGGTGAAGGACAATCTCGGACTGCGAGTTCCGGGTGTTTACTCGATCCCATGCGAATGTGGCAAAATATACATTGGCCAGACCATTAGAACCATCGAGGAACGCCGCACCGAACACCAGCAACATCTGCGGTTGCTGCAGTTGGACAAATCCGCACTAGCTGAACACGCTGTGGAAAATTTCCACAGCATAAACTTCAGTAAGACTGAAGTATTGGCTCAGACGCAGTTTTTCTGGGATTCCGTAATTAGAGAATCGCTGGAAATTCGCTTAAGCACCAACAACATCAACAGAGATGGTGGTCTCTTTTTGAGTGAAGCTTGGAAACCAATCCTCCATGACCTGAAGCAGCAGCAGAATAACATTCGTCCCAGAAGAGAGCCGGGACACAGCAGTCCAGGGCGGAGCCCGGTTGACGCGCCGACCAATGGGAGCGCAGCAGGCAGTCGCTCCGGCTAGCGGGCCGCCGGCCGCAGGGTATATAAGAAGCCAACTAATCAAATAAAAAAAAAACATAAACCAGCAATTCCACTTCTGACCACCATGCCCTCCAATCCTCCATTAAATGTAAATAGGCCCCTCAACTTTATTCTAGGCCACTTGTAAATAAACAGCAACCTAAATTTCATCCTCCACTAGAGATAAATAGGAATAGGTATGGGAATAGGCAAAAGGATATGTAGCTGTTAGGTCCCAAAAAAAAAACCTCCCTTAGTTTATAGTTAAATATAATTATGCATCATAAAACCAATCTACAAACAATTCAGATTAACTTATATAAGCTTAGGACAACTACATTTTATCAGATTCTCAACTTAGACATTAGCCATAGGATTCCCTGGTGCTAAGGACGATATGCAGCTTGTGTCTGCGATAAATCACAGATGGATGGATGGATGGCGCACACATTCGGTGCCGAACCGTCGCGGCAGCTACTTCGCGATGACAGCTAACCAGATGAAGACAGCGGAGGTGACTGCCGAAACGTCGTGTTTAAAAGATCTTATCCGGCAGAAGACCCGTGAAGAATTCCTGTCTATCAAGAACTGATATACAGTGTATTGGATAATAAATCAAGTATCATTAGCATTACAACAGTTACTAACATAAATAAATCTGTCTTATTCTAGATAGATAGATATGTTCACTTTGATCCCATGTGAGGATAATCTCATGGATGTGGAACAGTACATACACTTATTTTTAATGTCAATATTCCTATATAATTGATAATATTATTATAATTTGACAAGTTAGCTACAACCCATTAGTATAACCAATATCTCCTGTAATCTACACATACAAGCCTGAGTCAATTAATACTTATTGTGTGGAACAGTGTATACACTTGTTACCAGCATCTAACTGGAAACTCTTTCAGTTTGGACTTAAAGTAGTTGGGTTTTTGTAGATAACATTTAATTTCTGTTGGTAAGACATTGAATAAGGAAGCTCCAGTAAATGTTAACACTTTCTGTACAATTGACAGTGATTTGTAATCCTTGTGAATATTATATTTATTCCTAGTATTATGGCTATGTATGTCAGCATTAAGATTGAAGTGTTCAGGATTTTCCACTGCAAATGATAGTACGGAATATACATACTGTGCTGGCATTGTTAGTACACCCAGGTTTTTACACTTTTCCCTTGCAGTATTATTCAATATAAAGCATTAAGATCACTATAAAATGTTAGACCATTAAGTTAATATATTTTATATGAAAAGTTAATACCTGAAAACACTTCTGTTTTCAGGTGAAATAACATTACTTTGCTTGGGGCCACTGACAAATGTAGCTCTTGCTATTCGCAAGGACCAAAGGTTTTTACAGAACTTGAAGCAGCTGGCCGTTCTTGGAGGAAGTGTTGAAGGTTTGTTTCAGTGACAGATAGAAACATGCACAAAAAAAAAATGAGAATATTTAAAATTGGTTAATTTTAACTTTTATAGTAAGAAGAGAATTAAAGAAAATTTCATAACAGAATAGAAGTTTTAATACGGCAGCAGTCACTAGTTTAGAAAAGTTTTCTTATGATGGAGCTTTAACACACTCTCAATTTTCAGGGGTTGGAAATGTTAAACCAGGAGTTGAGTTTAACTTTTTCATGGATCCAGAGGCAGCATTCATAGTTTTCAATGCCACCAATGAAACAATCGCAGCAGAGAAGAAGATAATACTGACTCCCATGGAGTCGGTTAAAATAAGAAACTTAATCACAATGGTGAGTTATATTCAAAAGAGGAGAAAAACATATTAACAGTTAGCAGTCACAGTTCACTGTGAGACATTGTTGTATAAGAACAAATGTGATGTTGGAAGAATGGAGACAATGACAGTAAAAATGCAACTATACATTAACAAAAAATTCAGCTCTTTAAAAACAAGGATTTACGATTGATGGGGAAAAATTCCTTAACAGGATTGCACCAGTCCTTTCCCTTCATGGTTACCAGTATTGCAGCTTCATACTGCGTTATTCTTGGGTATGGAAAATAATAACGTATTACATACACACATAAAAAAAATAAAAACTGAAAGTTTGTTTATGATTATAGCTTGGAGGAGGAATTTCTTGTTTGAAAGACTCAAGTGTAAAAATCTTGGCATAATGTTTGATAGTAAACTCAACTAAGCAGAACACACTGAACAAGTGGTAGAAATAGGTTTCAAAATCCTACATTTATTTGAGAGGGGACCTACATTTTGGGTATAACAAGAGTTGGAGGGTATGCAAACAAGGGCAGTTAGATTTGTCTGTGGAAATTAATCAGTAAATGATATGATAAAGGAGACAGAATGGGATTCATTGTGTTATACATCTATTATCGTACCTAAACCATTTAGTAGGAGGCCTATTACATAACATTCATATAGCAAATAACTTTTTTAATCATTTTCTTAATAATAAAGCACTTTTCAGATCAAATTCTAACCATTTTCAAAAAGAAACAGAAAAGGCTAAAAGTGAAAATTTTATGTTAATCATGTTTGTTGCCTCCATGTTCACTGATAAAGTTTAAAATTTAATAATTTCATATTAATATAACTGTGTGAAGGTACTGGTAATTTGAGATTTAAAGGAAGATAAATCAAATTATAGTACTGAAACTTCACATCACCATGTGTTACTTTATAAACATTTATAACTCTTAAACGAGGATAATTATGAGAAAATTTGTAATAGCTTAAAAGATTGGGAATAAATCAGACTTTAGGATATAAAAGTTTTAGGAAAATCCGAGTGAACATAGGGAACCATGAGGAGAAGGGATTTTTGAAATTGTCAGGAGAATAGTATTACCCCTCGGGAATAGTCCTTTTCTGCAAGATGCCAGCTCAGGATTAGCCAAGACTACAAATATTGAACCTGCATTTGCTTGTGGATGCAGTTTTAAGCAGGTACTCGAGGCTAGAAGACGTGTGTATTAGAGAGTTCCGTGACAAGTAGCGAACCACGAGGCTGGGAATTTTGAAGATTTTTAGTAATGGTTAAACAGTGAAGTTCTAGAAGTTATAAATTTTCTATTAACGATCAGGACAGTGGAGTCTGGTTCTAATCCAGAATGCCATACAAAGGTCTTTCAAACTTAGGGGGGTTCTTTCTGAAAAATTGCCATCAGTGTGTGAGGGTGATGTCAACCTGCAATCTAAATTCAAGGATACGATAGTATCAATGCCTTATCTTTCTGGTACCATCCCTGTACTACTGAGAGTTAAAGAACATAAATTTTGTCTAAGCAAGAACTGTTTCATTCCATAAACTTTTAACTATTGAGGGTAATAACAATAGTTTGGTGGCCGAATAACAAATCCATGCAAGCTTCTTTTAAAGGTACCAACACGATCAAGTACAGTAGTAATGTTTGATTCCCCAGCAAGCATTTCTATACGACAATTGGAAGACAGGAGGAGGGTAAGAGAGTGTTTCAGGTGTTTATAACGTATACTGGGGATGAAACATGGAAAGATGTCAGTGGATGAATTAAGAGTAGTGAATAAAAGGGTAAATATGACCATGATCACAAGATGGCACTTGATTTCAATGTAGGTGAGTGAGAAAAATTTCTTTTGTAGTCAGGTATTGCAATAAGTTACCTAAGTGATAAATAATTTTCCAAAAACACTGGATGAATTTAAAATTAAAATTCCTAAAGGGCAAAACTAGATGGTTGGGAAAATTACACTGAAAGGAGTTTAGATTAAGTGTTGTTTATGTTTGTCAGGAGTGGCGTCGTGAGGTCCTGGGCCGGGTGGGCAGTAAGGAGATGGCACTTCTCAACGCAGCAGACCGCTTGCTCCTGTCCAGTAACAGCACGTACTGGGCCTCGGCCGACCCGATGGCTGCCGCGGTGCTGCTGAGGCCCGGCTTGGTCACCCGGTCAGCGGTCTACGGGCTCTACGTCGAGGTCCAGGGCACCGGCGGCAGGGGAGCCAGTTTCGTCGATTACACTCGGTCCAAAGGCCTGCCTCTCAACACCGTTCTCGTTCGTGACATTGATGTTGAGGCTTACAAGGCATATCTGTTAGAAACACTTTCCTAGCAGTATGTCTCAATCATCATCATTCTCCAGCTTCAGTCTCCCGGGTGCTGGTCACGAGCACTCTCCACTTCCTCCTGTCCAGGAATAGCTGTTGTTCACGAAGAGTCTTCTATATCCTTCTTGATTTGATCTATCCATGTCTTTTACCTCGGATGTTCATATTAAAGTAGGCCTTTGCTCCTCTTTCTTCCTCCATCCTTTGTCCATACCACCTCAGGCAAGAACGCTGTAAGGATTTTGCCACACTGATGTTTATACTGGCCTCTGCACTATTGATTTCATTCCTCACTTTGTCCTCTCATGTTCTCTGAAGCATGGTATGCAAAAACTTCATTCCAGAGGCTTGAAGTCTACTATTGTCTTTTGTGGAGTGGGTGCATGTTTCCAGCGCATAAATCAGTACGGGGATGTAATAGGTTTTGAATAGTGTATGTTTGCACTTTCTGGGAACTTTGTTGTCTGTCTCAAATGAGTAGTAAATTATTATAATTATCTATTCACTACCATTTCTAATTTCATTATTTTTTTCATTTAATATAATCATCTAAAAAAAGGGCAACCATTCCATAATAAATTTTAACCAAATATCCCTATGTAGTTTCATTATGAGTTTCTCAAGGCAAATTTATGAATGTGCTTTTAACCTTTTAGCGAAAACCAGTGTTAATTTATAAGTCGCTTCAAATCCAGAAATGCAGAAAAATATGAGTAAAGAAGTGTACCAATAATTTAAAGCGATTATTGATCACAAATTAAATTCCAGTGCATCACACGCTAAAGTCTATTTCATTTAACCTAGCACTTATGTTATTGTATGATATCTGTTTAAGATGAAGCCTCCATGGTCCAAGTTCCAAATTATACTGCAGTTCCAAGATCGAGCAAAATGTCTGACAGTTTATCAAGACCTTACGACATTATTATTACCTGCAACTCCTTTCCTCTTTTTACATGCAATCTTTATACCATATCTCTCACAGTAATTGCGTTTCTTTTCTTCTTTTATTTTTATTTTTTACGTTTAGATTGTGCTTGGTGTTTAAAACTTGCGGAAAAGAGTGACACCATTATTGTGATTGCAGGAACCACAAAATAGAAATCAAATACACACATTTACTGTGTCCCCTTGAACTACAACAAGAAAATGCAACCATATTAATTTAAGAGTACAAAATTATACTGTTCATTCTTTTAGAAAAAGATAAAATAGAATTATATCTAAAGTCCTACAAACAGAACATTATTTTTTCTCTTTCCTTTTCATATAAACACCACCTCATAGCATACCTTCTCACTCCATTGTTTCTGTGAATGTAATATATTTATGTGTACTATGATTCTATATCATTTTACCAAAATCTATTTAAAATACTTATTTCTGACCCTGTCTGCTATTCACTGGAGAACCCATTTCAGTTACTGCAAACAACAACCGCAAGGAAGGCAAATTACAGAAGTATACATGATGACGGATCTACAAATATTCTGAGCAGGGCAAAATCTGTGAGGTTGCCGCCCCTTCAAACACTATTAACCCTGTTAGGATTTTTCTTCACTTCTCTGTCACAATAAAAGCCATTTTTAGTTTCATATCATTCCGTCATAGGCAAATTTAGACTTGTGTATTTAATGAAGTAACTCGATAATAGCAGTACCTCATTATGACAGTACAGGGTGAAACGTGCTAGTATATGGAAACAAAATATCATTATTATTATTATTATGACTTTACACCTCGTAGATGTCAAGGTCATCAGAGGCGGGAAAGGATGGGGGACAAAGAACAGGAAGGAAGTTAGCCGTGTCCTTTTGTAGGCAGCATCCCAGCATTAACCTGGAGTGATTTAGGAAACTATAGAAAACCAAAATCTGGATGCCCGGACAGGGATTCAAACCTACATCCTCCCAAATGCGTGGCCGGAATGTAAACAACTCACCCACCATGCTTGGTCAAAATATCATATTTTCCTTTGACACATAATAATTCAATTCTCACAAAAGTTTAAGCCTGTGACAAGTATACAACATGCAAGATGAACACAAACATAAAATATGTTTATTTAAAATCTTATTCATGCAGGAAGGATTGGACCATTTGGTAATGAAAGTGTGCCCCCACCAAAATTTACCTCTGACTGAGTAAGGATTGGAGGACAGGTTGGGGTGGTGGTGTGAACTGCTGCAAAGTTGGTGAAATGTATAAATTACCAGACACATCAAGAAGAAGGTGGAAAGAAACAGTAATAGGACACGAGGTTGGAACATGAAAAAAAAAAGAAAAAAAAGTCACCAAAATCCCATGTTGATGGGGGTGACCTTGGCAGTTCTTTTGGGGGGGGGCTTTGCCCCCTAGCTCCCCCCCCCCTGGATCCATCACTGCCGTTAGGTGACAGTAATGATCCTAAGTAGAAAGCAAACAGCATTTAGGCAATATAAATAACAAAGGACAGATAAAATAATCATACCTGCCAATTTTTCAGATTGGGTTTCCGTAAAGACCTTGGTCCACAAAAATTTCAACATCTACATTTAATATACCATGTACTAAACATCCAGGAATTTGTAACAGCATATTTAAATGAATTCTCATCCATATTATTTGTTGACACACAACTTTTAAAACAACTTTTCAATCAATATTTCCTTATATTTTTTATTGTGCAGATATTGAAATTTCTTGTGATGTCCCTTTCTATAAATAATAAAAAATATTGAAAAGAATCTAACCAATTTTAAGTGGTAGACTTAAGGTAGGTTTTTCAGAAGATAAATTAATTAAGTGGCACCAGTGACGACAATATCTTGATGAGCTTCTTGGCACCTGCCTGATCCGCTGCACCCAGTGCAACATTGCATTCCACTAAAACAGCAGTTAACAAACACTACATCTGAAACAGAATTTACAGACTTAGCATAAAAAGTATAATTTTGTGATTCTCTTCCTTTGGTTTTAAAATCACAATAAGTTTATTGCACTTCACAAGATTGGCCAAATCATTTTTTCTGCTATGTGCTAGGTTAATATCACGCCCCAACTGCAGAAAAAAAATAATTTTTTTTCTCCTTCTTATTTTACCATTGATGAAAATTCAATGGAGTATGCTTCCTTAAATGTCTGGTAATACTGTTTCTTAGAGTTATTCATGTTTACATCAAAGTTTCACAACCTACACAAATTGCCAACCAACCATACAATGCATGTTGCGTGATCCAGAAGAGGAAGAAAAGGGTCTTCAAATGAATGCTGATTCGACTTTCAGAAACAGTATCGATGTACAATCAGAGACGCAGATTGATTTAATTATTAACAGTAAAATGTAGCTCACCTTGGCAAAAGGTTATTGTCAAATGAAAGAAGCTTCAATGCACATAAAACAGCACTTTGCAGCCATGAATGAAATTGAAAACCTAACACACCTGCTCATAAAAAGATCTCACCTACGCGATTACATTTTAGTTTGGAATTTAACAGTGATTCGTGTAAATTTTATGCAAAAACCATAAAAGTTGGCAGGTATGAAACAACCCATCACTCACCAAAGTTGAAGGCTGTGGTTAGCATAACACGTGAGGTCCAGACCTCCCTTACCAAATGGCCCAATTCCTCCTGCACGAATAAGGTTTTAAACTAAAATATTGTATATTTACATTGTTCTCATTTGATGTTTACTGATCATAGCGTTCAACTTTGGTGAGTGATGGATTATGTCTCCTGTCCTTTGTTAACTATATGGCCTAAAAGTCGTTTCCTTAGTATCAAGAACTATGTTCTAAAAGTTATCGATGTTAAACAATGAAAAGGCTAATAATAAAGACAATCTATACAAAAACATTAAAACTAACTGTTAATTCCAAAGATAAGAAACATGAATTGGATTAATCTTAAGACTATATATCTGAAATGTGTCAAACAATAAGTGAGAAAATGATGAAAAAATATGGTGTGACACAAGCAAAAAAATATCTTTTACTTGGGATAATGCAAAATCTCATATAGCTCTTTCGGAAGAGACATGATAGTAAGATGCCAGATTGGTTACTGATCATAAAGCAATTAGTCCTGCAGTGTCTGAAAACTTCAGTTGATGAAGGACAGAATCTAGTAACAATCACCGTGAGAATGGCACAAATAAAGTACACAGGAATTTGGGAGCTTTAAATATTTCAGTTAGCTTGTTTATGCTGATCTCCCTAACACTTCAGGCCAACAGATGTAGAGTAGCCACCATCCTTTGTCTGTTACGAGATTCCATAGCAGTACTTAGTTCAGCTAAGAACTTGCTTAGCTGCTCTTGCATAAGAATTATATAGAAAGGGAAGTAATTGTATCTGTATGCAAATTATTTTCTTTCTCACTCTGCATCAAATGACATTTCAGCAGTAAAAAAGAAAGAAAAAAATTGTTGCTGTACAAAAAAATCAAGTTTTGTGTAATCTCTACAGAGCCAGGGAGCAACCTGAAAAAAAAAGTTCATTGTTCTAATGTAATGAAGCTAGATGTGGCTATGCTGCAGATTAGTGAGAATGTGTCAGACCTAAACTGTTTACTCACATCAAGTAGCTCATAATGTCAAGAAAAATTTAATTTGAATTTATACAATTCATATTAATAGAATTAATATGCTCATCATTCTATCATAGGCATACTTTCTCTGATCATATTAAATACACAACTCTGCGAGCATTTAGTGTCCTGGGGTTCATATGTAGGCCTGGGAAAGAATGCAAAAACATTAATACACTGTTTCGACTTTACTGGAATATGGTAGTATTGTCTGGTCACCATTTACAGATCAACAAATTAGCTGTATCGAAAAAGTTCAGCATAAGTTCCTGTTACACTATCCTCATGAAGAAAACATTACAGACGTGTGTGATGTGTATCTCCATTATAACATTAACAGCCTACGAAGTCGGAGGCAATTGACAGACCTATGCTTCTTCTACAAAGATGTAAATGGACTTATTGATTCCCAGAAATATTCGAGCAATTCCGATTTAACTGCTCTAGGGTAGATCTTCGAACCAGAAGACTGCTGTAAGCTGTAAAACCCAACAAAAACTATGTTGCTTTTGGACTGTACCACAGAATAGTAGGCCTAAGTCTGGTTAACTTACATGCTACCACCATGAACTTGTCAGGTTCTTCATGGTTTAATTAATATAGTAATTAATTAAGTAGTCCACCATAAAGTTCAGTTTAACATTTTTTTGGTTTATTTTCAAAACAACGTCAGCAATATTGTTTACATGCAAAGATACAATCCAGAGATACTAACGCAGTCCTTGGCAGTTGCAAAGTGAATCTGTATAAAACTAACTGTAAACTAAACTCTGTCCTTCTGCTGATTTCTTTATATATGCTCTATTGAAATTTCCCAGACACTTCAAAAGCTTCCACGAGATATTTCTCGAACATTAACAATTACTCAAACAATTAAACATATTAAAAACAATCAAAATTACAGTCGAACCTCTATAAGACGAATTTCAAGGGGTAAGTGAAAAATTCGTACTACCGAGGTATTCTTAATAAAGAGGTTCGTTTTATCGAGGTTTAATACTGCCGTTATTCGTCTTATAGAGGTTTCTCCTCGCTCTGAGATAACCTCTATAAAACGAAGATTTTTATGGCCAACCTCTATAATACGAATTATTGTTACCGTTACACTAAAGTTATTTTTTCAATGTAGGAAAAAGGTTAAAAAGAAAAAAAAAAAAAAAAAAAAAAAAACCATGTATGTAGCAATTTTAAAAATACATACTCGTTTATATTTAAATCACTCAAGTATCAAAACAAACAATAACTGTTTGAAAACCATGTACTGTATAGTAAAATGAAAACAAATCTGAAGCCAAAATACGGTAAATATAAATGGAAACCAAACTTATACATATGTAGTATGTACATATAATAAATAAGGACTAACTAATCTAAAAAAGTCATCAATTTTAGATTGCTTACTTGCATGAAGGGTTACCATATCCAATGTGGGATCCAAATCGATGATGGCTTTCACTACACTATCACTTAAAGCATTTTTCTTTAAGAAAAAACACTTGAGCACATCAATAGCTTCTCTTGCGTCTTTCGTTGACAGTTCCGGTCGATCACTCTCCGCGGCTGCATCCTCCTCATCATCTTCAGCTGCGTCATCTTCTTTATGATTTGAGGGTTGAACAGAATCCAGGATATCCTCATCCGTCAGCTCTCCACATACTGCTACATTATCATCGAAATCAACAAATTCTTCAAACTCCATTTCTTGGACGCCTAGTCTTTCGGTAACTTTGTTCCAGTTTTGATCTGGGCCTACTTCTGCATTTTGGGGTGCTGGAGTTCGAGGTTGGTCATCGTCCTCATCTTCGAGGTCCGTCACACGAAATCCACATTTTGCAAAACAGTTAAAAACAGTTTTGTCGGTTACGTTTGACCAGGCCTTGTTAATCATCCACATTGCATTTAAAACGTTGATTTTAGTCGGTACGTCTTGATCCATATCTGTCAAAAACTGCCGAACAACCTCCTTTCTGTAGTTCACTTTGAAATTTTTAATAATTCCCTGGTCAAGTGGTTGGAGCTTTGATGTGGTGTTTGGGGGAAGAAATTGGACTGAGATGTTTGACAAGTTTGGAACAGTTCCGTGTGCACTACAATTGTCAATAAACAGCAGGATCTTTTTCTTTTTCTTCTTCATTTCTGTGTTTACAGTTTTCAGCCATGCACTGAACTCATCACCATTCATCCACGCTTTTGAGTTGGCCTTATACAGTGTTGGTAAACTGTTCACATTTTTAAAACATGTAGGTTTTTGTGACTTGCCAATAACCAAAGGCTTGAGCTTATTTTTTCCCGAAGCGTTGACTCCAAGCAACACAGTTAATCGGTCTTTGCTGTGTTTGCCTCCATTGCAAGGGTCTCCTTTAAACGTCATTGTTTTATCTGGTAGGCACTTGAAAAAAAGTCCGGTCTCGTCCGCATTATATATATCATCTGGGTGGTAACCCTGAGTAATGTCAGCAAGTTTTTCTTTCCAATCATCGCATACTGTACTGTCCACAGACGCACATTCACCACACACATTTTTAAAAACAATATCATTCCTTTTTTTAAATTTTTCCAGCCAGCCATTACTGGCACGAAAATCAGGGTGTCCCAATTGTACAGCAAACTGCTGTGCCTTTTCTTGGAGAATAGGGCCTCCGATTGACAAATTTTTATCGCGGCACTGCTTTAACCACTTTAAAGTGGCTTTGTCTACTTCCTGAAATTCACCGGTCTTTGCGCGTTTGCAAAACTTAGAAAGTCCACTTGCTTCATCGTACTTGTCTCTATTCTTTATAATCGTTGCTAACGTTGTTGAAGGGATGTTAAACTCCTTAGCAATGGTGATTTTCTTCTTCAACGGGTTTTCTTCCACATGCTTCAAAACTTTACGCTTGAACTCTACTGTTAGCGCCGTTTTTGACTTTTTCCCTGCCATTACTGTTCATACAATAAAGATACGCACAACGGTCAGTCTTAAAACACAGCCGGAAGGGACACTTAAAAACACAGCCGGAAGGGTTACTCAACACTGCAAAGGCACGTGCCAAACAATGACTGATGAAGGAAGAGGGTAGGGTGGGGAGTTTCATGTTAAGACACGCTTCTGTTTGTTTTGAAAACTACGCACTATGGAGGTTAAGATCATAAGAAATTCGTCTTAAAGAGGTAACATTCGTCTTGTAGAGGTCTTGTGCTAAGAATATTCGTTGTATAGAGGTTAATCAGTCCTAGCCCATGTCACAAACAAATTCGTCTTATCGAGGTTTTTAACCTAATTACTGCTTTGTATAGAGGTGTTTTTAGCATTGACCTTTATGGAAGTTTCAAGGGGATTTTAAAAAATTCGTCTTATCGAGGAATTCGTTTTACCGAGGTTCGTACTAACGAGGTTTGACTGTAATACATAATCACTTAACATCATTACAAAATGGAAATTAAAGATATTTAAACACAAAATTATTTACAGAAATCATTTTCAACTGTAGAAAATTGTCCTGTAGACATCGTAACTTGCATTAATACATGGAATTACAGACATTCAAGCAATTCTCTTGCACAATTCGGTTCTTAAACATATTAAATGGACTTTAAATAATTTCTTCTCATAAAATAAAGTCTATATACACTGATTTACAAGAAATTGCAAAACAAACATACCAGATCATATTCAAGCAAACTTTAGCTCAATGCAAATACTTCATTAAACACAAGTCTATTTAAAGTTCAGGTATGAGGGCTGTTACAAACTCCTTTGGAGGATCTCATGCTGGACTAATCTTTAACATTAAAAGACTTTTTATAAATTATATAATCATTTCATACCCTATAGGTTGATGTGAAGTATTATTTCTTTACTAGGGTAAAGCACGTGAGGCTACCGCAATATGTTTAAAGTGCATATCGATAACCACAAAAGCAGCTGTTACCCATACAATAAAACTACTTATTTAATGTCACCTTCTACCAGCCAACTTTCTTGAAATAAAACTCTGTGAGAAGACGGAAAAATTTTCAATTAAAAAAAGTTACAGGTTTTGGGTTTTGTAGTTTAAGGGCAAACATCACTCGGATTTGATCAATAAAAAAAACCTCAAACAACTTCATGATTGATGCCTATTGTTTTCAGATTAGTGGTTAAATATTTCTTTATATACTACATTTTTGGAGAAGTATTGGTCAGACTTTAGTAGTAATTTTCCTTGTTGGGGTCTTTCATCAATTCTGAATTTGATATCACAACTATGTCGTACTCGATAACATGCAGCATATAATTACCCATGACTAAACACAGGCTCAATCAAATAAATACCAACAAATTCTAGCGTTTGTGCTTGTGATTTATTAATGGTCATTGCAAATGCAAGTTTGACCAACTGAAATGGTAAATCAGTACTGCTAGGACACAGGTCAACATGCGGAATAAAAACAATATCTCCTTTAGCAGTACCAGTAAGAACTTCAGCAATAATTAAGTTGGGTTTTAAATTCTAGACTATTAACCTAGTACTGTTGCACAGACCTCTTTTAGTGTTCAGGTTACGCAGGAGCATGGTAATTGCACATATTTTTAAATTCAATACATGTGGCGCCATGCCTGATGGAGTTTCGCTATTAACAAACTCAACAGGATTCCTGTGATTATATTCATCAGTAGCATCCTTAATACAGTCTAAGCTTAGATATGTGACCGTTTCTTCTTCTAGCATGTTTGGAACTTCTTCGTTAATTTTGTCCGAAGCAGCATTTCTTGGACACAATATTGCGTTGGCAAATCCCTTCCAGGGCCGGCGCTAGGAATTTCGGGCCCGGGGTAAAACTGGGCGACCTTTTTTTTAGCTCTACCAAATGGCCAGGCGACAATGGGGGTATTCTTGGCTTCATGGCCTGAGGGCCCCTATAGTCGGTGATCGGGCCCCGCATCAGCCCGCGGGCCCGGGTACTTTTGACCCGCTTAAACCCCCCTAACGCCGGCCCTGATCCCTTCACATTGTCTGGAGATAATTTTAGCCCAAATACTTGCTTTATTAGATCTCCCACACAAATTAAGTTTGAAGGAATGTGGATCATATCTTCAGTCAAACCAGGAAACATTTCATGGTTGCCGTTACCCAGCTTCATTAACCAGTTACTAAATGCTGTGTCTGTTGATCTAACATTATTTGTAAGTCTCAAAACCTGAAATTTTTTCCACAATGGACTATACTTAACGCTCATCTGTACAACTTGAGATTTTGATCCATGCGGTAAAACAGGTAATGTTTGCCTAAAGTCTCCTCCACGAACTAAAACTTTGTTTCCGAACGGCTAATTGTTTTTCATTAAAGATTTCAGAAGTCTATCAACAGCAGGAGCCATCCCAAATAATGATTTGTGCATTTCTAATAATTTCAGATTCAGTCGATGTTTCTTTTGTTTTGGAAGTTGTAGTTTCATACAGTGGTGGGTAAATTTTAAACATTGAATGATATGTTCTGCCACCGTGGAGTAAGTTTCTAGCTATACTGGTAGATGCAACAGCTAAAGCTATGTTACCCTCTCCTCGAATCGAACTTAAAATTATTTTATACAAATAAGTTTTTCTGCTACCACCTTGACCATAAAGGAAGAAGCAGCGTTTCATTGATAACTGCAGACATTATAGTATCAACTGCCAATTTTGGTTTCACATTTAAGCTTTTAACCATTTGCTCTGTAATTGGCTGTTGTTGTTGCATGTTGTACTGCTTGGTTATACTGTTAACAGAGATACTGGTTGGTGGAGAAGGCAGTCCATATATTTTACAATTTTTACCTTGCAATCGAAGGATATTCTCAATGTCTCTCAAAATAAATGCAAGACACAACTCAAAATTTGCAGAATTGTCATGTTGCTGCCTAGCAAAGTTGTCTCCCATGTGAAGCTTGTATTTTTCAAATAAATGTGCCACGTTCGAGGGAGCAGCAAACACACAAATGTAGGCAAAAATATCTCTAAGTTGTTTGGGTATATTGGTCACTGCAGCCTTGTCCAAAGTTTTTCCCCAAACATCTATATCCTTAAGTAAACCTCTAGCTTTAGCAACTTCTTGAAATGTGTTGAAAGTTGTACCATTATAATTGCTCAGTTCTTCAAAAGATTTTGCTCCTGGAACGTGGAGCAGAAGCAATCTCAAGCAATATCGTTGCAGATCAGTACCCAAATTCACAGCATACATCATTCCAATCATCTTGTTCTGCCATGTAAGTCTTGGCTTACATTTTTTTGTTCCATCAACCCAAACATAATGGACAGGTATATCAGGATAAAGAATGTTTCTGGCATTTTCATCCATTCCATTTAATTCAAACGAAGCAGTTAGTTTTGTTTTTCCAATTGGCAGCATCATCAGTGACCGCTGCGATATTCTCGTTTTCTTTAAACAATACTGACTGTTGGTAAGGCAGGTGGATAGGTAGTTTAATAACAATATGAGACTGAAGGTGCATGTTGAAACCAAAAATTCTCCTTGAAGCTTCAGGAACACTGACATATCTAGAGCCAACAAAAGTCTTAATTTCATTATGATTAAGATGATCAATTTCCTGAATCGCCACACTGGCACAATCATGACCTTTGTACACATATTTAAAAAGTTACTTGACGCTTCGGATAGATGCACAAACCTCGACGTTTAAGTGGCAATTATACTTAAGCAACAGGTAGGGATTGTATGGCACAATCCATCTATTGTCAATTGTCTTATTATTTACAATAGCTGTTTTCCAATCATACTTGGAGGAATTGTCATTTCCCAGAGAAGTCTCACTTTGATATTGTTTCAGAAAATCCTTCGTGCATTTTCCATTTTGCATACTCGGAGAATTCAAATTTTGCTCTCCACATGGACGGTGGATCATGTGTTTGGTTACAATAGAAAATAATACAGAGAGAGTCAAAAGTCCTTAGACACCTTCTTAAGTTGGAAGAGTGAAGGGAAAACTGAAAAGTGATGATGGGAACAGAGGTTTGAAGTGGGGCAGCAACTTTTGGAGTGAATGTCATTCACGGCCGCCGTCTTGAAATCTGCCATTTTGGATTCAAGTCATTTTTTTAAAATGGGAAGGGGGGTGTATGACACATCAAATAACACTCGCTTAAGCTTGGGAATTTAGTGGTGTAATTTGTTTTTGTCTATCTTGTACAGCTTAGAAGTTATTAATGTTCAAAGTTTCTACAACATATGTTCTACATGTTGTCCACCCCGTGCAATGCACACCTGTAGTCGCCACAACCACTCTGACTTCACAAGTAGGAGAGTGTCTCCTGGAATTTGGTCACAGGAGTGTTGTATGCGTTCCTCCGGGTGTCTCAAATCACGGATGCTCTCAGCATACACTATCTGCATGAGTCAGTATCAAGGTAACTTTGAACATTAATGACTTCTAAATGGTACAAGATAGACAAAAACAAATTACACCACTAAATTCCTGAGCTCAAGCGAGTGTTATTTGATGGGTCATTCACCCCCCTTCCCATTAAAAAAAAATGACTTGAATCCAAAATGGCGGATTTCAAGATGGCGGCCATGAATGACATTCACTCCAAAAGTTGCGGCCCCACATCAAACCTCTGTTCCCATCATCACTTTTCAGTTTTCCCTTCACTCTTCCAACTTATGAAGGTGTCCAAGGACTTTTGACTCACGCTGTATTATATTGGCCTGCTCATCAGGAACTTCAGCTGAAACCAACCGGTCAACTTTTTCCGGTGTCTCGGGCTCATCTTCGTCTTTTAGAATGATCAGAATGTGTGCATGAGGCAAACCTCGTTTCTGGAATTCAATAACACGGATTCTGGCCACAGGAGTACCCAGGATATGTTTTTTAGTAATATCATCCATCAGAGCCTTAAAATTCAAATGAAAAACTCTAGTTATCAAGTCCACTCTGTATTAAACAGATTACCTAGGTTCCAAATTTTCAGTTATTTCTTTCCATTTGGGGTTGCAAGTGGTTGTGATAAACAAATCAGGTCTCCCATATTTCCTAACTATAGCCATAATGTCTTGATAGTGCTGCATCATGTTCCTAGGACTCCCTTCAAAGGATGAAGGAAGAACCATAACAGTCCCAGGCACTAATCCCTAATCCACTGCTTCACTTTGTAGATATTTCTGCAGTGGACTGTAATTCTCAGTGAAAAGTTTTTCCTGGTTCTTAAAATGCCAGTTAGGCCTGTTCAATTGAATCTTTATGTAGGCATCAACAAAGTATTGTTGAGTTAATTTTCCCCAGCTGAGAAATTGATTAAATTCTTCATCTCTCACTTGAAGTCGGTAAAAATAGTATTGCATTTGTGTTATGCATCCTCGAGACCGGTTGCCTCGTGGCTTTATATTTTGTTGCATGTTCATTGGATTGTTGTCAATTTCATTTTCGTTGACTTGCTGTTCTCCTCCTTGTATAGAAGTTGTAGATTGGTAATTTAAATTTTGAGGATTCCTTTGTCTCAAATGTTGCAAAGTTTTCGATTGTTTTTTGAGTGGTATATTAATTCCCCAGCTCTGATCATCAAATGGGAAAAATAGAGGGTAGGCCATTGGTTCTAAATTTGGATCAAGAATGTTTATTCTTTCAGCCATCCTGGGGTTAAGCTTATATTCATTCACTCTACAGTGAATCAAAATATCTCTTTCCAATGGTGGTTCACCATCAGCATTCTGAAAAATAATGGCTACTTTATTGGACTTAATGGAATTATTTCATCTTTGATCATCTTTTCTGTCTTGAATAATTCCCATTGAATCTTCAGTCACTTGCCCTTGACTTCGTGAAGCATTTTAAAAGCTTTTGCGAATGGATTCACTTGGAAGATGAAATTACTTAATTCCCTCATAAGATCAGGGTTACATACTGAATTTCCTTGCATTCCAAGCCTTTGGTTTTGAGCTTCTTCGGTATCAAGAATGTATAACTGTGCATTTTTCTTTGACCACCATTTGCAAAGTGCCGGTTCTGTGGTAAATATCCCCATTCATTCTGAAACAATAGGGGCCATATCCAGGAGGTGGTGCAATATTTGCTCCTTGAGATGCAAACGCCAGAGAACTGTTTATTGATCTAATGTTTAACATGAAATTTTTTGCTAATCCATGCTTATTATTCATTAAAGATGTTATTAAGGGATCAAGTTTCACTTGCCATCTATGACACCTGGTGTGCATTGCATCATTAACTGTTTTTTCCATTGAGAAATATTTAGGATTGCATTTTTTACATTTCTCATTCATTTGTTCAAGGTAATGCTGGTCTAATATTGTTTCATCAGTTTCATTGGAAACAGCAATCCTACTTACTGCAGGCGATCGACTACAACCAGTGTTTGCTTTTCTGTTTCTTTCGCAGCTCGTTCTTCGTCTGTACGGAACTCAGCTGCATTTCTCTCCTCCTCTGTAATCGCACATCGTTTTCTGCAGTACTCAATGCTAGAACTCTATTTAGTTCCTGTTTTGCATGTGTTGCTCTCTGCTCGTCTGACAGAGATCGTGACTTATTTTGTTTCCTTTTATCCAGTTGAGACAAATTCTGCTGTTCCTACCAGTGGCGTAGCTAGGTCAACAAGGGCCCCGGTGCAAAAAATTTATTTTGGGCCCTCAGGCCAGACGGGCGACACTTTTTTTTTGCTTTGTGTGCTGGTAGGGGCCCTCTGAACTGAGGATGGGGGCCCTTGAATTGTTCTTTAGGGGTCCCTGAGCAGTGGTTGGGGTCCCCCCTGAGCAGCTAGGGCTCTTAGTGTGGGGCTCCTGTGTTCTCAGGAACCCCTTAGACGACGGTAGAGCTAAAAAAAAAAAAAAAAAAAAAAAAAATGGCCAGTTTGCCGTGAAGGCCCGTTGGCCCTCTAAACTGCGCTTAAGGGCCCCTTGAGGTATACTTGGGGGCCCCCTGAGCGTGAGGGCCCCGGTGCACTGCACCGCCTAGCCCCATAGTAGCTACACCTCTGTTCTCTACATTTTCTATCTCTTTCGTTTCTACGTCTCTTCAACTCTTCCTTGTGAGCAAATCACTCTTCATCAGTCATATGTCTTTTTGGTGGCCTTTTCTTTTCTTTTAGCTTTGGAACACTAATGAAAACAATTTAATCTTTAAAATAACAATAGTGTGTGATGAAAAAAGTCTTTCTACATGGTAAAATCCTTCTGTCCTTTTTTTTTCTAATTAGATACTAATGGATATTATTTTATCTTTTTATCTTTGAAATAACAATAGGTTGTGATAAAAAAATTACCTTTCTACGTAATAAAATTCCATTCTCCCTTCAGTTTTTTCCTTATTTCTTCCACAATATGCAACTGAACTATAATTTTTTTAAATTCTCTGCTTCTGTGTGTTTGTACTGTTACTTTCAGAACATACAATTGCTCTTCGGATAATATCGCAGTTAATTTTTTAACAGAATATAAGAAATAGTGAAGTTTATAAAAACTCTGAGAAAGTATTATGCAAAACGTACATGATCATGGAATATACCATCTTTATTCGTTTTCTGGAATTATACTTTGCTTAGAAACTTTTCATAGCATAAAACTTTACATGATTTGTGGAGGTAATTGCAATTAGTACAGTCTGTGACCATTTATTGCGTATTGCCACACGTGTAGAATGGTTCCAGTTTTTAGGGTCAAAGATTATGACAGGTTGACTTGATTTGACCAAACATGAACTTGAGTTGTGTATCACCCTTAGCGTGAATAAAATCTCTGAGCTTGAAGAACTCAGAAATAATTAAGACATATTAAACACAGACTGACCGGGACGATAGCACTATAATTTAATAATTTCAAA
>JARYHS010008075.1:181522810-181578606 GCA_031002005.1 Vandiemenella viatica | reverse complement strand
TAAAAAAAATTACCCTTTACTCATTTGAGAAAGGGATTGAAATACTTTGAAGCCTCTGTCGTAAGACCGTGTAATGTTTTCATGATCTCTGTGTGCAAACAGGAGGTGGTATACAAATCATATATATTATTTCTATAAGGTATTTTTTTGTCGCAAGCCAGTATCTTCTGTCATACTTAACCAAAATCAATGAATGAGGTGTCATATTAAAGCTTATGGTCTCTACTTTGGTCACATCGTATTTTAAGAAAGAAAGTTTTCGGAATTCGACCCTTAAAGGGCAAAAATGTCAATATGTCTAAAATCCTGTTTTCTGTGTTACGAGTCATTTATCTTCCTGGATACCTATCTGAAATCATTTAATGAAGTATCGTATTAAAGATTATGATCACCGCTTTAGTGACGTCATAAACTAAGACAAAAAAATTTCAGAATTCGACCCTTAAAGGGTAAACGTATCAATGTTTTTGCAATGCGTTTTTGTGTCACGAGCCATTTATCTCACTTCATATCTAACCGTTATAGATAAATGAGGTATCATATTAAATACTAAGGTATCCGCCATTGTAACATTATATTTTAAGAAAGGAATTTTTCGTAATTCTACCCTTAAAGGGCAAAAATGTCAATTTTTTTAAAATGTGTTTTTTTGCCTCGAGCTATTTATCTCCCCGGATATCTAACCAAAATCGATAAATCAAGTACGATTATGAGAAGTAATGTCACAGCTTTGATGACATCATATTTTAAGAAAGAAGTTTTTTGGAATTCAACCCATAAAGGGAAAAAGTATAAATGGTTCTACAACGCATTTTTGTGTCGCGAGCTATTTATCTCCCTTGATATCTAATCGATATAGATAAATAAGGTATCATATTAAAGACTAAGGTCTCCGCCGTGGTAACATTATATTTAGAGAAGGTAATTTTTCGTAATTCGAGCCTTAAAGGCAAAAAATGTCAATATTTTTAAAATACGTTTTTTTGTGTTTCGAGCCATTTATCTCCCTGGATATCTAACCAAAATCGATAAATGAAGTAGGAACATGAAGAGTAATGACTCAGCTTTTGTGACATCATATATTAAGAAAATTTTTTTTTCGTAATTTAACCCTAATGGGAAAAAGTATAAATAGTTCTGCAATGCATTTTTGTGTCACGAGCCATTTGTCTCTATTAAAATCTAACCAAAATAGATAAATGTG
The DNA here is from genome assembly GCA_031002005.1 of Vandiemenella viatica. NCBI lineage: Eukaryota > Metazoa > Arthropoda > Insecta > Orthoptera > Morabidae > Vandiemenella > Vandiemenella viatica. The sequence goes on along the minus strand of JARYHS010008075.1, from coordinate 181,577,402 downwards.
GTATCATTCTAAAAATTAAGGTTTCCGCTATGGTAACATCACATTTTAAGAAATTTTTCTGAATTGAACTCTTAAAGGGCATAAATTTCAGTATTTCTAAATTGTGTTTTTTGTGTCTCGAGTCATTTATCTCCCTTGATAATTAAACAAAATTGATAAATGAGGTATCATTTTAAAGATTGAGGTCTTCGTAAGGTCTTAGGTTCCTTTACACCACATTTTAAGAAAGACATTTTTCAAAATTCTCACCTTAGAGGGCAAAAGTATTTATTTTTCTACAAAGCATTTTTCTGTCACGCACTATTTATTTCCCTCGATACCCAACCAAAATTAATAAATGAGGTATCATTTTAAATATTAAATTATCCGCTTTGGTCACATCATATTTTAAGAAAAATCTTTCTCCAAATTCAACCCTTAAGGGGCAAAAATATCATCATTTCTAGAACTTTTTTTTTTTTTTTTACCTGGCTTCATACTAACCAAATTCGACAAATGAGGCATCATTTTAAAGACCAATGTGGGTGCTTTGGTCATACCATATTTTATAAAAGAAATTTTTTGGAATTCGTCCCTTAAAGGGCAAAAGTATCAATATTATTTTTACAGCTTGTTTTTTTATTGTTTTATTTATTTTTTTATTTGAATTACAAGCTATTTATCTTCTTCGATTCCTAGCCGAAATCGATAAATTTCATATCATTTTAAAGATTAAGGTCTCCAGTTAGGTAAAATCATAAATTAAGCAAGAATTTTTCGGATTTGGTGCTTCAAGTGATAGCGCCTATGAGAAAGTTCAGAGCCAAGTCCCTAGATTGCAGCAACAGATATCACAGAGATGTCAATAAACTTTTTTTTTATTCAATAAGTAGCTTTTCAGATATTTTTTTCTGTTATGGAAACACTTTAGTTTTGCTATACAATTCCAATGTAAACATTTTATTCGCACAACAACAAATATCACATTGATATTGATATGTTGTGTGCATTTTGTTCAGGTTGGTTGTATTCTGTTAGGGTCAGTGACAGTTTGTCATAAATACAGAGTGTTTTACATTTTCCTAATATGTTGTAAATATTTTGTGCGTACCTATTACACTAAAAAAAAAATAATATTTGCTACAAAAGTACGGTTCTACTTTCAATTATATTACAAGCATTCAACCTCGCTATTTATCGCATTTTATTCACGAAATTTTCGCACGGGTCGTCTAGTATATTGTTAGTATTATAATTGTATCCCAAATGCAAACAAAATATATGATCAATATATCTGGAGATCGAAGCCATCTTCTGGCAACTGGTCCAGCTTGATGCAGTGTGAGAAGACGTCCAGATAGTCTTCTTGCTGAACAGTCCAACACAATGTGGTCAGCAGTTTGGATACCACAACAGTCACATAGCGCATCTTCACAGAGACCCCACTTATGTGTGGTTTGCATTGCACACTCCATGACCTGTGCGAAATCTATTCAGCTGACACCAATGACTTCCAGGTCATTGGATCTCCTACAAGCCCACAATTGTGTGGCTGTTGGCTTCCCACTGCTTTCTCCACTCTTCAAACAAATTAATGCTGTTATTTCTAAGCTTGGTTGCTTCCATGTAGCTAGGTCTTCTTGATTTTAATCGCGTGCAAGGCAGGTGAAGAATATCACTATGTGGAGGAATGTTTTATAAAAACTTCTCGGGTTTCAAGCCGCGTTAGAATTGAGCCGTCTGGTGACGTTTTGGAAGCTTGCACTGCTTCCATTGTCAAGCCCCCGCTTAACATTACTGAAGTCTGCCGCACGGTAGTCTATTATATAGCGCCAGCAGCCGGGAACGGAGGGGGAAGCGCATAGAGGGGCGGTCTAGTTAGGCCCTGCTCGCTTGGTGACGTCATGATTGGGTAACTCGTATGCCCTAATATGGCTCGATTCCGTCTCATTTGTAATAATCCAAATGCCGACTTCCAAGCTTGGCTTAAATTGAGGCCTTGATCATGATTAATAACATTGTTGCTAAGCCTAATCTCAATAACCTCCTTCACAACACTGTCCCAAAAGTTATTTGCGTAACAAAGGCATGTCATAGAACGGCTCATGTCCGTTGTCAATGGCGTGTTCGGCTAAGGCAGATTTTTCTTTTTGTCCAAGTTTAAAATATCTGATGTGTTCTTTTCGTCTTTCATTAATTGTCCTTAAGGTTTGCCCTATATAAGAAGTGCCGCATTCACATGGAATTTTGTACACTCCAGGAGCCCGAAGATTGAGACTATCTTTCGGAGTTCGCAACAGCTGTCCAATTTTTGGTGGAGGTCGAAAAATCGAAGGGATGCCCTGTTTGTTGAGTAACCTTGCTATTTTTGATGTTACTGCTCCACAGTAGAAAGGCACGCAGCTTGTCTTGATCTCTGTCATCTGTCTTGATTCTGTTGTGTCTTCCGATGGTTGCACGTCGGATTTCTTTAGTGCTAAAACCATTGGCACGAAATACGCATTGCAGTGTTGCAGTTCCTCCTTTAAATGTTCATTGTTGGACACCACCTTTGCCCTATGGACAAGAGTATTGAGTACTCCCAGTTTCTGAGAAGGATGGTGAAAACTTTGAGCATTAAGATAGTGATCGGTGTGTGTAGGCTTTCTGTAAACGTTGTGCCCTAACCTTCCATTAGGCTTCCGACGCACTAGAAAATCTAAAAATGGAAGTGATCCATTCCTTTCGATTTCTACTGTGAATTTAATGTTGGTTCACAAATTCATATGAGGAATGTTGTTTTCCTCCACTCCTTCCAATTCTCTAAGCAGTATTGATTTTCTCCCGCAAATGTGGTGGAGGAATGTTGCAGAGTACAGGCAACCAGTATATTGGGATAGACCTAGTAACACCATTCATTGTTTTCATTCCAGTGTTAAGCTGGGTGTCAACCTTGGCATTATGATCACTACTCTGCCTTTAAAAAAGCTAAGGTTATTGCCATTGTGAAACCGGGTAGGGAAGGAACTGCACCAGAACACTTGAGACCAATTTCTCTTCTCAGCACAGCATATAAACTGCTTGAGGTGATGGTGTTGGCTGAGATTCACAACACCATTAATAAAGTCATTCCCCCTGAGGCAGGCTGGATTCAGGCCAAAGCGTAGCTGTGCTGAGCAGGTTCTGACTCTCATGACCCACTTTGAGACTGGATTCCAAAAAAACTTAAAACAGGAGCTCTGTTCGACGACCTATCAGCAGCCTATACTACTGTTTGGCGTGAGGGTCTCCTTCTCAAATTCCTAAATGCTGTACCATGTAAGAAAATAGCTAAACTCTTGAACAACATTCTGAGTAATCACAAAATTCACGTCCACTGCAGGGCCCAAAAGAGTCGCTGGCGTCTTCTCAACAATGGACAGCCTCAGGGCGCCTGTGCTTTTTAATTTATATATTGCCGACATACCTCAACTAAAATGCAGAAAATTTCAGTATGCTGGCAATTACTTTCCAGCATAGAAACTTTGAGATTTGTGAAGATAGATTATTTGAGAGTCTTAACCAGCCCTACACATTCTTCTTCTGTAAGTGGAGACTATAACCTAATCTGACAAAGATAGAGTCTTTTTGCTTCCATCTTTCAAACCAGCTTGTCTACGTCAGAATAAGACCAACCTTTGGACCCCTTGGGAGAGTAGAACACAAAGATCACCTCAAATGTCTGAGAGTTGTCTTAGATTGAACCCTCACTTTTCGTCATCTTTTATCTAACACTGCAGAGTAAGTGAAGACCCGTGTGAACCTTTTTAAGAAACTGGCTGTTATGGCATGGGGATGCAGATTTGAAAATAATACTATTAGACGTTATAGGGATGACTAAATGTAAATAAATGGAAATGAATAGTAATCGTAATAATCAAATATGAAGCCAACCTGAAAAGTTGGAGGGTTGCAAAGATAAAAACACAAAAAATTCACCCCTTACTCATTTGAGAAAGGGACAGGTTACAAGTGATGGGCTTTCCAGAGATAGGAAAGAGGAGATTGAGCCCAGGTTGGTTTCCAGTGTTCAGGATGTGCTCATATACAGTTCCTATCTATAGTGTTCAGACTACGAGGAGGGAGAACTTTGTTTGGTTAATTATGAAGCAGTATGTGGGCAGCCCATTCTACTTTTTACACCCATATTAAGTGTAGGTGGTTTATCTACATATCTATCTACATATCTACATATATACTCTGCAAATCACAAAACTGTGGGTGGCAGAGGGTGCTCAGCACCAAACCTAATCTCTTTGTTGTGCATTCCAATCCCTAATGGTACGAGGAAAAAAGGAATTCATATAAGAATCAGTGCGGCACCTTATTTCTCTAATTTTATCTTTCCTGTCATGCCGACCCAAATAGGTTGGTGGACGAAGTATTTCACTACACTCGTAAGTGAAAGTGGGAGTACGCATGTTTACCAATAAGTTTATACGAAACGTGCGTCGTCTATCTACCAGAGACTCCCAGCCTAGTTTACTAATCAGTTCCGTAACGCTTTCATAAGGACTGTAGCAAGCGGTCACGAATCGAGCGGCTCTTCTCTGTACTTTCTCTGTACTCTCAATCAGCCCCTTACGAAACGGATCCCAAATGGCACAACAATACGTTTACCTGTATTGGTAATATGATGCAACTAAGGAAAATGGAAGCGGCTTCTAGGCGATATAAATAAGAAAAGAAAGGGAAATTAACCCACCACATACCAAAGTGGACGGATGCGATGAGAGAACACTAATGCTGACAAACAAACAACACAATATTTCGGCATATGCCTTGCTCACAAATAGAAAAAACGGGCCATTAGGCTCGGAACATGTGTGCACACCGAACGTTACCTAATAACCTGCCAAAATATTAAATATATTATCTCAGACATTGTATACCGATATCGATAGTCTACTCCTTATCCGTCCCCCCCCCCCTCACCACAACACGGTTATTCATTAGGTAACGTTCGGTGTGCACACACGTTCCGAGCCTAATGGCCCGTTTTTTTTTTCTATTTGTGAGCAAGGCATATGCCGAAATATTGTGTTGTTTGTTTGTCAGCATTAGTGTTCTCTCATCGCATCCGTCCACTTTGGTATGTGGTGGGTTAATTTCCCTTTCTTTTCTTATTTGTATTGGTAATAGTAATTTATGATTCAGGCCTACTCTCTGTCATTATCATCCCAGATAAGATAAAGTCTAAATATCATTTAAGAATATCATTTCTGTTTTCTTATTTCCAGTGTTCCTCAAGTGATGTGATAGGTTCTTGCCAATAGAGTTTCTCATCTATCACAATGACAAGGAATTTTATACTCTTGTGTTGCCAAGACTGTATTATTTTTATAATTTGTATGTAAATCTTCCATATATTTTTTTGTTTTAAACCTAACTTAATGTGTTTAGCAAAATTTAATTTCAATTAGTTTGCCTTAAACCATTTTGCTTCTTCACTGAGTGTTTCATTTGCATTAAATTCCAGATTACTTTTTAGTTGTTTTATTTTTCCTGAAAATAAAACTCTCTTAGTCTTGTTGAATTAGTTTCCAGTAAGATTATTAATCTTTTAAGAAAAACAGAAGTCCTAGGATACTTGTTGAATGCCATTTTATATTTTCTCCTGATGAGAAATTTATCCTTAGTTTTTAATAAAATAAGGTAGACTTTTTGCATGTGTGTTTCCATGTATTATGAATTAAACCACTTATCCGAGGTTCCATGTAAACCAAAATATTCAACATCAATATAAATTCTATGTTAACACATGCAAAATCAAACAAACAAAATTTAAAAAAAAGAATCATGTGGAGCGTGTTTTATTATTCCTTTTTTTCAAATCTGTTATTCTAATATATATATAAAAAGGATAGAAAAATGAACCACCACTTCCCTTAGTTGATGGCATGAACACACACAAAAAAACAAGAACAGAAAAAACAATGAATATTTCGGGGCATGGCCCTATGTTAAAAGGAGAACATTATGCTTCCATCAATCTCACTTACGTCTATCTACAGGATAATGGTGACAAAGAAACTGCCGTGAGGCATTGAAGATAAGATAGGCTGGGGGAGTGGTGGTGGTGGGGGGGGGGGAGAGAACAGATACCCGTCACTTACCACAGATGAAGCCAGGAGGGCGGGACGAACACATAAAAATGCAAAACATAAACACAAAGGCACAATATTTCGGTATGAGCCTTAATCATGTTAGAGGCGAGACATATGGTGGGGGAGAAAGATGTGGTCACATCCCGACTCGCCACATGCAACTATTTTTTGTGTTTTTACGTGTTTGTCTTGCCCTCCTGCCTTCATCTGTGGTAGGTGACAGGTATCTGTTTCCCTCCCCCCCTCCCCCCTATCCTGTCTTATTTTATGTCTATCTACAGTAGAGTTGTAGTCATGGAATTCTTAGATGAAATCAAATTGATTGTACTGAAACAACATGAATTGCATGAAACACAGTGAGCCAAATTTTCGTACAAAAGGGTGTAAGTTATTGATTTAGAATTACAGTTGTGTGGGATTTTTTGGATTTCTAGAAAGTTTAGAGCACTGTACCACACAATCGCCTTTTAATAAGATTCAAATGTATGGAGTATTTTAATTGATTTTTGTATAGAAATTTTATTTCCAAACTTTTCAATTCTGTGGACATCAAAGGCAAAGCCTTTATTAATCTAGATGTTACATTGGGCAACCCTCAAGGAAATGTAATGGGACTAGTTTTTTAAATTCCTTATGAACCGTCTTTTAGAAAATTTTAATAGCAGTTTGTGATTGTTTGCTGATGATGCAATTGCAGGTAAGTAAAATCTGATGCCGATCATTTATAAACCGAGCATGTTGTTTATTTTGGCTTGTTGCAACAAATGGCAACTTAAATTAGATTGCAAAAAGTAGAAGTGAATACTCATAAGAAACAAAATGAGTATCCCATATGAATTTGTATAAAATAAGTTCTACAACCCTTGATGAAGTTGAATACCCTAAGTATTTGAGCATTAAAAAAAGCAGCAGGAGTTGAGATAAGCATGTATGTTCTGTCTTAGATAAGGCAAATTGTAGGTTGTGCTGTATAGGCAGAATTAAAAAAAAATGTATTGCATGTACAAAGGAGATAAAAATTCTCATTCATCCTCATCTTAAGCACTGCTTTTGTTTTATGGAATCTGCATCACAAAGGATCAATCGCTAGTATCGAGAAAGTAAACGGAAGAGCTGCTATAGCCCTTAAGAAGTGTCATCGACTTGGTGCAGCTTGACTATTTATAAATTCTTCATCTGCCAACATATTTGGATTGTAGTAACAGAATAGATAAAAATCAGGGAATGAGGTGATACACAGATGCTAATATGTGTTTCTTCATCACTCATATCATTCAGGATTTTAATACACAGAGAAGAGATGAATTTTGGTGTTCTGCCATGCACAGTTCTGTTAATTGCAGAGTATAGATGTAGATACGATACTATTATTTGTTTGTTTATATTTAGTTCATTTTCTGTACATTTGCAGGGATGTCCCATTAATGGATGCCTCTCAGTGGTTCCCTTCATTTGCTCTGGGAGTACGGAAATGGACCTCGACGAATGCAGCAAGGTGGATGTCGTAGACGGTCCCTCACTGAGCGAGGATTCGACAGTGTGTGACAACGTAGTGCGTGGTGTGAGGTATGTGGTTCACCACAATGGAACTCGTGGCATATCGAAGTTGGAAGCTTTCTTCTGGCTAAGAAATGTTACAACCAGAGAAAGAGTTTTCACCCAGACGTTTGAAATTTCATTTACTTGGGATGGGAAACCACGGGTGCCATTCCAGCGCAGTGGAAATCCCGGTTACATCGTTGGCAAACCGGTACCGGTCGGCAGGAAAGTTTTCCAGACTTCGGAACAAGAGCCGGAGCTGGTCAGAGAGGCGATATCGGTGGTTCACTGGCTCAGCTTGCCCGGAGCCCTCGCCGACGGTTCGTGCGGAGTCTCTCGTGGTGTTGACGGCAGAAGTAAAGTGATATTTGGAATAAATCAGAGATCCTCATGTGTTGTATTTCTCCAGTTATCAAACTTCAGCAGTGCAGCGAGTTGTTCTGATGTAAAAAAGCACATACTAGATATCATGGTTGGAAGTGCAGTTGATAATGTGACGGACGCCAAATTGTTTAACTTGTACGTTCCGACGTTCGGCGACTCCAGTGCCGAAGACACGGGTGACTGGGTTCAGATTTTCGTTGAGAGTGTTCCGCAGTTGGAGAGTCCTTTTTTTGTTAGTGGACATACTATGAAATGTAAAAACATTATCACGTCTTTCCACATGAACATCTTGTATTCCTATATTGGGTCAGTGGAGAAACCTCAGGCCAAAATTATTGGGGTCTCCCTGAAATTTGGCTCGCCACACGATATTGTTTTCAAATGTCCCACTCTAGGTTGTGGTAATGTGACTGAAGCTGTGAGGAAACAGGTGCAGGTGACGGGATCTGTTTCATTCTACGATGCTTCACTTTCTCCTAAGATGTACTATGCAGAACCCCCGGTCTATGAGGTGAAGTTACCGTATGACTTCTTTTACCCCTTTTTATCTAACCTGTCAGCACAAAATGGCTGCTGTAAATGTATCTTATTAGTAATATTCCTTTTCATATTTGTTATATAATAATTTTACTGTTGCAATATCCAGGTTCTCACAAAGAGGGATTTCTCATGTTTTAGGTGTTTTGCCATTTAAAACATTTTCCATTACGGAATTTTGTTTCCACTGATGAGTTTAAATTAAAACATAAATACTTATTTCATCTGTATATTTGAAATCATGCTTAAAAAATCATCACTCTTTATTGTTTACATATTTCCTTTACAAGTTTAAGTAGAATCTGTTTGTTTTGCAGAATGCTTTACAAAATGTTGTGTATGATTATTTTTACTATGAACACAAATTAAATGCACAAATTTATGATCGAAGTGCTAGTTTTTATTGCATTTATCATATTTATTTATGTTTTCACCAATCGGCTCTGTACATCCTCTTATATAAAATGTGTCATCTGGAGTCTGCGCACGTCGTCTATAGCTATTGGCTAGAGAATGGTCACGTGCCAGCTGTCTGTCGTGGATCAACAGCCACCTTATTACAATTGTTCTTTCATGTTGCTTTTTGTTTGTTTACGACAACTAGATGCAGAAATTTATCTAAGGAGAAGGGTATTCAATGTTGACCCTATTTTATCTGTATCAGTTATAAGAAATAGGTTAAAGCATAACCTAAGCATTTGTTTGTAGATTATAAGAAACAATGAAGTTTATTAAACGTATTTCATCGCGCAATGTATCAGTCAAATAAATAACAGTTATATGTTTTTGAAATTATAGTCTCCATCATTTAAAGTAAAACACATTTATTTAAATAAAATCCTAGCCAAATACTCAGATAATCTAACAAGAGTAAGGTACTCATATCACGAAATATATCATTAAAAAAGATTCTTAATCGTTTTTCCTTACAAGGTTTTCCAGAAAAAATTCCTACTACCATCATAGATGATACCCTTAGTTTTTAATAAATGTTTTAGCTATTAAATAAGATTTAAGTTTACCTTAATGTAGATTTAAGTCATCAAGGATATGACTATGTATAAGTGATGTGAAACTCAATATATTAATCGTAATTCAACAACGATATTCTTGCAGAAAAATAGCGGCGAGCAGAGATATTAGAAATTAATTACACAGTTTAATACATATACAACTGCTATGAAATTAATTGCCATAATACAGGCATTAAGTTTTCGTAGCATTTCATTCTTGAAAAAAAGGGGTAAAATATTTCAGCCGATAAAACGTGGAACTACGACTATTTTTCAGTAACATGTCGCTAATGAAATTAACATTTAAGAAACTTAAATTTCCAAGGTCTCTGCTATTGATAAATTCCAAATCTCATTCCGGCCTATGCTAAATTTTAATTTAATTAAAACTTTCGCTAATGTTGCTGCTTGATCAGAGTTTATTTATTATGGTTTATTTCCTTTTTACATATTTTACTGACCACTTTTATTAGTGCTCTTTGTTTCACGTTCGCTGTACGTGAGTTATTATCAGGCCAAAATGTTACCGAATTGAGTATTCTGACAATTCATTTCTTTGGAGTTGTTCAGCTATTTAATAATCTGTCTAATTTCTCCGGCAGTTGCAGAAACTATGACAAAATATTACATTATGAATCTTTTCCCAGTCTCCATTAAAAAAGCAACATGATCTTTTCAAAGCAAACAGCAATTTCCAAATATTTCATAGTGAAATTATAGGGTCAAATAAAAGTCAAGTTTGCATTTCAGAAAGTTTGAGTGTTTTGCCTTTGAAATGATTAAATTATAGTGCTATCGTCCCAGTCTGTGTTTAATATGTCTTAATTATTTCTGAGTTCTTCAAGCTCAGAGATTTTATTTACGCTAAGGGTGATACACAAATCAAGTCCACCTGTCATAATCTTTGACCCTAAAAACTGGAACCATTCTACACCCTTGACAATACGCAATAAATGGTCACAGGTTGTACTAATTGCAATTATCTCCACAAATCCCGTAAAGTTTTATGCTATGAAAAAGTTTCTAAGCAAAGTATAATTCCAGAAAACGAATAAAGATGGTATATTCCATGATCATGTACGTTTTGCATAATACTTTCTCAGAGTTTTTATAAACTTCACTATTTCTTATATTATGTTAAAAAATTAACTGCGATATTATCCGAAGAGCAATTGTTTGTTCCGAAAGTAACAGTACAAACACACAGAAGCAGAGAATTTAAAAAAAATTATAGTTCAGTTGCATATTGTGGAAGAAATAAGGAAAAAATGAAGGGCAGAATGGAATTTTATTACGTATAAAGGTAATTTTTTATCGCAACCTATTGTTATTTCAAAGATAAAATAATATCCATTAGTATCTAATTAGAAAAAAAAAAGGACAGAAGGATTTTACCATGTAGAAAGACTTTTTTCATCACACACTATTGTTATTTTAAAGATTAAATTGTTTTCATTAGTGTTTCAAAGCTAAAAGAAAAGAAAAGGCCGCCAAAAAGACATGTGACTGATGAAGAGTGATTTTCTCACAAGGAAGAGTTGATGAGACGTAGAAACGAAAGAGATAGAAAATGTAGAGAACAGCAGAATTTGTCTCAACTGGATAAAAGGAAACAAAATAAGTCACGATCTCTATCAGACGAACAGAGAGCAACACATACAAAACAGGAATGAAATAGAGTTCTAGCATTGAGTACTGCACAAAACGATGCGCGATTACAGAGGACGAGAGAAATGTAGCTGAGTTCCGTACAGATGAAGAACGAGCTGCTAGAGCAGAATGCGAAAGAAACAGAAAAGCAAACACTGGTTGTAGTCGATCGCCTGCAGTAAGTAGGATTGCTGTTTCCAATGAAACTGATGAAACAATATTAGACCAGCATTACCTTGAACAAATGAATGAGAAATGTAAAAAATGCAATCCTAAATACTTCTCAATGGAAAAAACAGTTAATGATGCAATGCACACCAGGTGTCATAGATGGCAAGTGAAACTTGATCCCTTAATAACATCTTTAATGAATAATAAGCATGGATTAGCAAAAAAATTCATGTTAAACATTAGATCAATAAAAAGTTCTCTGGCATTTGCATCTCAAGGAGCAAATATTGCACCACCTCCTGGATATGGCCCCTATTGTTTCAGAATGAATGGGGATATTTACCACAGAACCGGCACTTTGCAAATGGTGGTCAAAGAAAAATGCACAGTTATACATTCTTGATACCGAAGAAGCTCAAAACCAAAGGCTTGGAATGCAAGGAAATTCAGTATGTAACCCTGATCTTATGAGGGAATTAAGTAATTTCATCTTCCAAGTGAATCCATTCGCAAAAGCTTTTAAAATGCTTCACGAAGTCAAGGGCAAGTGACTGAAGATTCAATGGGAATTATTCAAGACAGAAAAGATGTTCAAAGATGATATAATTCCATTAAGTCCAATAAAGTAGCCATTATTTTTCAGAATGCTGATGGTGAACCACCATTGGAAAGAGATATTTTGATTCACTGTAGAGTGAATGAATATATGCTTAACCCCAGGATGGCTGAAAGAATAAACATTCTTGATCCAAATTTAGAACCTACCCTCTATTTTTCCCATTTGATGATAAGAGCTGGGGAATTAATATACCACTCAAAAAACAATCGAAAACTTTGCAACATTTGAGACAAAGGAATCCTCAAAATTTAAATTACCAATCTACAACTTCTATACAAGGAGGAGAACAGCAAGCCAACGAAAATGAAATTGACAGCAATCCAATGAACATGCAACAAAATATAACCGGTCTCGAGCATGCATAACACAAATGCAATACTATTTTTACCGACTTCAAGTGAGAGATGAAGAATTTAACCAATTTCTCAGCTGGGGAAAATTAACTCAACAATACTTTGTTGATGCCTACATAAAGATTCAATTGAACAGGCCTAACTGGCAATTTAAGAACCAGGAAAAACTTTTCACTGAGAATTACAGTCCACTGCAGAAATAATCTACACAAAGTGAAGCAGTGGATTAGGGATTAGTGCCTGGGACTGTTATGGTTCTTCCTTCATCCTTTGAAGGGAGTCCTAGGAACATGATGCAGCACTATCAAGACATTATGGCTATAGTTAGGAAATATGGGAGACCTGATTTGTTTATCACAATCACTTGTAACCCCAAATGGTAAGAAATAACTGAAAATTTGGAACCTAGGTAATCTGTTTAATACAGAGTGGACTTGATAGCTAGAGTTTTTCATTTGAATTTTAAGGCTCTGATGGATGATATTACTAAAAAACATATCCTGGGTACTCCTGTGGCCAGAATTCGTGTTATTGAATTCCAGAAACGAGGTTTGCCTCATGCACACATTCTGATCATTCTAAAAGACGAAGATGAGCCTGAGACACCGGAAAAAGTTGACCGGTTGGTTTCAGCTGAAGTTCCTGATGAGCAGGCCAATATAATACAGCGCGAGTCAAAAGTCCTTAGACACCTTCATAAGTTGGAAGAGTGAAGGGAAAACTGAAAAGTGATGATGGGAACAGAGGTTTGATGTGGGGCCGCAACTTTTGGAGTGAATGTCATTCATGGCTGCCATCTTGAAATCCGCCATTTTGGATTCAAGTCATTTTTTTTAATGGGAAGGGGGGCGAATGACCCATCAAATAACACTCGCTTGAGCTCAGGAATTTAGTGGTGTGATTTGTTTTTGTCTATCTTGTACCGTTTAGAAGTCATTAATGTTCAAAGTTACCTTGATACTGACTCATGCAGATAGTGTATGCTGAGAGCATCCGTGATTTGAGACACCCGGAGGAACGCATACAACACTCCTGTGGAGACACTCTCCTACTTGTGCAGTCAGAGTGGTTGCGGCGACTACAGGTGTGCATTGCACTGGATGGACAACATGTAGAACATATGTTGTAGAAACTTTGAACATTAATAACTTCTAAGCTGTACAAGATAGACAAAAACAAATTACACCACTAAATTCCCGAGCTTAAGCGAGTGTTATTTGATGTGTCATACACCCCCCTTCCCATTTTTAAAAAAATGACTTGAATCCAAAATGGCGGATTTCAAGACGGCGGCCGTGAATGACATTCACTCCAAAAGTTGCGGCCCCACTTCAAACCTCTGTTCCCATCATCACTTTTCAGTTTTCCCTTCACTCTTCCAACTTAAGAAGGTGTCTATGGACTTTTGACTCGCCCTGTATTATTTTCTATTTTAACCAAACACATCATCCACCGTCCATGTGGAGAGAAAAATTTGAATTCTCCGAGTATGCAAAATGGAAAATGCACGAAGGATTTTCTGAAACAATATCAAAGTGAGACTTCTCTGGGAAATGACAATTACTCCAAGTATGATGGGAAAACAGCTATTGTAAATAATAAGACAATTGACAATAGATGGATTGTGCCATACAATCCCTACCTGTTGCTTAAGTATAATTGCCACTTAAACGTCGAGGTTTGTGCATCTATCCAAATCGTCAAGTAACTTTTTAAATATGTGTACAAAGGTCATGATTGTGCCAGTGTGGCGATTCAGGAAATTGATCATCTTAATCATAATGAAATTAAGACTTTTGTTGGCTCTAGATATGTCAGTGTTCCTGAAGCTTCAAGGAGAATTTTTGGTTTCAACATGCACCTTCAGTCTCATATTGTTATTAAACTACCTATCCACCTGCCTGACCAACAGTCAGTATTGTTTAAAGAAAACGAGAATATCGCAGCGGTCACTGATGATGCTACCAATTGGAAAACAAAACTAACTGCTTCGTTTGAATTAAATGGAACGGATGAAAATGCCAGAAACATTCTTTATCCTGATATACCTGTCCATTATGTTTGGGTTGATGGAACAAAAAAATGGAAGCCAAGACTTACAGGGCAGAACAAGATGATTGGAATGATGTATGCTGTGAATTTGGGTACTGATCTGCAACGATATTGCTTGAGATTGTTTCTGCTCCACGTTCCAGGAGCAAAAACTTTTGAAGAACTGAGGAATTATAATGGTACAACTTTCAACACATTTCAAGAAGTTGCTAAAGCTAGAGGTTTACTTAAGGATGTAGATGTTTGGGGAAAAACTTTGGACAAGGCTGCAGTGACCAATATACCTAAACAACTTAGAGAGATTTTTGCCTACATTTGTGTGTTTGCTGCTCCCTCGAACGTGGCACATTTATTTGAAAAATACAAGCTTCACATGGGAGACAACTTTGCTAGGCAGCAACATGACCATTCTGCAAATTTTGAGTTGTGTCTTGCATTTATTTTGAGAGACATTGAGAATATCCTTCGATTGCAAGGGAAAAATTGTAAAATATATGGACTGCCTTCTCCACCAACCAATCTCTGTTAACAGTATAACTGAGCAGTACAACATGCAACAACAACAGCCAATTACAGAGCAAATGGTTAAAAGCTTAAATGTGGAACCAAAATTGGGATGGTCAAGGTGGTAGCGGAAAAACTTATTTGTATAAAATAATTTTAAGTTCGATTCGAGGAGAGGGTAACATAGCATTAACAACAACATCACTCGGTTTGTTTCCCGAGAAACGTTTATAAATAAACAACGCCGAGAAAGATTACATTCATTTATAGCTTTACCTGTTGCATCTACCAGAATAGCTAGAAACTTACTCCATGGTGGCAGAACATATCATTCAATGTTTAAAATTTACCCACCACTGTATGAAACTACAACTTCCAAAACAAAAGAAACATCGACTGAATCTGAAAATATTAGAAATGCACAAATCATTATTTGGGATGGCTCCTGCTGTTGATAGACTTCTGAAATCTTTAATGAAAAACAATTAGCCGTTCGGAAACAAAGTTTTAGTTCGTGGAGGAGACTTTAGGCAAACATTATGTAAGCATCTTAGAATTTTGGTAAATTCTAGCCTCACACCTTTAGGCATTAGGGGGAAAGCTTACTCTGTAGTAAAAGATAGTTTTCATTTCATGTATAGGTTATGGGAGTGAAGCTTTATATAGCATGAAGATACTGTAACCAAACAAACTAAATAAACCCCTTTAGGAATAATAAAAGTATTTAAAAGTAAATAAAAGCCCTAAAGTAAACCTTTTATAACAGAAAGAAAACACTAGTTTGGGAGGAAATAGGTTAAATCCCTCAAGTTCAGTTTCAAATAATAAATTTTGATATAGGTTAACTTTACAGTTTCTAAACCAATTTGAATGCAGTAAAGACTTTCAGTAGTTACTAAATGCCGAATATAAGCTTTGAATAATAATAAATAAACTTTAAATCAACTGAAAATTAAATAATCATCAGTAATCCAACTTTGTAATTATGAGCTTCTACCTGGGGAGCATTTTGTCATTTTTAAACCAATTTACGAGCAAGAAAGTGACTCAATATCTAATAAACCAACTAAATTAATTTTCTGTAATGATATTAACACCTTTTACTAACCTTAAATATGATAATCCAAAATAATCCAGTTCAGAACATAAGAAATTTCTAATATTTGGCATTTCACTGTTTTTATACACTTTCGAACAGAATAAAGTAATTTTAATGAAGTAATAATGAAATTAAAATATAAATTCACTAAAATTTCATAGTTTCTGAACGTTTAAATAACTTAAATCAATATTTAATACTTCGTTAGATGCACTTCACTTTTAACAATTTTTATCTCAAAATCCTAGAGAACATTCGAAATAAAAAGTAGATTTCCGGGAAGACCTAAAAATCTAATATCACATATAATAATTTCAAGTAATTCCACGTAATAGAACCGATTCTAGGGAGATCTTAAAATTTAGTTTTCATTCCGACCATGAGGTTAACTTAGAATTTAATTACAACCGTTCAAAAGTAGATACAGAGATGAGGTAACTTTCAGAACACGTTATTTAATTCAGAGAATCTCTCGGTAATTTTATATTTGCGATAAAAGTAATAGAAATAAAGTTATAAAATTAAAACTGAAATTGCACTTTGGTTACGTCGTAGTTAAACTTTCCCTGCACCAATCTTAATAAAAATTACACCAATAAACTCAGGAATTTTAGTAAAACTCGGTGATAATAACAATATTTGCATAAATTGTGGCGTTGATAAAATGACGAAATATAGAAGTTTCTCGAACAATAGTAATTCCCCAGGGTAGGAAAATAGTTCACT
Source organism: Vandiemenella viatica (assembly GCA_031002005.1). Classification (NCBI taxonomy): domain Eukaryota; kingdom Metazoa; phylum Arthropoda; class Insecta; order Orthoptera; family Morabidae; genus Vandiemenella; species Vandiemenella viatica. Next base: position 181,560,651 of record JARYHS010008075.1, on the reverse strand, counting down.
CATACGCTAAGATCTTTTAAACCAGATGCTTAAGGTTAATCACTAAATATCCATTAATTCACAATTAAATAAGTATAAACACTGTCACACCTAAAGTTTCAGATAATTGTTTAGTTACTGAGATATTTCCGATCTAAATCGTCTAGGTGTTAGTAGAAAGTTGTATTTTGGCTCTGACGTCAGCGAGGTTATAAATCAGAGGACGCGGGGATGACGGCATTCTGTTCGGGTCTGGAAGCTGTACTGACATGACGTACTAGGTGCGTGTGCGTTGGTGAGGTTGGTAACTCAAGTTTTGTGTTGGTACCACCGGGTCGGCCATCATGGTATGTTGGCTTTTGGGGCGTGGCATTTGTTTATCAACATGAACTTGTGACTTTCATCAGGGGTCGGTCGGTCTTTACTTCTCTCCACAATCTGCAAACTGTTGGAACGAGTGTTCGATATGGCTAATCAACTTTAAGAATGCTGTTTGAACTTTGAATTTCATTTTAAATAAACTTGAAGAATTTTTGGGAAAGTGAACTGTTTTATTTCCGTAGCTACTAAATTACCTTTTCAATATTTGGGGTCTTCAAATATTGTGGCGACCTGAAGCGTTCTAGTTGAATATCCAGGCAACATGGTCAAAGCAAATTAACATTTTCAGTAAGTTTACATCGAACAGTGAAGTGCTATCAAGAGTTTAAGTTAAGGCACTTAGGCGATACTTCACCCCGATATCGGTCTAGTTCCTTACAATTACCTGTTTTACCGCATGGATCAAAATCTCAAGTTGTACAGATGAGCGTTAAGTATAGTCCATTGTGGGAAAAATTTCAGGTTTTGAGACTTACAAATAATGTTAGATCAACAGACACAGCATTTAGTAACTGGTTAATGAAGCTGGGTAACGGCAACCATGAAATGTTTCCTGGTTTGACTGAAGATATGATCCACATTCCTTCAAACTTAATTTGTGTGGGAGATCTAATAAAGCAAGTATTTGGGCTAAAATTATCTCCAGACAATGTGAAGGAATTTGCCAACAATGCAATATTGTGTCCAAGAAATGCTGCTTCGGACAAAATTAACGAAGAAGTTCTAAACATGCTCAAAGAAGAAACGGTCACATATCTAAGCTTAGACTGTATTAAGGATGCTACTGATGAAGATAATCACAGGAATCCTGTTGAGTTTGTTAATAGCGAAACTCCATCAGGCATGGCGCCACATGTATTGAATTTAAAAGTAGGTGCAATTACCATGCTCCTGCGTAACCTGAACACTAAAAGAGGTCTGTGCAACAGTACTAGGTTAATAGTCTAGAATTTAAAACCCAACTTAATTATTGCTGAAGTTCTTACTGGTACTGCTAAAGGAGATATTGTTTTTATTCTGCATGTTGACCTGTGTCCTAGCAGTCCTGATTTACCATTTCAGTTGGTCAAACTTGCATTTGCAATGACCATTAATAAATCACAAGCACAAACGCTAGAATTTGTTGGTATTTATTTGATTGAGCCTGTGTTTAGTCATGGGCAATGATATGTTGCATGTTCTCGAGTACGACATAGTTGTGATATCAAATTCAGAATTGATGAAAGACCCCAACAAGGAAAATTACTACTAAAGTCTGACCAATACTTCTCCAAAAATGTAGTATATAAAGAAATATTTAACCACTAATCTGAAAACAATAGGCATCAATCATGAAGTTGTTTGAGGGTTTTTTTATTGATCAAATCCGAGTGGTGTTTGCCCTTAAACTACAAAACCCAAAACCTGTAACTTTTTTTAATTGAAAATTTTTCCGTCTTCTCACAGAGTTTTATTTCAAGAAAGTTGGCTTGTAGAAGGTGGCATTAAATAAGTAGTTTTATTGTATGGGTAACAGCTGCTTTATGAAGTGGTCATCGATATGCACTTTAAACATATTGCGGTAGCCTCACGTGCTTTACCCTAGTAAAGAAATGATGCTTCATATCAACCTGTAAGGTATGAAATGATTATATAATTTATAAAAAGTCTTTTAATGTTAAAGATTAGTCCAGCATGAGATCCTCCAAAGGAGTTTGTATCAGCCCTCATACCTGAACTTTAAATAGACTTGTGTTTAATGAAGTATTTGCAGTGAGCTAAAGTTTGCTTAAATATGATCTGGTATGTTTGTTTTGCAATTTCTGGTAAATCAGTGTATATAGACTTTATTTTATGAGAAGAAATTATTTAAAGGCCATTTAATATGTTTAAGAACCGAATTGTGCAAGAGAATTGCTTGAATGTCTGTAATTCCATGTATTAATGCAAGTTACGATGTCTACAGGACAATTTTCTACAGTTGAAAATGATTTCTGTAAATAATTTTGTGTTTAAATATCTTTAATTTCCATTTTGTAATGATGTTAAGTGATTATGTATTAATTTTGATTGTTTTTAATATGTTTAATTGTTTGAGTAATTGTTAATGTTCGAGAAATATCTCGTGGAAGCTTTTGAAGTGTCCGGGAAATTTCAATAGAGCGTATATAAAGAAATCAGCAGAAGGACAGAGTTTAGTTTACAGTTAGTTTTATACAGATTCACTTTGCAACTGCCAAGGACTGCGTTAGTATCTCTGGATTGTATCTTTGCATGTAAACAATATTGCTGACGTTGTTTTGAAAATAAACCAAAAAAATGTTAAACTGAACTTTATGTTGGACTACTTAATTAATTACTATATTAATTAAACCATGAAGAACCTGACAAGTTCATGGTGGTAGCATGTAAGTTAACCAGACTTAGGCCTACTATTCTGTGGTACAGTCCAAAATCAACATAGTTTTTGTTGGGTTTTATTGCTTACAGCAGTCTTCTGGTTCGAAGATCTACCCTAGAGCAGTTAAATCGGAATTGCTCGAATATTTCTGGGAATCAATAAGTCCATTTACATCTTTGTAGAAGAAGCATAGGTCTGTCAATTGCCTCCGACTTCGTAGGCTGTTAATGTTATAATGGAGATACACATCACACACGTCTGTAATGTTTTCTTCATGAGGATAGTGTAACAGGAACTTATGCTGAACTTTTTCGATACAGCTAATTTGTTGATCTGTAAATGGTGACCAGACAATACTACCATATTCCAGTAAAGTCGAAACAGTGTATTAATGTTTTTGCATTCTTTCCCAGGCCTACATATGAACCCCAGGACACTAAATGCTCGCAGAGTTGTGTATTTAATATGATCAGAGAAAGTAAGCCTATCATCAATTATATGCCTATGATAGAATGATGAGCATATTAATTCTATTAATATGAATTGTATAAATTCAAATTAAATTTTTCTTGACATTATGAGCTACTTGATGTGAGTAAACAGTTTAGGTCTGACACATTCTCACTAATCTGCAGCATAGCCACATCTAGCTTCATTACATTAGAACAATGAACTTTTTTTTTCAGGTTGCTCCCTGGCTCTGTAGAGATTACACAAAACTTGATTTTTTTGTACAGCAACAATTTTTTTCTTTCTTTTTTACTGCTGAAATGTCATTTGATGCAGAGTGAGAAAGAAAATAATTTGCATACAGATACAATTACTTCCCTTTTTATATAATTCTTATGCAAGAGCAGCTAAGCAAGTTCTTAGCTGAACTAAATACTGCTATGGAATCTCGTAACAGACAAAGGATGGTGGCTACTCTACATCTGTTGGCCTGATGTGTTAGGGACATCAGCATAAACAAGCTAACTGAAATGTTTAAAGCTCCCAAATTCCTGTGTACTTTATTTGTGCCATTCTCACGGTGATTGTTACTAGATTCTGTCCTTCATCAACTGAAGTTTTCAGACACTGCGGGACTAATTGCTTTATGATCAGTAACCAATCTGGCATCTTACTATCATGTCTCTTCCGAAAGAGCTTATTGAGATTTTGCATTATCCCAAGTAAAGATATTTTTTGCTTGTGTCACACCAAATTTTTTCATCATTTTCTCGCTTATTGTTTGACACATTTCAGATATATAGTCTTAAGATTAATCCAATTCATGTTTCTTATCTTTGGAATTAACAGTTAGTTTTAATGTTTTTGTATAGATTGTCTTTATTATGAGCCTTTTCATTGTTTAACATGGATAACTTTTAGAACATAGTTCTTGATACTAAGGAAACGACTTTTAGGCCATATAGTTAACAAAGGACAGGAGACATAATCCATCACTCACCAAAGTTGAACGCTATGATCAGTAAACATCAAATGAGAACAATGCAAATATACAATATTTTAGTTTAAAACCTTATTCGTGCAGGAGGAATTGGGACATTTGGTAAGGGAGGTCTGGACCTCATGTGTTGTATGCTAACCACAGCCTTCAACTTTGGTGAGTGATGGGTTGTTTCATACCTGCCAACTTTTATGGTTTTTGCATAAAATTTACACGAATCACTGTTAAATTCCAAACTAAAATGTAATCGCGTAGGTGAGATCTTTTTATGAGCAGGTGTGTTAGGTTTTCAATTTCATTCATGGCTGCAAAGTGCTGTTTTATGTGCATTGAAGCTTCTTTCATTTGACAATAACCTTTTGCCAAGGTGAGCTACATTTTACTGTTAATAATTAAATCAATCTGCGTCTCTGATTGTACATCGATACTGTTTCTGAAAGTCGAATCAGCATTCATTTGAAGATCCTTTTCTTCCTCTTCTGGATCACGCAACATGCATTGTATGGTTGGTTGGCAATTTGTGTAGGTTGTGAAACTTTGATGTAAACATGAATAACTCTAAGAAACAGTATTACCAGACATTTAAGGAAGCATATTCCATTGAATTTTCATGCATGGTAAAATAAGAAGGGGAAAAATTTGTTTTTTTCTGCAGTTTGGATGTGATATTAACCTAGCAGAAAAAATGATTTGGCCAATCTTGTGAAGTGCAATAAACTCATTGTGATTTTAAAACCAAAGGAAGAGAATCACAAAATTATACTTTTTTTGCTAAGTCTGTAAATTCTGATTCAGACATAATTAGATGTAGCATTTGTTAACTGCCGTTTTAGTGGAATGCAATGTTGCACTGGGTGCAGCTGATCAGGCAGGTGCCAAGAAGCTCATCAAGATATTGTCGTCATTGGTGCCACTTTATTAATTTATCTTCTGAAAAACCTACTTTAAGTCTACCACTTCAAATTGGTTAGATTCTTTTCAATATTTTTTATTATTTAGAGAAAGGGACATCTCAAGAAATTTCAATAGTTGCGCAATAAAAAATATAAGGAAATATTGATTGAAAAGTTGTTTTGAAAGTTGTGTGTCAACAAATAATATGTAGAAAGTGGATGAGAATTCATTTAAATATGCTGTTACAAATTCCTGGATGTTTAGTACATGGTATATTAAACATAGATGTTGAAATTTTTGTGTACCAAGGTCTTTATGGAAACCCAATCTGAAAAGTTGGCAGGTATGATTATTTTATCTGTCATTTGCTATTTATATTGCCTAAATGCTGTTTGCTTTCTACTTAGGATCATTACTGTCACCTAACGGCAGTGACAGATCCAGGGGGGGGGGGAAGGGGTAGGGGGCTGAAGCCGCCCCAAAAAAACTGCCAAGGTCACCCCTGACATGGGATTTTGGTGACTTTTTTTTTGTTCTACTGTTTTTTTGTTCTACTGTTTTTATAAGGGCAGCAGTCAAGGCCCCCCCCCAAACCAAATCCTAGCCCCCCCCCCAAACTGAAATCCTGGATCCGCCACTGCCTAACGGCCATCTCCTGTGTTTGTCCTGAATGTTCCAACCTCGTGTCCTATTACTGTTTCTTTCCACCTTCTTCTTGATGTGTCTGGTAATTTATACATTTCACCAGCTTTGCAGCAGTTCACCCTACCACCCCAACCTGTCATCCAATCCTTACTCAGTCAGAGGTAAATTTTGGTGGGGCACACCTTTATTACCAAATGGTCCAATCCTTCCTGCATGAATAAGATTTTAAACAAACATATTTTATGTTTGTGTTCATCTTGCATGTTGTATACTTGTCACAGGCTTCAACTATTGTGAGAACTGAATTCTTATGTGTCAAAGGAAAATATGATATTTTGACCGAGTGTGGTGGGTGAGTGGTTAACACTCCAGCCTCGCATTTGGGAGGACGTAGGTCGAATCCCTGTCCGGGCATCCAGATTTTGGTTTTCCATAGTTTCCCAAATCACTCCAGGTTAATGCTGGGATGCTGCCTACAAAAGGACACAGCTGAATTCCTTCCCGTTCTTTGTCCCCCATCCTTTCGCGCTTCTAATGACTTCGACATCAAAGAGGTGTAAAGTCATAATAATAATAATTTTAAAAAATGATAGTTTGTTTCCATATACTAACACTTTTCATCCTGTACCGTCACAATAAGGCACTGCTATTATCAAGTTACTTCATTAAATACACAAGGTTAAATTTGCCTTTGACAGAATGATATGAAACTGAAAATGGCTTTTATTGTGACAGAGAAGTGAAGAAAATAACCTAACAGGATTAATAGTGTTTGAAGGGGCGGCAATCTCACAGATTTTGCCCCTACTCAGAATATTTGTAGATCCATCTACATCTTCATCTATACTCTGCAAATCACAAATACTGTGGGTGGCAGAGGGTGCTAAGCACCAATCCTAATTCTGTGCATTCCAATCGCGAACCGATCAAGGAAAGAAGGAATACATAAATGAATCAGTACGGCATCTTATTTCTCTAATCTTATCCCTCCTGTCATTGCGACCTATATAGGTTGGCGAAAGAAGTATTTCGTTGCACTCGTAACTTAAAGATTTTCGCATATTCTCAACCAAATTGAAACGAAAACGACGTCGTCTGTCCGCCAAACGATCCCAGCCCAACCCACGAATCAGCTCTGTGACACTTATGTAAGGACTGTAACTAGCAGTCACGAATCGAGCGGCTCTTCTCTGTACTTTCTCTAATGTGTCAATCAATCCCTTGCGATACGGATCCCAAATTCCACAACAGTATTCCAAATGCGGACGCACTAGTGTTTTGTACGCTATTTCCTTTGTATGAGCATTGCAGCTTCTCAAAATATGACCTATAAAACGTAGTTTAGAATTAGCTTTGCCTACAACGGAAGTTATGTGCAAGTCCCATTTCATGTTGCTTTGTACTGTTACGCCTAGATACTTCAGGGAATCCACAGTGTCAACAACTGAATTGTTAACTTTGTACTCCTGAGCAAGCGGTGTCTTTTTATTACTTATGTGCATTGCCTTGCACTTTTTACAGTCAAGTGTAAGCTGCCATTCACGGCACCATTCCGAAATAGCATCCAGATCGCGCTGAATTTCTAAGCAATCGTCGGAGCACCTGACTTCCCTATAAATAAGTGCATCATCAGCAAAAAATCGCATCCTGCAATTAACGTTGTCACCGAGATCGTTTATAAAAATTAAGAAAAGAAGTGGTCCTATTACACTTCCTTCAGGAACGCCCGAAGTAACATCTAGTTTAGAAGAGGCTTCCCCGTCTACAACGACATACTGTGACCGACCAGTTAGAAAATCGCGTATCCATTCGCAAATCTGATCAGATATACCGTACGCTCGAATCTTCGCTAAGAGTCGGTTGTGTGGTACAGAGTCAAAAGCTTTCTGAAAATCCAAGAAAATAGCATCAACTTGTGATCCTGCATCGATAACCTTCATTACGTCATGCGAAAATAGAGCCAGTTGCGTTTCACATGATCGGTTCTTCCGAAATCCGTGTTGGTATGCTGTAAATAGCTTGTTTTCATCTAGAAACTTCATAACGTTAGAGCATATGACATGCTCCATAATTCTACTGCAAACAGATGTTAGCGATATCGGTCGGTAATTCCTAGGATCTCTCCGATCTCCTTTCTTGAAAATGGGAATCACCTGCGCAATTTTCCAGTCAGAAGGTACTTTTCTTTCCTCTAAAGATTTATGAAATATAACTGACAGAAATGGTTCTATTTCTTCCGCGTATTCCAAAAATACTCTTACTGGTATACCATCGGGACCCGGCGCTTTCCCCCACTTCAGGAGCTTTAATTACTTTATGATACCTACACTATCAATTTGTACTGGATCCATCTCAAATTCAACACGCCGTGGAAAAACGGGAATGTTTTCCATGTTTTCGTCAGTGAAGGAATTTTTAAATTCGGCATTAAATACGGTAGCCTTGTCGCGGCTGTTATCAACTTCCCGACTGTCTTGTAGTAGAACTGGCATATTGTTGTCACAACCACTTACTTTTTTTACATACGACCAAAATTTCTTTGGATTTTCAATGAGGCTCTTGGAAAGTGAGTTGCATCAAAAGTCATTAAAGGCCTCGCGCATCGCATTCTTGACGTGTCCTCTTGTCTCAGCTAGCTTTTCTAAATCACTCCTATACATCGTCCTTCTTGAGCATGCATGAACCTTCCTTTGCTTTTTAAGTAACCTTTTAACTTAACGCGTATACCACGGGGGATCGTTCCCGTCCCTGATTGTCCTTTTAGGTATATGTAAGTCCATACCTTCCCTGACTCTATTTATGAATCAAAGCCACATCTCTTCAACCAAGTCAGTTCCTTCTATAAAGGTAATGTATTTATCCCTCAAAAACGTTCTTATACTCTCCTTTGGGGCCTTTTCGAACCTGTAAACGACCCTTTCTTTTTTCTTTTTCCGCTCGACTGTTAATTTTACTGTAGCAATTACAGCTTTATGATACTTATTCCCGTGGTGGTAGAAATGTCCGTAACTAATTCAGGCCTATTTGTAACGAGAATATCTAAAATGTTTTCGTTATCGTTGTCTTACCGCGTTGGTTCAGTGACGAGCTGCTCAAGATTAAGATCTGAGAAAAGGTCGAGAATAATCTCACAGGATATTTTATCCCTGCCACCAGTAACGTGGGCATAATTACTCCAGTCAATATACGGCAAGTTGAAGTCGCCTCCTAGTATTATTCCATGATCCAGAAATTGCCGAGCTATATTACTTACATTATTTCTTAAGGCCTCAGCAACACCTACATCTGCATCTGGTGGACGATAGAAAGACCCTATTACAAGTTTTGTCCTAGCTACTTTTAGTCTAATCCATAGGATTTCACAGACCGTATCAATATTTGTTTCGTTACATGACAGGTGTTTACGAACAGCTATAAATACACCACCTCCATTTGAATGTAACCTATCCTTATGGAAAACATTCATGCTATTGTTAAAAATTTCTGCTGAACTTGTATCCGGTTTTAACCAGCTTTCAGTACCTAATACAATATCAGCTTCTGTGCTACTAATAACACTTTCAAGCTCAGGCTGCTTATTACAAACACTTCTACAGTTTATAACGAGTACTTTTAACGGTCGAGATTGAATTTCAGTACTCCTAACATATGGTGCCGAATTTAATTGGGCTGCCTGTGACTGTAATCCCAGTTTCAGGTCTTCCTCCCTCCGCCTGAAAAATCCCCCAATGCACTCCACACGGCCCCCGCCACCCGTGTAGCCGATTCACGTGTGTAGTGCACACCTGATCTATCCAGGGGAACCCTACACGACTCGACCCCAGGGCGAAGATCAAGGAATCTGCAGCCATGATTATCGCAGAAACGACGCAGTCTCTGGTTCAGACCCTCGACTCGGCTCTGAACCAGAGGTCCACAGTCAGTTCTATCGACAATGCTGCAGATGGTTAGCTCAGCCGAAATCTTGCGGTCATCAACCACAGAGCTCACCGTATGAGCAAGCCGCCGGAAGGAAGAGAGGATACCCTCCGACCCAAGGCGGCATGCATCATTGGTGCCGACATGAGCTACAATCCGCAGCTGGCTACACCTCGTCCGCTCAATGGCATCCGGGATGGCCTGTTCCACATCATGGATCAGACCTCCCGGAATGCACAATGAATGGACATTGGACTTCATCCCAGACGTGTTCGCCATGTCCCTAAGGGGCTCAATGAAACGCCTAATGTTGGAGCTACCTATCACCAGAATCCCCTTATGTGATCACCCAGACCTAGCGGGCGGAGGGGCTGGCAACTCGCCGATTGACGAATGTGGATCTGAATCAGATCCAGACAACACATCAAACCTATTGGACAGTGGTACAGGCTTGTCCTCCTGGGATTAAGACCTGTACGCCTGCCCCCGCATGCGGCGTCGACGTCCGGAAACCACGCGCCAGACACCATCAGGTGACTGCCGCACCGCCTCCGAAGTCTCAGCCTGGACTGCAGGTACGATATTTGGTAGGGGAGATCCGTCATCATGTATACTTCTGTAATGTGCCTTCCTTGCGGTTGTTGTTTGCAGTAACTGAAATGGATTCTCCAGTAAAATGTTCTTAAGGTGAATAGCAGACAGAGTCAGAAATAAGTATTTTAAATAGGTTTTGGTAAAATAATTTAGAATCATAGTACACATAAATATATTACATTCACAGAAACAATGGAGTGAGAAGGTATGCTATGAGATGGTGTTAATATGGAAAGGAAAGAGAAAAAGTAATGTGCTGTTTGTAGGACTTTAGATATAATTCTATTTTATCTTTTTTTAAAAGAAAGAAACGTATATTTTGTACTCTTAAATTACTATGGTTGCAAATTCTTGTTGCAGTTCAAGAGGACACAGTAATGTGTGTATTTGATTTTTATTTTGTGGCTCCTGCCTTCACAATAGTGGTGTCACTCTTTTCCGCAAGTTTTAAACACCAAGCACAATCTAGACGTAAAAAAAGAAGAAAAGAAACGCAATTACTGTGAGAGATATGGTATAAAGATTGCACGTAAAAAGAGGAAAGGAGTTGCAGGTAATAATAATGTCGCAAGGTCTTGATAAACTGTCAGACATTTTGTTTGTTCTTGGAACTGCAGTATAATTTGGAACTTGGACCATGGAGGCTTCATCTCAAACAGATATCCTACAATAACATAAGTGCTAGGTTAAATGAAATAGACTTTAGTGTGTGATGCATTGGAATTTAATTTGTGATTAGTAATTGCTTTAAATTATTGGTACACATCTATTCTTTACTCATATTTTTCTGCATTTCTGGATTTGAAGCGACTTATAACTTAACACTGGTTTTCACTAAAAGGTTAAAAGGACATTCATAAATTTGCCTTGAGAAACTCATAATGAAACTACATAGGAATATTTGGTTAAAATTTATTATGGGATGGTTGCCCTTTTTTTAAAGATGATTGTATTAAATGAAAAAAATATGAAATTAGAAAAGGTAGTGAATAGATAATTATAATAATTTACTACTCATTTGAGACAGACAACAAAGTTCCCAGAAAGTGCAAACATACACTATTCAAAACCTATAATATCCCCATACTGATTTATGCTCTGGAAACATGTACTCTGTCCAGAAGAGACAATAGTAGACTTCAAGCCTCTGGAATGAAGTTTTTGCGTACCATGCTTCGGAGAACACGAAAGGACAAAGTGAGGAATGAAATCAATAGTGCAGAGGCCGGTATAAACATCAGTGTGGCAAAATCCTTACAGCGTTCTTGCCAGAGGTGGTATGGACAAAGGATGGAGGAAGAAAGATGAACAAAGGCCTACTTTAATATGAACATCCAAGGTAAAAAACATGGATAGACCAAATCAAGAAGGATACAGAAGACTTAAGGACTGATTGGAAGACTGTTGATGAACAACAAGTATTCATGGACAGGAAGAAGTGGAGAGTGCTCGTGAAAAGCACCCAGGAGACTGGAGCTGGAGAATGGTGATGATTGCTAGGAAAGTGTTTCTAACAGATATGCCTTGTAAGCCTCAACATCAATGTCACGAATGAGAACGGTGTTGAGAGGCAGGCCTTTGGACCGAGTGTAATCGACGAAACTGGCTCCCCTGCCGCCGGTGCCCTGGACCTCGACGTAGAGCCCGTAGACTGCTGACCGGGTGACCAAGCCGGGCCTCAGCAGAGCCGCGGCAGCCATCGGGTCGGCCGAGGCCCAGTACGTGCTGTTACTGGACAGGAGAAAGCGGTCTGCGGCGTTGAGCAGTGCCATCTCCTTACTGCCCACCCGGCCCAGGACCTCGCGACGCCACTTCTGACAAACATAAACAACACTTCATCTAAAATCCTTCCAGTGTAATTTTCCCAACCATCTAGTTTTGCCCTTTAGGAATTTTAATTTTAAATTCTTCCAGTGTTTTTGGAAAATTATTTATCACTTTCCTTAGTAACTTATTGCAATACCTAGCAACAAAAGAAAATTTTCTCACTCACCTCTGTTGATGTCAAGTGCCAGCTTGTGATCATGGTCATCTTTACCCTTTTATTCACTGCTCTTAATTCATCCACTGACATCTTTCCATGCTTTATCTCCAATATACATTATAAACACCCGAAACACTCTCTTACCCTCCTCCTGTCTTCCAATTGTCGTTTAGAAATGCTTGCTGGGGAATCAAACATTACTACTGAACTTGATCGTGTTGGTTCCTTTAAAAGAAGCTTGCATGGATTTGTTATTCAGCCACCAAACTATTGTTATTACCCCCAATAGTTAAAAGTTTATGGAATGAAACAGTTCTTGCTTGGACAAAATTTATGTTCTTCAACTCTCAGTGGTACAGGGATGGTACCAGAAAGATAAAGCATTGATACTATCGTTTCCTTGAATTTAGATTGCAGATTGACGTCACCCTCACACACTGATGGCAATTTTTCAGAAAGAACCCCCCTAAATTTGAAAGACCTTTGTATGGCATTCTGGATTAGAACCAGAGTCCACTGTCCTGATTGTTAATAGAAAGTTAATAACTTCTAGAACTTCCCTGTTTAACAATTACTAAAAATCTTCAAAATTCCAGCCTCATGGTTCCCTACTTGTCACGGAACTCTCTAATACGCACGTCTTCTAGCTTCGAGTACCTGCTTAAAACTGCATCCACAAACAAATGCAGGTTCAATATTTGTAGTCTTGGCTAATCCTGATCTGGCATCTTGCAGAAAAAGGGCTATTCCCGAGGGGTAATACTATTCTCCTGAAAATTTCAAAAATCCCTTCTCCTCATGGTTCCCTATTTTTACTCAGATTTTCCTAAAACTTTTATATCCTAAAGTCTGATTTATTCCCAATCTTTTAAGTTATTACAAATTTTCTCGTAATTATCCTCGTTTAAAAGTTATAAATTTTTAAAAAGTAGCACATGGTGATGTCAAGTTTCAGTACTATAATTTGATTTATCTTCCTTTAAATCTCAAATTACCAGTACTTTCATACAGTTATATTATTATTAAATTATTTAATTTTAAACTTTATTAGTGAACATGGAGGCAACAAACATGATTAACATAAAATTTTCACTTTTAGCCTTTTCTGTTTCTTTTTGAAAATGGTTAGAATTCGATCTAAAAAGTGCTTTATTATTAAGAAAATGATTATAACAATTATTTTCTATATGAATTATATGTAATAGGCCTCCTACTAAACGCTTTTGGCAAGATAATTGATATATAACAAGATTATATTCTGAGCTGAAAAGTGCTTTACTATTAAGAAAATGATTAGAAAAGTTATTTGCTATATGAATGTAATGTAATAGGCCTCCTACTTAATGGTCTAAGCAAGATAATAGGATAAAGGAAACAAAGAAACTGCCGCGAGGCAATGAAAATAAGATAGGATAGGGAAAATAAACAGTTACCCGTCACTTACCACAGATGAAGGCAGGAGGGCGAAACACGTAAAAACACAAAAACAAAAGAATTACACAATATTTCGACTTTTCAGTCTTACTCATGTAGGAGGCGAGACATATGGCAGGGGGAAAGATGTGGTCACATCCGAGCCCGCCACATGAATGAGCACAGGCGGAAAACGCGTGGTAGTGGAAGAATTGTCGAGAGGGGGGAGGGGGGGGGGAACAGGCTTGACCAGCGATAAAAGTGAAACAAATAAATATAATGTCGTGTAGTCTTATTCAAAAAGTTATAAATACATACAAAAAATAAAAAATAAAAATAAATAAATAAAGAAGGGGAAAAAAAAAAAAATATATATATATATAAAAAAAAAAAATAACCGACTGTAAAATGAAATGAGAGATGGCAAGTGACAGGTTTAACGTAGGTTTAGGCCAGGGGTGTGTCTGGTGTCAAGGATATGTTGATAGGCTAGTTCCCATCTGCGGAGTTCTGAAGGGGTGGTGGTATTTGGAAAAACTCTAATAGCTCTGACTGTGAACAGGTGTTGAGGTTGTTTGAATTATGGAAGTTCGCATGAATTGGCCACGGGATGGTCTGGGTTGGAAGTATAAACCTGTTTGCCTGTGGCCATTCATTCTGTAGGAAAGTTGTTGAGTGGTGAGACCAATGTAAGAGGCAGTGCAGTGGATGCAGGTGAGTTGGTAAATAAGGTGAGTGGTAGCACATGTGGCATGTCCAATTATTGGGAAAGATTCGCCTGTGACAGGATTAGAGTAAGTAGTGGTGGCAGGGTGCATGCTGCAAGTTTTACAGCGGGGTCTGTTACACGGGAAAGATCCCTGTGGAGGTCTAGGGGAGTCGGCAGGTAAATACTTGTGGACCAAGATGTTGTACAGATTGGGCGGTCTGCTGAAGCAAGTGCGGGGAGCAGTGGGTAGGATTTTGGGAAGGAGGAGACGCATTTCAGGGAAGGGAACGTAAGAAATCATGCCACGGCGGAGTATCTGGTTGACAGATTCCAGGCCAGGAAAGAACTGGGTGACAAGTGTTGGACCACGGTCAGCTTTAGGAGGTGCAGAAAGAGGATTGTGGGTGATGGCACGGGAAATTTGTTTTTCCACCAGATCATGGGGGTATTGGCGGGAAACAAGGGCTTGGGATAGTTTTTGGGAGTAACTGGAGATTGATTCATGATCAGAACAGATGCGTCTGCCACGGATTGCAAGGCTGTATGGGAGGGAACGTTTTATGTGGAAGGGGTGACAACTGTCAAAGTGTAGGTATTGTTGTAAATTGGTCGGTTTAATGTGTACTGAGGTATGGAGGGTCCCCTGTCGTAGGGTGATATCTACGTCAAGGAAGGTGATACAGGTGTGGGAATATGACCATGTGAAATTGATGGAGTGATTATCATTTAGTGAGTTGAGGAAGTCTAGGAGGTGGTCCTCCCCGTGGGTCCAGATCATAAATATATCATCTATGTATCTGAACCACACGAGGGGACTGAGGGGGGGAATTCTTCAGAAAAATATTTTCCAGACGGCCCAGGAAAAGGTTAGCATAGGACGGGGCCATGCGGGTACCCATGGCAGTGCCAGCGTATCTGGTGGTAAATCTGGGAGTTGAAGGAGAAATAGTTTTTGGAGAGGATTAAAGTTGGCAAGGGATATGAGAAAGGATGTTCTGGGAAGACTGTTTGGAGGGCGCATATCCAAGAAGTGCTGAAGGGGAACTGAGGCCTTCAAGGTGGGGAATATTGGTGTACAAGGAGGTTACGTCAATTGAAACAGAGGAGGGAGTCTGGTGGTAGAGGACTGGGGACTTTTGACAGACGTTCCAAAAAATGTGGTGTGTCTTTGATGTAAGATGGAAGGTTCTGCACAAAAGGTTGGAGGGTGTTGATCCACCAAGGCTGAAATTCGTTCAGTGGGGGAACCATAGGCCGCAACTATAGGTCGTCCCGGATTGCCAGCCTTGTGTATCTTGGGGAGAAGGTACAAAGTAGGTGTGCGGGGATTTTGAGGGGTGAGAAGGGATAAGGATTGTGAAGAAAGACCTTGTAAGGGGCCTAGGAGGTCCAGGAAGGAGCATATTTCGAGGCAGATGGAAGAGGTGGGATCTGTGGCATGTGGACGATAGGTGTTGGTATCAGAGAGCTGTTTAAGGGCCTCCGCATCGTAGTCACTGCGGTCCATGACCACGGTGGTGGAGCCCTTGTCCTGCTGGAAGGATAATGATATTTTTGTTGTTGGACAGTTCTCTCATGGCCCGGATTTCAGTAGGGTTGAGGTTATTGGAGTTGGGAATAGAGTTGAGGAAAGATTTTGAGGATAAGGTCGATGTGAGGAAGTCTTGGAACAGGAGGAGGGGATGATTTTGGGGAAGTGGAGGAGGGTCAAGTTGGGATGGTGGTTTGAACTGCTCTAAGCTGGACTCAAATCTCACCTCGGCGGCTGTCACTCTCCGTTGTGGTAGCAAAGTGATACCGCCAGCGGAGTGTGCGGCAGAAAGCAAGCGATAGTCCCGGACCAGAGCAGCATGGTCCGAACTTAGGAATAGGCGAGAAGGAAAGTCCCTTGGAGAGGATAGAGAGTTGTGGTTCAGACAAGGACGTGGACGAGAGGTTGACCACTGACCGTTGTGGTGTGTCTACAGGTCGGGCAGTGGCACGAGGGATGGGTGGTAATGGAGGTGGGTTGTGGCATATTAAAAATGTGGGCAAGACATGGGACTTTGGCAACCAGGGGAGGAGGTGGTGTGTGCTGCCTATGTGAAGGATGTTGGTAAGGAAGAGACAGGCCTAAAACAAGGTAACTTTTCAATAGATTTGATAGCTTTAGCAGATGTTTTTGTGCACATATCTGTTGCAACTGTCTGCACTCTGTGAGAATTTGTTTAAGATGTTGAGTTGGGGAGGGATGCATTAGACAAAGAATCTTGTGGAAAAGACGAAAGTTGAATCGAATGTTGCTGGGCTTTTAGTAGATATTGCTGGAGAACAATATGGGTGAGAGTAAGCGATTGTGTGAAACGAAAAGCATGGAGAGTTTGGTGGAGTTGTGGGTGGCAACCGGAGACTGGTAGTTTTTTGTCAGGCCATTGGGGGGTAGGTTGAAAGAGAGGCATGATTGAAGGAAAAGTATATGGGAGTGGAGTCTAGTGAGGTGGATGGCATGAAAACGGAATTGTTTCAAGTAATGGTAAATTGGAGACATGATTTTAGAGAAGTTTATGGAAAGAACAACAGCACACCACCAGTTAGGAAGATAATGGTCAGTAGGTCAGAGAGCCACAATGAAGAGGGTGATAAATAAATAGATAAAAAATAAATATAAAAATGGGGGGAGGAATATTTGGAAATTTCAATTTAAGTGGCCACAGGCAGAACAGAAAAATCAATTTTATTATTTAAGCGGTGCCAAAAATCGCCGGAAAAAAAAAAAAAAAAAAAAAAATTATTATAAGAAAAATTATAAAACCAGTAAACAATAAGAAATGTAGTGCTTGGTCACTACACCGACAATAAACTGAGCAGGCAGATAGTGAAAACGGTGAAAAAAAGTGTGTTTACTGAAATGCCGATTTAAAAAAAAAAAAAAAAGTGAGGTTAGTTAGAACGGCGCCGGCAGTATTGATACTAATACCGGGAAAAGCACAGAATAAGGATAAGAAAATATATATATGTGTATTGTTTAGTAGCCCAACCGGCAACAATACCCGGGAAATGAAACGGAATAAGAATTGAAACACACGCGGTAACCGTAAGAGCGGGAAGAAAAAAAAAAGTGAGGTTAGTTAGAACGGCGCCGGCAGTATTGATACTAATACCGGGAAAAGCACAGAATAAGGATAAGAAAATATATATATGTGTATTGTTTAGTAGCCCAACCGGCAACAATACCCGGGAAATGAATCGAAATAAGAATTGAAACACACGCGGTAACCGTAAGAGCGGGAAGAAAATAAATATTACGAAAAAAAACGCGAAAACTTTTTTACACCTGAGCAAAAGCAGTTAATGTGATACAAAAAGTTACTAATACAACGGAAATACGCATACGTTTAAAAGGCATGTGAATGTTGTGGAAAAATGTACATTAAAACGAAGTTCTAAGGACGGAATACGCAAATACAAGTACACAAAGAGCAAAGATGGAAATAAAAAGACGGAGAACACCGAGATAGGAACAAAAAAGGACAAAACAAGAAGGAAGCCGTAAGGCAACAATTGGATAAAGGAAACAAAGAAACTGCCGCGAGGCAATGAAAATAAGATAGGATAGGGAAAATAAACAGTTACCCGTCACTTACCACAGATGAAGGCAGGAGGGCGAAACACGTAAAAACACAAAAACAAAAGAATTACACAATATTTCGACTTTTCAGTCTTACTCATGTAGGAGGCGAGACATATGGCAGGGGGAAAGATGTGGTCACATCCGAGCCCGCCACATGAATGAAGCACAGGCGGAAAACGCGTGGTAGTGGAAGAATTGTCGAGAGGGGGGGGGGGGGGGGGGGGGGGGGGGGGGGGGGGGGGGGGGGGGGGGGGGGGGGGGGGGGGGGGGGGGGGGGGGAGGGAAACAGGCTTGACCAGCGATAAAAGTGAAACAAATAAATATAATGTCTGTGTAGCTTAGTTCAAAAAGTTATAAATACATACAAAAAATAAAATAAATAAATAAAGAAGGGAAAAAAAAAATATATAAAAAAAAAAAATAACCGACTGTAAATGAAATGAGAGATGGCAAGTGACGGTTTAACGTAGGTTTAGGCCAGGGGTGTGTCTGGTGTCAAGGATATGTTGATAGGCTAGTTCCCATCTGCGGAGTTTGAAGGGGTGGTGGTATTTGGAAAAACTCTAATAGCTCTGACTGTGAAACAGGTGTTGAGGTTGTTTGAATTATGGAAGTTCGCATGAATTGCCACGGGATGGTCTGGGTTGGAAGTATAAACTGTTTGCCTGTGGCCATTCATTCTGTAGGAAAGTTGTTGAGTGGTGAGACCAATGTAAGAGGCAGTGCAGTGGATGCAGGTGAGTTGGTAAATAAGGTGAGTGGTAGCACATGTGGCATGTCCAATTATTGGGAAAGATTCGCCTGTGACAGGATTAGAGTAAGTAGTGGTGGCAGGGTGCATGCTGCAAGTTTTACAGCGGGGTCTTTACACGGGAAAGATCCCTGTGGAGGTCTAGGGAGTCGGCAGGTAAATACTTGTGGACCAAGATGTTGTACAGATTGGGCGGTCTGCTGAAGCAAGTGCGGGGAGCAGTGGGTAGGATTTTGGGAAGGAGGAGACGCATTTCAGGGAAGGAACGTAAGAAATCATGCCCACGGCGGAGTATCTGGTTGACAGATTCCAGGCCAGGAAAGAACTGGGTGACAAGTGTTGGACCACGGTCAGCTTTAGGAGGTGCAGAACGAGGATTGTGGGTGATGGCACGGAAATTTGTTTTTTCCACCAGATCATGGGGTATTGGCGGGAAACAAGGGCTTGGGATAGTTTTTGGGAGTAACTGGAGATTGATTCATGATCAGAACAGATGCGTCTGCCACGGATTGCAAGGCTGTATGGGAGGGAACGTTTTATGTGGAAGGGGTGACAACTGTCAAAGTGTAGGTATTGTTGTAATTGGTCGGTTTAATGTGTACTGAGGTATGGAGGGTCCCCTGTCGTAGGGTGATATCTACGTCAAGGAAGGTGATACAGGTGTGGGAATATGACCATGTGAAATTGATGGAGTGATTTTAAATCGGCATTTCAGTAAACACACTTTTTTTCACCGTTTTCACTATCTGCCTGCTCAGTTTATTGTCGGTGTAGTGACCAAGCACTACATTTCTTATTGTTTACTGGTTTTATAATTTTTCTTATAATATTTTTTCCGGCGATTTTTGGCACCGCTTAAATAATAAAATTGATTTTTCTGTTCTGCCTGTGGCCACTTAAATTGAAATTTCCAAATATTCCTCCCCCCATTTTTATATTTATTTTTATCTATTTATTTATCACCCTCTTCATTGTGGCTCTCTGACCTACTGACCATTATCTTCCTAACTGGTGGTGTGCTGTTGTTCTTTCCATAAACTTCTCTAAAATCATGTCTCCAATTTACCATTACTTGAAACAATTCCGTTTTCATGCCATCCACCTCACTAGACTCCACTCCCATATACTTTTCCTTCAATCATGCCTCTCTTTCAACCTACCCCCCAATGGCCTGACAATAAAACTACCAGTCTCCGGTTGCCACCCACAACTCCACCAAACTCTCCATGCTTTTCGTTTCACACAATCGCTTACTCTCACCCATATTGTTCTCCAGCAATATCTACTAAAAGCCCAGCAACATTCGATTCAACTTTCGTCTTTCCACAAGATTCTTTGTCTAATGCATCCCTCCCCAACTCAACATCTTAAAACAAATTCTCACAGAGTGCAGACAGTTTGCAACAGATATGTGCACAAAAACATCTGCTAAAGCTATCAAATCTATTGAAAAGTTACCTTGTTTTAGGCCTGTCTCTTCCTTACCAACATCCTTCACATAGGCAGCACACACCACCTCCTCCCCTGGTTGCCAAAGTCCCATGTCTTGCCCACATTTTTAATATGCCACACCCACCTCCATTACCACCCATCCCTCGTGCCACTGCCCGACCTGTAGACACACCACAACGGTCAGTGGTCAACCTCTCGTCCACGTCCTTGTCTGAACCACAACTCTCTATCCTCTCCAAGGGACTTTCCTTCTCGCCTATTCCTAAGTTCGACCATGCTGCTCTGGTCCGGGACTCGCTTGCTTTCTGCCGCACACTCCGCTGGGCGGTATCACTTTGCTACCACAACGGAGAGTGACAGCCGCCGAGGTGAGATTGAGTCCAGCTTAGAGCAGTTCAAACCACCATCCCAACTTGACCCTCCTCCACTTCCCCAAAATCATCCCCTCCTCCTGTTCCAAGACTTCCTCACATCGACCTTATCCTCAAAATCTTTCCTCAACTCTATTCCCAACTCCAATAACCTCAACCCTACTGAAATCCGGGCCATGAGAGAACTGTCCAACAACAAAAATATCATTATCCTTCCAGCAGACAAGGGCTCCACCACCGTGGTCATGGACCGCAGTGACTACGATGCGGAGGCCCTTAAACAGCTCTCTGATACCAACACCTATCGTCCACATGCCACAGATCCCACCTCTTCCATCTGCCTCGAAATTCGCTCCTTCCTGGACCTCCTAGGCCCCTTACAAGGTCTTTCTTCACAATCCTTATCCCTTCTCACCCCTCAAAATCCCCGCACACCTACTTTGTACCTTCTCCCCAAGATACACAAGGCTGGCAATCCGGGACGACCTATAGTTGCGGCCTATGGTTCCCCCACTGAACGAATTTCAGCCTTGGTGGATCAACACCTCCAACCTTTTGTGCAGAACCTTCCATCTTACATCAAAGACACACCACATTTTTGAACGTCTGTCAAAAGTCCCCAGTCCTCTACCACCAGACTCCCTCCTCGTTTCAATTGACGTAACCTCCTTGTACACCAATATTCCCCACCTTGAAGGCCTCAGTTCCCTTCAGCACTTCTTGGATATACGCCCTCCAAACAGTCTTCCCAGAACATCCTTTCTCATATCCCTTGCCAACTTTATCCTCTCCAAAAACTATTTCTCCTTCAACTCCCAGATTTACCACCAGATACGCGGCACTGCCATGGGTACCCGCATGGCCCCGTCCTATGCTAACCTTTTCCTGGGCCGTCTGGAAAATATTTTTCTGAAGAATTCCCCCCTCAGTCCCCTCGTGTGGTTCAGATACATAGATGATATATTTATGATCTGGACCCACGGGGAGGACCACCTCCTAGACTTCCTCAACTCACTAAATGATAATCACTCCATCAATTTCACATGGTCATATTCCCACACCTGTATCACCTTCCTTGACGTAGATATCACCCTACGACAGGGGACCCTCCATACCTCAGTACACATTAAACCGACCAATTTACAACAATACCTACACTTTGACAGTTGTCACCCCTTCCACATAAAACGTTCCCTCCCATACAGCCTTGCAATCCGTGGCAGACGCATCTGTTCTGATCATGAATCAATCTCCAGTTACTCCCAAAAACTATCCCAAGCCCTTGTTTCCCGCCAATACCCCCATGATCTGGTGGAAAAACAAATTTCCCGTGCCATCACCCACAATCCTCGTTCTGCACCTCCTAAAGCTGACCGTGGTCCAACACTTGTCACCCAGTTCTTTCCTGGCCTGGAATCTGTCAACCAGATACTCCGCCGTGGGCATGATTTCTTACGTTCCTTCCCTGAAATGCGTCTCCTCCTTCCCAAAATCCTACCCACTGCTCCCCGCACTTGCTTCAGCAGACCGCCCAATCTGTACAACATCTTGCTCCACAAGTATTTACCTGCCGACTCCCCTAGACCTCCACAGGGATCTTTCCCGTGTAACAGACCCCGCTGTAAAACTTGCAGCATGCACCCTGCCACCACTACTTACTCTAATCCTGTCACAGGCGAATCTTTCCCAATAATTGGACATGCCACATGTGCTACCACTCACCTTATTTACCAACTCACCTGCATCCACTGCACTGCCTCTTACATTGGTCTCACCACTCAACAACTTTCCTACAGAATGAATGGCCACAGGCAAACAGTTTATACTTCCAACCCAGACCATCCCGTGGCAATTCATGCGAACTTCCATAATTCAAACAACCTCAACACCTGTTTCACAGTCAGAGCTATTACAGTTTTTCCAAATACCACCACCCCTTCAGAACTCCGCAGATGGGAACTAGCCTATCAACATATCCTTGACAACCAGACACACCCCTGGCCTAAACCTACGTTAAACCTGTCACTTGCCATCTCTCATTTCATTTTACAGTCGGTTATTTTTTTTTTATATATATATTTTTTTTTTTTTTCCCCTTCTTTATTTATTTATTTTATTTTTTATTTTTTGTATGTATTTATAACTTTTTGAACTAAGCTACACAGACATTATATTTATTTGTTTCACTTTTATCGCTGGTCAAGCCTGTTCCCCCCCCCCCCCCCCTCTCGACAATTCTTCCACTACCACGCGTTTTCCGCCTGTGCTTCATTCATGTGGCGGGCTCGGATGTGACCACATCTTTCCCCCTGCCATATGTCTCGCCTCCTACATGAGTAAGACTGAAAAGTCGAAATATTGTGTAATTCTTTTGTTTTTGTGTTTTTACGTGTTTCGCCCTCCTGCCTTCATCTGTGGTAAGTGACGGGTAACTGTTTATTTTCCCTATCCTATCTTATAAGCAAGATAATAGATATATAACACAATGAATTCCATTCCATCTCCTTTATCATCTCAGATTCTGATTATGTTCTGTGGTAATTTCCACAGACAAATCTAACTGCCCTTCTTTGCACACCTTCCAAGTCTTGTTATATCCAAAATGTAGGTCCCCTCTACTTTACCACCCTCTCAAATAAATGTAGGATTTTGAAACCTATTCCTACCATCTGTTCAGTGTGTTCTGCTTAGTTGAGTTTACTATCAAACGTTATGCCAAGATTTTTACACTTGGTCTTTCAAACAAGGAATTCCTCCTCCAAGCTATAATCATAAACAGACTTTCAGTTTTTAGTTTTTTATGTGTGTATGTAATACGTTATTATTTTCCATACCCAAGGATAACGCAATATGAAGCTGCGATACTGGTAACCATGAAGGGAAAGGATTGGTGCAATCCTGTTACGGAATTTTTCCCCATCTATCATAAATCCTTGTTTTTAAAGAGCTGAATTTTTGGTTAATATATAGTTGCATTTTTACTGTCATTGTCTCCATTCTTCCAACATCACATTTGTTCTTACACAATAATGTCTCACAGTGAACTGTGACTACTAAGCTGTTAATATGTTTTTCTCCTCATTTGAATATAACTCACCATTGTGATTAAGTTTCTTATTTTAACCGACTCCCATGGAGTCAGTATTATCTTCTTTTCTGCTGCGATTGTTTCATTGGTGGCATTGAAAACTATGAATGCTGCCTCTGGATCCATGAAAAAGTTAAACTCAACTCCTGGTTTAACATTTCCAACTCCTGAAAATTGAGTGTGTGTTAAAGCCCCATCATAAGAAAACTTTTCTAAACTAGTGACTGCTGATGTATTGAAACTTCTATTATGTCACTGAAACAAACCTTCAACACTTCCTCCAAGAACAGCCAGCTGCTTCAAGTTGTGTAAAAACCTTTGGTCCTTGCGAATGGCAAGAGCTACGTTTGTCAGTGGCCCCAAGCAAAGTAATGTTATTTCACCTGAAAATTGAAGCGTTTTCAGTTATTAACTTTTCATGTAAAATATTTTAACATAATGCAGTAACATTTTATAGTGATCATAGTTATCTTAATGCTTTGTATTGAATAATACTGCAAGGGAAAAGTGTAGAATAAGACAGATTTATATGTGTTAGTAACTGTTGTAATGCTAATGATACTTTATTTATTATCCAATACACTGTATATCAGTTCTTGTTATATAGAAGTTATTTCTCTAATTCCTATGTCAGTTTACAAATAGTAGTATATTCCTAGAAGAACGGTAACAGTTGTTACTTCAATCAGCATTAGAAAATTATAACTTTATTTTAACCACTATTAAAATCCAACCACTTAACCCATCACTTTTTTTTTTTTCACGTCAAACCGTACCCTTGCTACATATGTTCATTTTACCATCGCCTGCAATATATTATGTCAGATATTGCCGACGTATGGATAGTCTACTCCTTAGCCATTACCCCACTACCCAGTTAGTCATTGGGTGTCATTCGTTGTGTACACACGTACGGAGCCTAATGGCCCATTTATCTACCACTGATGAAGGCTGATGCCGAAATATTGTGTGTTTTATATGTGAATGCAGACTTTCCCGGCGAATAAATGACAAAAAATCTTCACAGGTTTGCAGCCGGATTTTATTATAAGATGACAAGCTTTCGGCCACTATCTCAGTAGCCATCTTCAGGTCGATAACAGTAGCGGCGATCTTGTGTTTACGAAAGCCAAGCGTTTACTGGTGTCGCCTAGCAACCTCATGACGCTAGCAGTCTTGCTTCGCTGTGATTGGTCGAGGCGGCGGTCACCCATCCAAGCGCTCACCACGCTCACAATTGCTTAACTACCGGAGCTTAGCAGTGCCGGTCACCCATCCAAGTTCTTACCACTCTCAGCATTGCTTAACTGCCCGAGTCTAGCCGGCTGTCCACACTCCACCGGATCGCCGGCAACCAGGGAACGTGGGCCGCACAGTATCGATAACCCTGGTTTCCAAGCGTTGCTCAGCAAATAACCCATGTCACGGTTAACCAGGTTGTCATGTAACCGTATTTCTATAGCTTCTTTAAAACGCCAAACAAACAGCCAATTGAACCTAAAGAACAGTATAAAGATCTGGCATATATCCCATTTGCTGGTAACATATCCGGGAAAATAGGCAGGATACTAGATCGACATGGTATTAAGAGCATATTTCGTCCTCCTGCCAAAATACGTGACTTATTACGTTCTGTGAAGGATGACTTGGGGCTGAAGACACCGGGGGTGTATAGTATACACTGTGAATGTGGGAAATCTTACATTGGACAGACAGTACGCACAATCAAGGCCCGTGTGGCGGAACATCAACGCTACATTCGGCTTTTTCAGATGGAAAAATCTGCTGTTGCTCAACATGTTATTGAAAATGGCCACAGAATGGACTTTGACAACGTGAAGGTGCTGACTAAATGTTCGTTCTTTGGGAGTCCGTGGTTAAAGAAGCTATAGAAATACGGTTACATGACAACCTGGTTAACCGTGACATGGGTTATTTGCTGAGCAACGCTTGGAAACCAGGGTTATCGATACTGTGCGGCCCACGTTCCCTGGTTGCCGGCGATCCGGTGGAGTGTGGACAGCCGGCTAGACTCGGGCAGTTAAGCAATGCTGAGAGTGGTAAGAACTTGGATGGGTGACCGGCACTGCTAAGCTCCGGTAGTTAAGCAATTGTGAGCGTGGTGAGCGCTTGGATGGGTGACCGCCGCCTCGACCAATCACAGCGAAGCAAGACTGCTAGCGTCATGAGGTTGCTAGGCGACACCAGTAAACGCTTGGCTTTCGTAAACGCAAGATCACCGCTACTGTTATCGACCTGAAGATGGCTACTGAGATAGTGGCCGAAAGCTTGTCATCTTATAATAAAATCCGGCTGCAAACCTGTGAAGATTTTTTGTTATTGTGTAGTTGTTTGTCAGCATAAGTGTTCCCTCTCACTGCAGCCGTCCATTTTGGTATGTGGTTGGTTAATTTCCCCGTTCTTCATAATATCTCCTAGAAGCCGCTTCCATTTTCCTTAGTTTCATTAACTTTATTTTAGCTAAGAAAAACTTCAAGGTTACTTATCACGATAGCCGTGTAAATGAAAATCGTGCTACCTGAAGAAAGTGCCCCTTATGTAGAGTCAGAGGAGTCATTGACAGGGAGGTGATTAACAGCATACCTCAGATTGTAAATGATTTTAAAGTAAAAACACGCATAATTATAAGTAGCTGTGTATCGAAATTATCATCGAGGCATATTGTCCAGCACAGTTAATTAAGAATTATTTTAAAAGAATTCAGTATTTGTTAATTTTATTACTAATCCACTATAATTGCTTTCATTTTATTTAACCAATATATCGCCTCCTTACTGCTGCTACAAAGTAGAACTAGTTGTAACAAAATGGACAGTTTTCTCCCTGACAATTACCTATTTGCATCTTGTCTTGCTTGGAGATTATTCTACAGCTTAACTCATATTTTGATAGTAATTGAGTAGTTTTGCTATTAAAGTAATTGATATATTGTCAGAGATGCGTTAAATCTGAAGTTCTGAATTTTACCATAAGCTCAACATGCAGGGCTACTAGTCTATGTGGTGGGTCACTATTTCAAATTGATGGATTTCAGATGTTGGCAAGATTCTAGAAACATTATTAGTGTTTGACTTATATCTTCATTGTTAATTTTTGTTACCACCAAACACTTATTTAATGACACATTTATGTGGGAATCAACCCTAATCGTGAACAGACATGGATGGGTATGTTCGATATCAGATGATTGTAGGCTACAAACACTTACATCGATATTGTGACTTTTGGGAACTAAGTCATTAGTAAACCTGTAGTTAACAGAACAGTTATGAAGAGGCATTGAGTTATAAGTTTGCTGAAGAGCAACACTTAAAATATGGATGGAATTGAGAGTCTAAGTTAAGAGCCAACCAAAATTCAGATATATATAACTTTTAAAGTAATAATTCTCAATTGGAATGAAAATTCTAAACTTTTTTCATCATCTTAAATTGTATCAGATAAAGAGACATTGTGTGAATATTACTCATTGAAACTAATTTGTTACATGGTCATCTTGCCCTCCTTACTTCCTCTGTGGTTAGTGATTGGTTATTTTTCCTTATCCTTTTTTTTTTTTTTTTTTTTTCATTTTGTATTATTTGTTCATTTGAGATTAGAATTATGTATACTATTGCCAAAACAAGCAGTTTATTTTCTGTGCATATGTACGCAAAACTTGGGCTACATACTTGACGCTCTCTTATGTATATATTGTTATAATAAGAAAAATATATTTATTTTGTTAAAGAAACTCTACATTTTTATTTAGATTCTTCATATTTATTATTATTTTTTTAAATTATTAATTCTTTCAATAACTATCAGTTTTGATGTTGCACTTTGACGGCCACTTTTTGCAGATAATATAGTGCAACGTTTTGCTCCAATTAGGCCACGAAGGACCATGTGGACACTGACCACCACAGATGACCAGTATGGATCATGGGAGGAGGGGAGGGAGGAGTCAGGCCCAGTATACTTAGTCTGCTGGAGGAAAGTCTTGTGTTGCCATCTGTCTGTGAAACATGTAACTTTGTGTGCTCTGTATGGTAATTGTATTTTTGTCTGTGCAGTTTATGATTCAGTGATCATGGACTACCCCAGTATTGCAGGAAACTGGCTAAAAACGGACAGCCAGTACTCGGGGGACTGGGCTCGTAGCCTGTCCCGTTGTACCTCCCCGGTCCACACTGAGCCACACTGGAAGGTTGACTCAATGTAATACAATAAGATTAAAGTGAGAGAGCACTGTGGAGTTACAGGGAGATCTAGAAAGATTTTGTATCTGGATAAGTCAATATGGAACGGGGATAAATTCTGAGATGAGTCTAAGAGTCTGCACATTGCATGCATAGATGGAAGAATAGATACCAATTTTGTTTGCTTATTAAGTTGAGGTTGAATTGCCAGTTGCATACCTGCCAACTTTTACGGTTTTTCCGTAAAATTTACGGAAAAGGACTGTATTTTACGGTTTTACGGATATGCTGTGTTATTTTACGGATTTCGATCGCTTAGGTCTGATCTTAATTGGAACAATGTTATTGCGGTTTTTATGGACAATTGCGGCAGGTTTTACTATTTATTTCATTGTCTTAAGTGCTCTTAGATGTGCGTTAAGGCTTCTTTCATTTGACTCTTAAATTAAACCACGATATGCTAATTTTATTGTAGTCAATAATTAATCGATCTCTCTCTGATTTTACATCGATACTTTTTTGAAAGTCGAATCAGCAATCGTTTGAATATCGTTTTCGTATACTTTCGAGTTCCCAACAGTCCCGCGTGCGTTGTTTGGTTGGTTGATAGTTTGTGACTTTGTGTAAACGGTGTAATCAAACGCTAAGAAGCAATATTTCCAGACATTCGGGGAAGCGTATTCCATAGAGTTTCCATGTATAATAAAGTCAAGAAAAGGTGTAAAATTTGCGTTTTGTACAGTGTGTGGTTGTCATATAATATAGCACATAGTGGAAGAAATGATTTGGCATATCACATTAAGTCTAGTAAACACATTGCGTGTTTAAAATCAAAAGAAAAGAACCACAAAATCAATACGTTTTTAGAAAAATCAGGAAATTATGATTTGGATGTGATTAAAGCGGAGTGTTTGTTCACTTCATTTTTGGTGGAACACAATATTCCACTAAGTGCAGCTGACTATGCAGGTGCCTTATTCAGGAAGATGTTTCCTTCGTCAGAAGTAGCGAAAAAATATGGATGTGGTCGCACTAAAACAACTTACATTTTAAAAGAAATGTCTGAAAATGCAATAGCAGAAGTTGTGAAGAGTCTTCAGAGTGGTCCATTTTCAATCGCAACAGATACCAATACAAAATTATATCCCATCGTTGTTACATTTTATGATGATAAACAAGAAAAAATTGTAAGTACTGTGCTATTCATACCAGCATTGGAAGGGAACTCAACAAGGCGCAATATAGGTAACCTCATGTTATCGCAGTTGGAACATCACCGAATACCAATTGGAAACTGTGTAGCATTCTGTTCCGATAATGCACCTGTAATGATGAGGCACAAGAATGGAGTTTCAGTAGTTTTGAAAGAAGCTCATCCATATATTGTGATTGTTGGATGTATGTGTCACTTAATTAATTTAGCTGCTGCAAGATTACCACTTAAAATAGACGAGATTCTTGTCGATATTTTTTATTATTTAGAGAAGAGCGCCAATAGAAAAGAAAGTCTTAAGAAGTTTCAAAACTTGCACAATCAAGATTGCAAGAAAATACTGAAGCATATATGTAAAAGGTGGTTGTCTTTAGGCAAGTGTTTGGACAGAATACTAGAGCAGTGGGATCCACTTCTTTCTTTTTTAAAGGATGAGGTGCTAATATGTGCTTCAAATATTTCAGCTAGCTTGACATCGTTCACAATACCAAAAGTTGAACACATGGGATCCAAGGGGCAGCAGAAGAAGAGAGTTATTGATTCTTCATCCTCGTCGACTCCTAAAAGAATAGCTTATTCTTTTGAATGCAACTCGTCTGTTCTGAAAAGCTAAAGTTTGACTACAACTCCTGAGGAAAAGCTGTTTATGTTTCTCTCTTCAGACTTGAACAAGACTTATTGTATTTTCCTGCACATCATTATACCATTATTTGATAAACTCAATACTGTTCTTCAGAGTGTTTTCCCATAAGTACATGTTTTGTTAGATCTTTTGATAGAATTGTTAAAGCAGATACTCAGTAAATTTGTAAAGCCAAAGGTAATTAAAAGTTCTGCGTTGCTTGAAGTGAAGTACCACCTAATTAAAAATCAGAAAGAAGATGATGAATTAGTTATTGGCATTCAAACTGTGAACATGGTTAAGAAACTTAATAATGAAGATAAAACTCTGTTCTTTTCATCAGTCCGAAATTACTTTTCTACAGCCTGCGATTACATCATAAACAAGTTTCCACTAAAAAGTGATGTGCTGCAACATGCACAAGTAAACATTTGACAAAATTGAAGATGCACAATTTTCTTCAGTCAATTTCTTCTTAGAAAAGTTTCCTGTTATCTTACATAAGATTGAAAATGAAACGAGGGATGATGCTGTAAATGCAATCCACACACAGTTCGCAGCTCTTCAATTAGATGACATTTCAACTGTTGCAGATGTAGATGCTCCAAAAGATGTCAAATGGGCACGGTTATCAAATATCCGTGGTGCTGATGGAATTCTTAAATATAATAGGATTTCCCGAGTAATGTTGTCCATACTCTCCATACCCCACAGCAATGCTGAGTGTGAACGTGTTTTCAGTATGGTTAAGAAGAATAGAACACAGTTCAGATCATCCCTTTCAAATGAAATCCTAGAGACTGTTTCCATACTGAAGACCACCAAATCTGGTCCTTGTTATACAAACAGTTTTTCTCCAGACTTTCTTAAGAAAGCCACTGCTTCATATTTGAAGTCTGTTTGAAAGTACGCATATTATGTATATCAAACAGTGTAAATAGGTTCAGTGCTAAGTGAAACAGGATATATATTGTCTCATCTGAGTTTTAAGTTTGTTTAAAGTTTTTTTTTTTTTTAAAAAAAAAAAAAAAAAAAAAAAAGAAGAAGAAGACTTCAAAGATTGTCTTGTAATTAGTGTTTGCCAACAATTAATATGAAGTAAGTAGACATGATTTCAGTTTAATATGACATTATTTTGGTTTAATATGCTGTTTATACAAATTTCTGGATGTTTAGTTAATTGTCGATAAAAAAAATTTGTGGTCCACATTCTTTACGGAATTACTGTATTGGGGAACCAGGGTTTTTACGGAAACCCGATTTTGAAAGTTGGCAGGTATGCAGTTGAATACGTTAAGTGTAAATACGTTGGTGTAACATTTGATAATAAACACAGTTGATCAGGACCCACTGGGGGCAGGTGGCTGGGAGAACTTTGAAAATACTTCATTTACTGATGAGTCGAGTGTGAGGAAATTGACTTACAAACTTTTGGTCAGGCACTTGCCTGAATATGATGGTATAGTATGGGAGCCACATTTTCATAATCAGATACAAGAGTTAGAAGGGTTGCAAAGAAGGGTAGCAAGAATTATTTATGGAAATTACCACAGAACTCTGTCAGGAAATGATATGGTAATGGATCTGGATTGAGATTCATTGAAAGACAGGAGGAGAGTGAAGATAATGTATAAGGTATATATTGGCAATGAGGTATAGTATGTAGGAAGGGAGAGATGACCATGACCATAAATGCTCTCTTGATTTAAGGCTTAACAGAGGGAAGGAACTAAAATAAGTTACCACAGAAAATTATTACTAATTTACCTAAAGCAGTAAAAGATTTTTTAAAAAATCATGAAATGCGAAGTTGGGTGAGTAGGAAATTTGCATCGGGAAACTTAGTTCCAGAGCAAACAAATTAAATTAAAGATTGTATAGTGGAAACAGAGAAATAGAACCAGACTGAGAAAATCAGCATTGTTATATAGATGATTTTTATTGACAAAAAGTTATTCAACATCTTGTGGCAACGGTGAAATAGGAAACGGCAGCCATCCGATAAGATTTTATCTTGGTCTCTCTCTTCTCAACATCCAAGTTTTTTTTTGCTGGTTGAAGATTGGGAGGAAAGAAGAACTGCATTATTTACCACTGAGTGGGAGTAGCGTGGACTGCAGCCACTGACCTGGACTGTCCGCCGCCAGCTGGATGAGCGCATCTGCGGCGAACTCGTCCTGCAGGTACTGCTCGGGGTTGGGCGGCACGTGCGGGAACTCGAAGTCTCCGAAGCCGTCCTTCCCGAAGTAGTTGTCGTAGGGCGGCGTCACCAGCAAAGAGTCTGCCGCTCCTCGGTACACCGGCACCTGCCGAATAGTGCGTGCTACCGTCAAAAACTGTTATTGCTTTCACTGAGTTTCCTTCTTTTCTACTGGTTTTACGGTTCGTCGAGGTCATTAGAGTCGGGAGTGATCTGGCAGCAATTTGGCCATGCCCTACAAACCATCCCAGTATTCAGCTGTAGTGATTTTGCGGACCCTGGTATACAAAATTTGGGCGGCTAGAGGTGAATTTGAAGCCACGAGAATCGATGTTTCAGTAAGGTTCTAGCAGTCTTCCTTCCAGACCTGAGGGCAGAGTTTCGATTAACCAAGCATTGTGTTTCTGTAGCGAATGGACCAATAGTGAAATGTGTAATCCGAACGTTGGAATGTCCTATGATCGTATAGGATCATGTGATCAAACAGCAGTGCCGGATCTGGGGAGGGGTGGGAAAACCGTGGAACTTGCCCCCGGTCGGCAACATCAGGGGGGTGGCAAGTGGCAAATTTATGTGGCGACTTCTTACTACTACTGTTCTGGGTGGCAACAATGGGGAAGGCAGAATAATATTTTAAGTGGATGGAGTTTTTGACCTGGCTCGGAAAATTTTTGAATCCATTACTGTCAAACAAAACTCTGAAAATTTCTGGCTACACTGGAATTTGATTTTTGAAAGCTTGCGCTGCCAGATAGCTCAGCTAAGTTTATAGTATTAAATCTTAATGTGGTGGGCTTGAGTTTCTTAGATCAAGTTTCTAGCTGAAATAGTTTCGGTGAGAACTAGAGGCTTTAGCCGAGTTCGAAACTTACCACCAGTCAGCTGAAAGTATCGTATATTGCAGAAGTACTCAGTTTAATCAAAAAGTGCAAGTTTTCATGGAATATACAATCTGTACACAAACTTAGAAATCTTATATATTTATACTAGCAATTCTGGTATCTCTGAAAAGGTTCTAATGATTTGGATGAAATTTCATATTTAGGTAAGGTTTTGATTTTAAGTTTATCCAAATAGGTGTCTTCCCTGCAAAAATGCGATTTTAAATAATACGAACAATTATTGTATTTGGTATCTCTGAAACGGCTCTAATGCCATTTTGTAGATGTTTCAGATGCCAGAAAGCCTACTGGTAGATAGTTTCTCTTTGGTTACAACAAAGAACTCTTATATCTTTATATGAACCGTTCTTGTATACTAGATGATCCAAGTGAATATTTCGCACAGTATCATGGTCGGTCACCAAATGGAAACATAATAATGTGGAAATAAGGAAATGCAACTATATTTATTGAAATAAATAAATTCAAATATATTTATTAATAAAAGGTATTTTATTTTGAAGAGTAGTAATAAATATCAGTCTTATTGTAAAAAAGTTATGATTAAATACTGTGTGCTCAGTTGTAAAAAAGTAGATATTTAAAAAATATATATTCGCTTTGGCAGATGTGATTTTTTTTTTTCAAACTTCTTTACTTTACGTAACTTCTTTGAGAAGGTGTGAGGATAATATGAGGCATGAGCATAGTTTTATCAGAGTGAATGAATTTGGCACTGATGATATACTTGTCTAAATGAATTACCACTTATCATTAACCGTTAATTAATCCCTAATTAGTATTAAGATTTCTATTTAATACAGTAATATGCAATTTATGAGATGGTAAACAGGACAATTTCGGAAGTGGCTGTAGAGATTTTGATGAAATTTCATATGTTGGTAACGTTTAGATTTTCAAGTTATAAGGAAACGCCTTATTGTTGAACTGCTTGAAATAAAGGTGTGTAATATATAAAATAATACAACCAGTATTATTAATAGTAAAAGTTTAGAAGAAGAACATTAATGTATACTGTTGATGTATGAAGTGAACTGGTAAATTGTGGAAACTATCGCGAACAACAAATATTGTAATACAAAAAGCAGAAGTATTTGAGTATTCAATGCAAGGGGAGTACCAACTTGAATATTATTAATTTCTATTTTTGTTAGTCGTTCAAGAGAAGTATTCAAGATTTTACTTCAAATTTACAAAATAATGTAACATTTTATGTATTGTAGAACAGCTTACATCTGAACAGAATAGAGTAATTTATGTATTTTCAAATAGCCTATGACTAATATACAGGGTGGTCAGAAATTTCTTTGTTTTTAGAAGCCACTAGGGCGGACTGTTTGTTAGTAATCGGAATTAATCGGTAATCCGCGACATTTTTCGGGAAGTTGATGGTGGGGCTAAAGGACCAAGACAGTAGAAGTCTCGCAGTCGAACGAATCTTACCGATAAAGACAGTGTCATCATGCAACGTCATCAATTTTCGTTTGAGGAGTACGCCGATATGCATTAAGCGTATGGCGCTGGTGGACAAAACACGGCCGAAGCAGTTAAGATTTACACGGCTCGATTTCCTAACCGTGTGATTCCATCGGCCAACACTTTTGTGTTGGTTGACAGAAGGTTGAGGGAGACGGGAAGTATTGTTGTCCACAGGCCCGACGCCGGACGAATTCGGTTCAGGCGGAGCGTAGGATTTGAAGACAATGTATTAGAAATAATTGTTGATAATCCGAGGACAAGCTCTAGGGCCATTGCCAACGCATTGCAGGTACGTCCAATCTAAGTGATCCCTCAAATTCTCGGTGTAAATGCAGCCTATCAATAGGATCATTTTTGTTGATTTTTAATTACCAGGCCTCACATGCCACTGTTTTGGACGTCCTTCACGACGAAGGGTTACATCCCTTTCACTTTCAAAAGGTCCAGGATTTGGAGGAAGGCGATTTTCCACTTCGAGTTCAGTTTTCACAGTGGTTCCTGCAACAATGGAACGATTATCCAAACATTGAAAGGAAGGTGCTGTGGATGGATGAGGCGTGCTTTACCAGGTAGGGGTGTTTTAATAGCCGAAACAGCCACATCTGGGATGCCGAAAATCCGCATGCAATTTTTTTTCAAGTCTTACCAACACAAATTTAGTATTAAAATTTGGGCAGGTATTTTGGGCGAGTTTATACTAGGCCCTGTTATACTTCCACAACGTTTGAATGGCGCTTCTTATTTAGCATTTCATGAAAACATCCTTCCGTTGTATTTAGAAGACGTCTCTTCGGCAATTCGTAATGACATGTGGTTTCAACATGACGGCGTGCCGCCGCATTTTGCAGTACCGGTACGTCAACACTAAGATGCATTGTATTTGTATCTAACAGGTGGATTGGTCGAGGAGGCCCAATTCACTTGCCAGCTCGGTCACCAGACTACAACCCATTGGATTTTTATCTCTGGGGAACTGTCAAGGCCATTCTTTATGAGACTGAAGTAGAAACAGAAGAAGAACTTTTGGCTAGGATAATTCTAGCTTTTGATGAAATTACAGAAAGTTACAATTTTGGAAGACTCGCAAATTCAGTAACTCAGCGTTGTCGTGCCGGTATTGCAGTTGAGGGAGGACATTTTGAGCAGTTGCTGTAAAATGTAAGGGACCGTATTTTTTGTTATTGTTGTTTATTGGGATACATTTTTACTAAAAAAAAAGATTTTTCAGAGATTATTTACTTTACGGTAACTGTCGCGGGATGACGCTTATTGTAAGTAAACCCGTGTTGGGTTTCAATGTTACGACAGATAACGTCAAGTTGAAATTTAAATTACTGTACAGTAATTTTGTTTTGAATCAGTGACAAAAGGGCTTTCAATGAGTAATAGCTCGTTTACCTTTTGCGGCTTGCTTCGCGTTAGCGAGTTGATACACGTTACCGAAACGGAGAGTGGTGGGTGAACGGTTAACGTTCTGCCCTCTCATTCGGGAGGACGCGGGTTCGAATCCGCCTCCGGGTATCCAGATTTGGGTTTTCCGTGGTTTCTCCAAATCACTCCAGGCGAATGCCGGATGTTTCCTTCAAAAAGGCCATGGCCGAATTCCTTCTCGTTCCTTGTCCCCAGTCCCCTCACGCCTCTAATGACCTTAGCCGTCGACGAGGCGTAAAACAGTAAAAAAAATACCAAAATGTTTACAACTTGTTTGAATAAGAACAGGCGTTTTGCAGCAGAGAAAGTTACGTTACAAACAGAGGTAATGGGTTTATTGTTTTGCAGCAGAGAAAGTTACATTACAAACGGAGGTAATGGGTTTATTGTTGTTTTTTCCAAAAGTTTACTATTGCAAAATAGTAGCATGGATATTCACGTTAATCAATAAAAATGTTGAGAACCAATTCCCATAAAATTTCCTTTAGCCCCACCACCGACTTCCGGAAAAATGTCGCGGATTACCGATTACTAACAAACAGTCCGCCCTTTTTTTTTTTTTTTTTTTTTTGCTGTTGTCTGTCTTTGACTGATTTGATGCAATCCTCCATCCCTTCCTATCTTGTGCCAACCTCTTCATTTCTACATACCCCTTACATCCCCGTCCTCAATTATCTGCTTCATATTCTAATCTCTGTCTTCCTCTACAGTTCTTACCTTCGACTGTTCCCTCCACTAACAAATTAACCAATCCTGCATGTCTCAAAATATAACCTACCAGCCTGTCTCTTCTTTCTGTAAGCTTTTTCCACAAACTTCTTTTCTCACCCATCCTTTCCAAAACTCTTTCATTTCTTACTTTGCCTTTCTACTTAATTTTAAACATTCTTCTGTAGCACCACATTTCAAATGCTTCAATTTTCTTTATTTCTGGTATTCCTAAAGTCCATGTTTCGCTACCATAAAGTGCTGTGCTCCACACAAAGAGTTTTAAAAAGTTCTTTCTAATTTCTAGATCAATATTTGAAACTAAAAGGTTTCTCTTTTTCTTGAAGGCTCTTTTTGCTAGTGCTATTCTGCTTTTAACATCATTCCTGCTTCGGCCATCGGTTGTAATTTTGCTTCCCAAGTAACAGAATTCACTTACCTCTCCTATTGCATCCGATCCTATTTTTATATTTAATCTACTAGTATTGGTATAATTTCTGCTACATTTCATCACATTTGTCTTGCTTTGATTTATATTCAGTCCAAAATCTTACTTCAGTATTTTGTTCATACCATTCAGTAACTTCTAAATATCCTCAGCGCTCTCTGCTAACAAGACAATGTCTTCAGCAAATCGTATCATACTGATTTTTTCTCCCTGAAAACTTATGCCACATGGAAATTTTTCTTTGACTTTCTTCATTGCTTCTTCTACATACAAGTTGAATATTAACAGGGATAGACTACAGTCTTGTCTCACACCCTTTTTAACTGATGCATGTCTCTCGTGATTCTCTACTTTTATTATAGGCACCTGATTCTTATATAGTTTATAGAGTATTATTATATCACGATACTTTAGACCTGAGTTCTTTACAATTTTGAACATCTTGTCCCACCTAACATTATCAAAAGCTTTTTCTAAATCAACAAATGCCATAAAAGTATCTTTGTTTTTCTTAACCCGCCCTTCAAGTATCAATCTTAATGTCAGAATTGCTTCCCTTGTACCGCGATTTTTCCTAAACCCAAACTGATCTTCACCTACTATCTCTTCTACTACCCTTTCCATCCTTCTGTATATTATTCTGGTCAATATTTTTGAAGCATGTGTTGTTACACTAATGGTGCGATAATTGTCACATTTGTCGGCTTGTGCTTTCTTTGGAAGTGTGGAAGATGATATTTTTATTGAAATCAGGTGGAATTTCTCCTGTTTCATAACTTTTTGATATCAGCTTGAACAATCTTTCGATTCCTTCCTCTCCTAGGGATTTAAGAAGTTCTGCAGGAATCTCATCAATTCCAATTGCCTTATTTGCTTTCAAGTCATTCAGAGCTTTATTAAATTCTGTCCTCAAAACAGGATCTCCTAAGTCATCAATGTCGACATCGCCTTCCTTTTCCATTAGACTGTTGTTCAAGTCGTCCCCAACATACAGCTTCTCAATGTATTCTTTCCATC